>LPNX010043258.1:3592-40730 GCA_001517045.1 Pseudotsuga menziesii | reverse complement strand
TATTTTATTGAAATTCTATTGGTTCTTGAATTCCAACTCACAAAAACTTATTTTGGCACATTTTCTTATAAGGCCCATTTTAGAGCCCAAATTTCCTCTAATGGTTGGATAAACTGATGACTGTGTTGCCGCCTAATTCACACTTTAAGGAACAGGAAAATCACAACCTGCTATGTGTGTCCTTGGGGGCAAGCGAGAGCTGGGGACCACTGTCACCACAGTCCACAACTCCTCCGTTTAGGCAAGATCCCAACACAGCCAAGGGGTGAAGTCCCTATGGAAGACTAAGTTCCTGATTTATTAATTAATTACAAATTAAAGGGATCTTATTAAGGTGTGAGGCTAAGGTTTTGAGAGATGACGGTCCAACCAATGCAAGATGCAATATTTCAATGACAATCAATCCTTTTAATATAACCAGTGCCTAAGTAATGGAGTCAGAGAATGCAACTTTCAATGGATGCAGTCTAGGTTAATTATCCCACAGGTTAAGTTATCTAACAATGAGATGAGAACAAACTATGAACAATATACACAGTTATGAAAGATTTATGAACAATATTATCAAGATAAATGAAAAATAATATAATCACAGTTGAGTAATATGAACAGTATTAAACAGTTGAGCAGTAATATTATGAATAAACTTGATGATGACAATGCTCAGATAAATAGCGGAAAAAAGTAAACCAGTTGATTAATACCCACAAGTTAGAAAATTATTAGGTTTGCTTTGCAGGTGAAACAACAACTAAAAGGAAACAAGTGCAATATTGGAGTGAAATGCTGCTGGAGTGAAAATGTTATAGAACCGGTTTTGCAATGTATCTGGTTTATTTTAGGTAGATTTTATTAAGGTTTTTCCTCTTGTAGTTTTAGTTTTTGAATCAGTGGTGTAACTTCCCCTACCACATATCCCCTTAAGCCAAAGAAAAAGTGCTGCTGTGCTCAACAAAGTGGGAGCAAAGCCCACCCGTAGCTCCCAGGTCACCCTCCAAATGCCCTGGCGCCCAACAAGGGAGGACGTACTCGCCGTGAGACCCCCTACAGCCTCTCACCCCCTGTGGCTTCCAAGGTCACCTTTTTTAGTTGGCGAAAAGCAATATGTAGTGGATGCCTATTACTAGAACCTCACTACTCTCTGTCGTATCTCGGAAGACCCCGAAGGGCGATGACCAAGTAGAGGAACAGAGGCTAGTGAAATTGTTGGTTTATTTTAGGGGCAAATTTTAATCTTAGTGATTAGCATGCAAGGTTAATTTTATACTATCAACAAAATCAACCAAGCGGTATCCCTTATGGGAGATGCTGGTACTTGATCTTGGATTGAAAAAGCAAAGTGTGAAGGTTTGTAGCAGAAAAAGAAGTTGCTCTAATTAAGTTAAGCCCCCACCTCTCCTGCTTTTCTACCCAACTTGAAGTCCCTAAAGGGAGATGACAAGTTGGGACAGAGGATACATCGGATCAGTGGGTTGTATGGTTACTCCTTTGACAGAAATAAAATTTAGATTTAATTACTTTGAACAGAAACTTGAAAGAAAAATGCAATTAGCTAAAACAATATCCTAGCCACACAACAATCTCTGTAACAGAGATGGTGGGTAAACAGAAATAAAAATGATTAACCTAACCTCACTTCAATCCCTTAAGGGAAGGTGGGTAAACAGAAATAAAGCTTGCATAAAAAATAAATCTAAGCAACTAGTGTTCTAGGCTATCTCTACACTACTCATATACAGATTTACAACAGCTTTCAAAGCTTTAGAGAATACCCCAAAGAAAAATTCTCTTTGGGGTTTACAATCTTGTAGAAAAGAGAGGAAAAATTTAGGTTTTTTGGCCTCTTTTGGACCAAAACTTTTCTCGAGCTTTTCTAGGCAATTTTGGGCAGCATAACCCCCTCTTCTGTGCATAAACCTGCAACAAACCAGCAACTTTACTTGCTGGAATTTACTGCAGAAACACTAAAACAAAAAGTTAGCACAGATTAGTATAAAACCCAGAAAAATTATTGAAGAATCTGAACTTGAAATTTTGGAAAAAAATGAAGTTTTAGTGGCCAAAAAATGAATTTTTTGGCCTCTAAATAATATATGAACAGCAGATTTATAATTCTATATTAATCTATAATGAAAGAAAGCCCTAAAACAAGGGTTTTATTCACTATACAATGAATAAAACCTAGTTTAGGGAGGGAGAAAGAGAGATGGACGAAAATGCAGATTTGAAGATGAAACTCTTGGAGAGATGTCCTTGGCTTAGAAAACCTGTAAACAAATATTAGATCTGCAAGAAAATGTAAGCCTAATGATGAATATCTAACAATCTCTACTAAATACTTTGAAGAAATTTGCTAAACAACTCACAAAAGAGGGTAAAAATACTTCTACTCTCTAATCTCTCCACAAAATATTTTGTGGAGAGCTAACTAGACTAATACAAATATGCAAAAACCAAATACAAGATACAAGTTACCTCAACAATGGACCATGAAGAATGTAGAACAATAACACAATGTTTCTCCAAAGAATTTCCTTGATTATGGCCCAACTAAGGCAAGATTTGAGTACAAAAAGCCTCTAGGGCTTGAGCAAAATAGCTAGGGCAAAATGTTGAAGAAGAGAAGAGAGGAGAGGCAATATTTTTGCAGCATAACAATAGCATGAGAGAGATTCTGAGAAATGAGGGAGTGATACCCTCATTATATAGTTGAGGAGCAACCCCAACCCCTTGAAGATCAATGGCCAAGATTAGATCTAGATCTAGATTAGATCTCCACCACTAGATCTAGGGCTTCCCACTTAATCCAAGTCTTGATCCATGCCAAAAACGAATTCCTCCCTTAGATCTAGGTTAAAACCACTTAAAAGTCATCCAAGGGCTAAGAATGGAGCATGTTTTACAAGCTTTGGGCCCACTTGACTTGGCGCCTCCCTTAGAAAAACCCTTTTCACATTGGCGCCCCCATTTGGGGGGTTTAGTTGCTTTGAAAAGTCAAAAAGATGGCTGGCCGCCAAGTTTAGGAGCTCCTCCAAGATGGCCGCCACATTTAGCAAGGTTTTGGCACCACGTTTTAAGCTCCAAAAGGTTGGTGCCTCACTTAGAGTGCCTTCTAAACTAGGCTTAGACTTTGGCCCTTTGCTCCAAGATAAATATTTAACCTTTAGACTTAGGCTAAATATATTAATTCACCTTAAATTTAATTTTTCAATTTAATTTTTAAATCTTTCCAATTTTGACTTAGGAAAAATTAAAAATAAACCTGAAAAAATCATATCTTGGCCATGGAGGGGTGGAAAAATTTGAAATAAATTTTCCTAGGCTTAGCAACCCTCAAACAAAATTACCATGGCATTATTTGATTTTTTACGTCAAAATCAAATAATGTGAATTTTAACTTAGGGAAAAATTAAATAATTCCCTAGGGGAGATAGACCCCTCCTAACCAAAATTGGTCTATCTCTTCAACCCCTTGTCAGAATGACATGGGACTCGAAGTAGTGGCTTAGGGGGTTTCATAGCAATTTACCTTGCATTCATAGCCCCTATTACAAAATGCCAGTGCTTGAGCAATTACATTATTACATCAAAACCTAGTTAATTAACCACCAAGGGGTGAAATTAATTAACTATAAAAATTAATAAAAATACAACAACATAATGAAACTCCGCAAGACTCTATACAAATGTCTAGCATGGCCACAAAGACAAATTTAGACCTTCGTCAACCTATGGGCCTAGTTGCTAGAGCACCCGTTCACCACTTTGGAGGTATGAGTGAAAAACCTAACCAATTAAAATCGTTGAAGAACAAAATTAATTGGAAAGGGAAAAAAAACACTCGATGAAAGAAGACTCTAACCCTCAAGTCCAAGGTGACATCCATACATGTGCACCATCCTAGTACATTAATTACATTAATTTTCCCACGCAGGGGAGCGGACATTTCGTTTGACAAAGGGGCAATTGCCCTGCAGAAGTGAAAAATCCTCAGATTTTTCCAAGGTACAATTTGTACAATTATGTACATCTTCATGTACATAAAGTTGCCACCTAGTCGAAATAGGTGGGCAACAGACTGAAACTTGTGATTGTAGTTATTTGGTTCACACATCTTTTCTTTGGATTGGGCAGTACCTAAGAAGGATCTATGGCCTATTTACCCTATGGAAGATCAGATGTATTGATATGTTTTCGATCGTGAGTTTAGTTCTTTGTCTGCTTTCTGATGCATATGGAGGGATGAGGTATGTATGCAATTTTTGGTCAAACGTTCCTTGCTGATAAAGGATGCCAAATCCCTAGATGTTTTAACATATTCTGATTTATTTCTTCATTATTAGTTTTGAGGAAGAAAATATAAGTTCCATTGTATAGCCTTTCTCATTTTTGCTTTACGGATGTAAATATTTTTCTGCAAATATATGGTGTATTTCAAAAAAAACTATAGTGACTATTGACAGGCTAAGGCTCACAGTATAAACAAAAATGATTTAGAGACTACATCAGTAAAAGAACACTAAAAACAATACCATCTCCATTTTAACATCAGACATTTCCCATCCCATTAGGAGAGAGTACTAGCTAAAACAAATACTTACCTGCTTGTATAACCAGTTGAATAAGAAACAAATACTCGCTGCAGGTAAAGATATAAAATTTCTTTGGGTTTTTGATCCACAATTGACACACCCATAGCTCCTACTTCCAATATGATTTCGAGAGGTGTTGTACTGGACTGTGTCCTGCTTTGTACTTGGAAAACTGACTCAACAGCATTTGCTGCTTGTGCATTTTCTTCAGCGGTATATATTTTTTGAGGATTTCTTTTGTCATCAAAAAACCTCACAACCTTGATATCGTGAACTTCGATAACACGAATGCAGATACCAGTAGTAACAGATCCATCTTGGGGATAAAAATCACCAACTTTATCAATGTCCACTGTCAAAATGCTAGATATAGCTGTATGTTCCACAAGGACATCAAGCAGCTGCTGACCATAAGGGTCCTCCCAAGCAAAATTCATAGTTGATAAAGGCTTTAAGAGCTGCCATGCATCATCATCCAGTCCAGACTGGCGATGCTTGATCAGCTTCATATTTGTACGGTTCTCTATCCTGCAAAATTAACATTCATATGAAGCCTTATGGAAAGATACTAAACATTTGAATGTAAGGAGTCAAAACTAACACAGTATATACCTGAACAGTGAATAGCATTACCTAAAAGGACCATTATTTGATCCTAGACGAAACACAATCAAGAATCTTGATCCCTCCTCATAACCTCGAATTTCAGCTCTTAAAAATTGTCTCATACCATCTTCTTGCCGCATCACCACACTAATGGTATCCTCTTTGATAGCAAAAGGATAAGACCAATTTGTATTCTCCAATCGAACCTGAAAGTTTGGAGTTGTGTAGTTTCTCAAATCAAGAAATTATAACTGAGAGAAACAAAAGTCCAGGCAAGACACTAACTTATCTACAACAGGGAACAATAAGAGAGAGATTATTTTGAATATGACGCTGTAAGAAAGGGTATAGCTCAGGCAAGATAGAATTTAGTGTTCCAGATAATGTGAAAGCAACATTTTCCATGATTATGGAGAATCTGAAACAGGGTAATCATATTCAATCATCCTTGTTTGACCTTCCATATCACTATCTAAATCATGAAAAGAAAACACACATCTGTAATTACAGTATTGACTTCCTAAGCAGCATTAATGACAAATTATGGCATATGGAACTGAATGCATGCATGCTTACAACTATTCATTGGCATATTACCTGTAACTTTTCTGGTTCCTCTGTATCAGCCATGCAGTATGCTACCCTCCAGTCTGATGCATTAAGAGATTTTGGTTCGTCGTTGTTGTTTAGCTTAATATACAGACATTGGCCAGTTCTATTTGTGAATGTCATGTAGGGACGAACACAAATAACCTGCCAAGAACACCAATTAAACTATTAATGCCTCCAGGTATTCCAAAAAGTACAAAATAAACCTATGTAACCTGAGCAGATACCTTTGTTGGGGCAGACTGATAGGGGCATGGTTTTGTTGAAACAAATAACCTTATACTATGGCCATTTCCATCATGTGCTTTAAGATCTACCGAGCCATCCTGAAGGAAACACAGTAGATTTTCTTTAGACAATAACTTAGAAAAGCCTAAAAGCAAGCGTACGTAAATATGAATTACCATCACGACCTTACCAAATCACTAAGAGGAGAAAGTGCCATAGCACGGCTAAAACATTGATTTCCAGAATCACTCAATGCAATTGAAAGCCCCATAGATTTAGGATCAAATGTTGAAATCATAGTGCAACCAGTCTGCATTTCCTCCTGATTGATTTCTTCCAAAATGTTTCTATTACTAGCATTTATACTAGATGTTAATCTCCTGGTATGGTCCATACCAATGAGCCTAAGTTGCAATGGAGGACATCTGACACATTCTAGCCAGTAGGGTGTGTAAATTCTAAGAATCTTTGCAACTCCATCCTTCCCATCTTTATTGTGTTCAAGAATAACTTGAACCATTCTGCAACAGTCCACATCAGATATATCAAACTGAATCAGAAAATTCCTTGTTAATATGCACATGCTCATTTTATTCCACCATAAACATCTTAGCTCCATTGTGCTTAGACCATTAAAGTTAACACTTGATGTCATATGCTTACAATTAGTTCACCCAGTTTTGTTACGAAAGAACAATATTAATTATCTGTAAATAGCTAGCTGACCTGCTAGAATATGAATTCTTCAACGTTAGGTATTGAGCCAGCTCCTTTGTTGGATGTGAAATTAGAGCAGCCTCCTTCAAAAACAGTCATGACTTCATAAATACATTATCATAAAAAAAATGTTCAAATGACAAAAATCGAGGCATTAAAATAAACAAGAACAAAATCTGCTAAAAGCAACATACATGTATTGGCTGCCAGCCACCTTGTGGAATCAAAGAAAAATAAAGAGGGTTCCGAAGATCAGCAGAATAAACCTTAATTGTTTCTCCAGATTTGACCACCCCCCTATAGCGAACAGATAATTCACCCCCAGAAAGCTTTTCAAGAACAGAAAACTCAGATGATACTGGAAGAAAGCTAATTAAAGTTAATGGAGCAGTAAGTACGAGTTTCCAGTCCCTTATGGGGTCCAAATGAACATCCTTTCCAATTTCAGTAGCCTTTACACTCATACAAAACCATAAACCATTCCTGTGAGTTGTTGCATTAGCCTCTTTTGCAGGGGTGTACACAAGCTCCTCAGTTTCCATGAGCAAAGAAACAGATATACAGGGCATACTCACATGCTTTGGAGCACTGTCATGTCTTCCTCTGTAATTCAATACATGGCTCCAAAGATACTCATCCACACCATTTAAATTGCATGGTTTAAATTTCAAAATATAATTTGGACCAACACGACCCAAACATTCTACAGGTAAAGGAGTTGCTTCTCCTGCCTTTAATATCCCTACAGAAAATGAGTGTCTTCCGTCATTGGATATATGCTGTCTTGTCCGTATCCATCGCCTTCGCCTGACAAAGGTCGTGGGACCTTCAGGATTAAATGATGGTGACCAGTTTAGATCCCGAAAATCAAATGCATATGCCCAACCTTCAGAAGAAGATGAGCTTGTGTTATCAATATGCCAATCACTAGCCCACTTCCAGCTAGGTGGCAATTGAATTTCTGGGAAGTCCTGTATCATCTAAGACAAAGTAAGCATATGCCAACAAAAATTATCATCCTTGTTTTCTCACACAAAATTCAGAATAAACTTGAGGGACCTTTGCCTGTTTAAGTTACATATTTATTTCTGGGCCATTTTCAAGAAAATATATACAGATGACCCTTCAATAGGAAAATAACAAGTTCTTCAGTTAATTGATGAGAAACGACCTCTGTTATACATCATTTTTTTACTGGGAAAGACGTACTATTTCTTTTATCAGGAAGGCAGTTACAAGCTTGCAATTCCCAAGACTCACACATATCAGCCTAAGAGAGAGCAGTATATGAAAAACGAAAAGGAATCTCATCTCTATACTAATATTTGGGTAAATGAAATAAAAATCTTACAATGTTTTTGAGGGATTTATACATTTTGGACTTATGCCATAACTAGTCCATCTTTTTCTTTCAACTAGCACAGCCTTTTGGTGATATCTTCCAGACTGAATAAGCACGGACTGTTTATTACAAAAAAACCAAGCATGATCGTAACAGTATTACCTAATACATTCTTATCTTAATGTTGACTAACCTGCAATTACTCCTATGGCTGCTCTAGAATTTCTCTATCCTTGGATTAAATCCTGTATAATTCCAATGAATGCTTGAATGCAATTTCTGAATACTGAAAACACTCATGAATATAAATTTAATCAGAGTCTGTGATTAGTAATTACTAATTTATCGACATTCTATGAAAATACATCAAAACAATTAATATATTGATAATTATAAACCCTGCTAATTAAACAACTGTATTTTATTTTGAATTGTCAGTAAATCATTCCCTTATCTCCACTTCCCCTTCTCTGAAAAAAAGAAGAAAAAGACGACTTCTGTATCTTCATGAGCCACACCTACCTCAATCATGATGTTCTTAAATCTTAATACAATGCAAGTCGAAAAAGTAACAAAAGACTTCAGAAAGTAGGAATTCTACCTGGGAAGAGGAGTCATCCCGCATACTCCAGTGTCCTGGATCAGAAGGTGAAAGATGACCAGGGCAGCTGCTTCCCCAACCAAGTAAAGGATGATACTTCTCATTTTCAAAAACTTCATCCTGGGCAAAATTATCTGAAATTTGTTGTTCATGGCCCTGACAATGGTCATTACTGTACTCAAGCTGCGAGTTTGAAGACTCGGAGAAAAGACACAACTTAATTGAAAAATCCGTTTGATTTAAGACAGAAACAAGAGATCTGATAATTAAATATTTGTTACTTCCCTTGACAGATACTTCTCTGGCTATTGAATCATAGCGCTTTTTCCAGCACACTGCTGAAGCAGCACAGTTCAAATTTACAGTGGTCCAAGGGCCTTCTCTGGCAGGACTAATTTGAATATCTCCAGGTTTTGTACCAAACGAAAGGTCCTTGGCATACATTTCATCTGTAAAAACAGATGAAATAAACATACCACATCTTATTTTTCCTTGATACCCGCTGTTTTTGCTTTCCTGTAGAGGAAAGGAAAGTTATCAATAGCAAGATGACATGATTGAGGATTAGAAAAATGACCACAAAGTCAATAAATTTAAATAATATAAATCAAATTTGACTGTAGATTCTAGGTTGAGCATCATTTCTAGAGATTTGTACTCAAGTAATAAATGAAAATATGAGAATACATCATTTCTGGCTTCTGTCGAGCAAAGTTGTCTCCAAGCCAAATCAGGTTCTTCTTTTGGAGAAGAAAGATTTGATCTCTTGTGGCCCAAGAATATTGCCCTTGTTAATGGGGTTGAATAGGAGCCAATATGTATGCCTGCTCACAAAAAGATTTTATTTATAATTATTAATCACAATGAGGCCTAACACAAGATCAGAGAACAATGCAAAAAGTTAACACGAAGTGTCTGTTGAAACAATAAGTCTGATATTGAATGCCATCAACATACCTTTTTCCACATCAGTGACAATGATTTCAATCGTGTGTGCTTCCTGGTAATTCAAGAGTTCAATTTTTTTAGCAAGAAAATAGATGGGCCATTTTTTAAAATTCAAAAACTTGAAATGATATATTAGTTCAGATCAAAGGAAACACACTCACACACACACACACAAATGTATGAAAAGAAAGAAATCTCCCTTAGTGGAAAAACTGCAACCACGTGAATTTTGTACAATTCATACTTTGCATTATTGTCATTTAAGAAGCAATTGATGAAAGCATTCATTGTTAATCTTTTCCAATAACCAAGAATGGTCGAGGAGACTGAGGGGCATATCAGCATGTAGGCACACCAGGGGACTTAGTCACTCAGGGTGTGACATAATTTTGTAATAATATCTAGAGACAGTTAGACACTCTATCCAAGTTCAACTTTGTTAAAAACATGTTTATGATCTTCAATGGCTTGACAAGTGTCGTGTTGGACTTCCATTTGTATTTTTAGGGGGAGGAGATTGAAATCACTACTGCTTACCTGGTTGTTTAGTTCTCTACCCCCCTATTTAGTTTGAGACACTTCAACTTTGGATCAATGATGGATATGATTCCCTAGTCCTTTTGGAGCGACAATGATTTCAAAAACATTTTCAAGAAATTTTGTCCAAGATGGAGCTTCTAGACAACATTATCAAGCCTACAGTTTTCTATGGCTTTGAGATTTGGGGCTCAATTTTGTTAGAGTAGGATTGAGCTCGGACAAATAGGAATTAACTTCGTCGACATAGTGAAGGGGTTGTACATGAATGTGTAACTTCAGAATGTATTCACTTGTATATTTCATGTATTGTACCCCGATGTTTATTCTGGGAAGTGTTTGTAATGTAATTGAGTCATGTCATGCCCCGATGTTCCGATCGGGAGTTTCTATAATGTAAACAAGTCGTGTCAAGTCATTGTGGGTAACCCTCCTATTGATCAAGGGTTAAAGTCCCCGTAGTTCCAGGGCCCTAGGGTTATTAGACTCTCCTAGAGAAGTTGGCCCTAGTGAGTTATTGTCAAGTCAGGAATTAGTATAAATAGAGAGTGAGCCTCTCTATTTATCACACACTCACTCACACTCAGTTGTAGCACTCAACTGAGAAAGAAGAAGTTGCTGGGGCTAGAAAGAAAGAGGCTACTGCTGTCAGGAGATCATCTAACTATTTTTTGGGTTTTACTTTTGGTGTTGATTCTATCTCAGAGGAAGTTGCGGGGTTTTCTCCATTTATAGTTTCCCCAAGGAAAAACACTGATTGTTGTGCTTGTTATTCTCTCAGTTAAAGATCCTAATATAATGCTAGCTTGAATGATAAATATCTAACATAGTATCAGAGCTAACCTGAGAAAAAGACACTATGCAGCTGCGAAAACTAGGGCTTCCTACTTTTTGGATCTCTCTCCACATATTTTCAGCAAAAGAAGGTTGGGCTGACTCTCCTCCCTAGGGCGCATCTTTTTGTCGAAGCAGAATCAGATTCTGATCATTTTCAGTTTCTAACCCGACACTACTGCCGGAAATTAGGGCTTTCCACAGAAGTAGAATTTTTGAGTGAGCCCAGGCCTGGATTGATCTCCTCGTCAAAATCGAAGTTTAGAGATTGTTGCCCACCTATTTCGACTAGGTGGCAACTCCATGTACATAAGTTGTACATAATTGTACCTTAGAAAAATCTGAGGATTTTTCACTTTTGCAGGGCTATCGCCCCTTTGTAAAACGAAACGTTCGCTCCCCTGCGTGGGAAAATTAATGTAATTTAATGTGCTAGTGTGGGTCATATGATATGGATGCAACACCATGGAACGGGTTGTTAGGGAAGTCCCCTCATCGAGTGTTTTTCCCTTTCCAATTGACCTTGTTGAACAAACGAGTTTAATCGGTTTGGTTTTCACTCAAAATCCTCCAAAGTGGTGACGGGCGTTCTACCAGTCAATTCCATGAGGTGGCTAAGGCTTCAAAGTGTGATCCATGACCATGCTAGGCGTTTGTCTAGAGTCTTGCGGAGTTTCGTAACGTTGTTGTATTTTTATTAATTTTTTCCTAGTTAATTAATTTCACCCCATGGTGATTAATTAACTCAGTTTTTGATGTAATAATGTAATCGCTCGAGCATGGCATTTTGTAATAGGGGCTATGAATGCAAAGTTAATTGCTATGAAACCCCCTAAGCCATTGCTTCGAGTCCCATGTCATTCTGATGAGTGGTTGAGGAGATAGACCATTTTTGTCTAAGCATGGTCTATTTTTCCTAGGGAATTAATTAAATTCCCTAAGTCAAAAATTCACATTTTTTGATTTTGAAGTAAAAAATCAAGAAATGCCATGGTAAAATGGTTTGGGGGTTCATAAGCCTAGGAGAACTTACTCCAAAGTTTTTTACCCCCCATGGCCTAGATATTAAATTTTCAAGTTATTTTTAATTTTTCCTAAGTCAATTCTAGGAAAATTTAAAAATTTAATTGAAATATTTTTATCTAAGGTGAATTTAAATTTAACCTATGTCTAAAGGTTAAATAATTTATTGTTGGCTAAACTCCAAGCTAAAGTTTAAAAATATGGCAAGCCCTAAGCTAAAGGATGGGGACGCTAGTGTTTAAACCTTCACCATATGTAGAGGGAGGCGTCCAAGCAATGAAGAGGGCGTTAACTATATTAAAAGGCCCACGTTTTAATTGGAGGCGCCACTATAATATGGAGGAAGCGCTATATCTTGAAGGGCCCACGTTTTATAAAAGTCAATGCCAAGTTTAGTGGGCACTAACCATAAAATGGAGGGCGCTACCAAAGGAAAGGGCCCACGCTATTATTTGGAGGCGTTAACTATCAAATGGAGAAGGCGCTAGTTTAGAAGGGCCCACTCTAAAGGAGGGCGCATTCATTTGGAGGAATCGCTATAAAATGGAGGACGGCCATATATGAAGAGGGCCCACGCTATATTTGGAGACTCCACTATTCAAGAGGAGCGCTAGCTACATATTTAGAGGCGCCACATCCATTTATGAGGAGCGCTAATGTATTTAGAGAGGAGCTAATATTGGAGATGGGCGCTAGCTAGTTGGCCCCACGTTTTACATCATGTTTGGAGACGTCTACCTTTGGAGGAATCCGCCAGATTTAGAGGAGGGAGCCCACCTTGGGCCATTGATTTTTCCATTTTATTAAAAGCTCATCCAATGGTGGATATTTAGCCAAATAACTTGATCCAAAGGCCAGTATTATTTGAGACATGGATTAAGTCTCTTAGCCTTTGATTAAAATTAATCTAATGGTGGAGATTAATTGAGAGAAATAGAAAGCCAAATACCTAGATCTAGTGGTGTGAATTAAACCCTAGATCTAGATCTAATCTCAACCATTGAGCTTCAAAAGGTTGGGGGTTTGCCTCAACTATATAATGAGGGTATCACTCCCTCATTATTCACCATCTCTTATGTTATTGTTATGCTGCCAGAAAATTCTTCTTCTCACTCTCATATTCTTGCTACCTTGTATTGAAGTTTTGCCCAAGCTGGGCTATTTTAATAAAAATTCTTTGGAGGAATACTATGCTGCAACTTTTCATGATCTACATTTCATGAGGTAACCTTGTATTTATTTGGTTTGCATTTATTGTATTTTTCTAGTTAGCTCTCCACAAAGTGTTTTGTGGAGAGATTAAAGAATAGAAGTGTTTTTATTCTTTTTTGTGAATGATTTGACATTTCTTACAAAGTGTTTTGCAGGAAGTGTTAGGTGTTCATCTCTGGAATTACAATATTTTGCAGGCATAGTTTGTATTGCAGGTTATCCAAGCAAAGAAATTCCTTCAAGAAATATCATTCCGGCAACATTTTCAATTCGGCCATCTACTTTCACCCTGTTTTAAACAGGGTCTTATTCACTGTTTAGTGAATATAAACCTTGTTTTAGAGCCCTAACCCCTTATATATTAATTTAACCTTTTATTTCTGATAGTTTTACTTCATTTAGGTGGATGGAAACTCATTTTCCAGCCCTCTAAATTCCATATTACTGTCATTTATTATATTCAGAAATTTTTTTTTGTAAATTTGTAATTGTATTAGTTTCAGCAAATATTTATCATAACACTTTGAGCTTAATCGTGGTATCCTGCATCTGAACTCAAAGGACCGAGATCAGAACGCGAAGCGCTCAATGATGTTATAGATATTTGTCTGTCACTCAGATTTTTTATGTAAAAAATTGTGAATTTGGTACTAATGTTTTAACAATATTTTAGTGTTTTTTCTGTGATTTTCAGCGAGAAATAGCTCGCTGGTTTTTGACAGGTTGTTCACATTTAAAGGAGAAATGCTGCCCTAAAGGACACAAAATTTCCTCAAGTTTCAACCGGCATAAAGAGGTTCCATTCCTCAACTTTCTCTCTCAAATTTCTCTGTTATTGTAAACCCCAAAGAGAGTCTCTTGGGGTATTCTTTAAAGTCTTGTATTCATTTATAATTTATGAGTAAGTAGATTAGGAAGAGGTAGATAGTTAGCTTTATTTCCAGCTACCCTCCAGCTATCTTTGTGACAGACCATTATCTCTGTCATAAAGATTGTTGTGAGGTGAGTTTACTATAGTTTACTTGCTTTCAAGTTTTTCTGTTTATGCGAGTTTTATCTTTCTGCTAAAGTAATCATACAACCCATAAAAACCTGTGTATCCTCTATCCACTTGTCATCTCCCTTTAGGGAATTCAAGCTGGATATGAAAAGCAGGGGAAGTGGGGGCTTAGGTAATTAGACTAATTTTCCTTTTCTTGTACTACAATATACAATCAAACACTGTATTTTCCAAGTCATCTTGGTGATCTTTTTCTTAAAATAAACCTTGCATCTTAACCATCAAGATTAAAATTTATTATTAAAACTTACCAACAACAACTTCCAACATCCTGCTCCTCTACTCGGTTATCACCCTTCGGGGTACTCCGAGATACAACCAGGGGAAAGGGAAGTCCTAGTTTAATAGGCATCCATCTAGAGACTTTCAAGTTGATTAAAAACAGTGACTCGAAAGCTACAAGGGGTAGTAGACCGAGGGGGTCTCTAGGCGCTTCGTCGTCCTCCTTGTGAGCACCGGGCCATTGGGGTTTGACCTGTGAGCTAGGGGTGGGCTTGCTCCCACGTGTTGAGCGCAACAGCATTCCATCTTTAGTTTGAGAAGAACTAGATCGGGGTAGTCACACCACCGGATCTAAAACTAACTTCAAGAAGAACAACTCTAATTAAAATTTATTAAAATTAACCAAGAAGCATTGCAAAACGTCCTACAAACACAGATCAATACTGTTTATCTTTGCCTTGCTGTTCAAGGTTTTACTACAATCATTTTCACTTTATTTTTACTGCAAGCACTCCAACACATTTACTTTCAGTCTCATTTACTTTCAGTTCTATATTTGTTCATGCAGTGAATGTTTAATATTTGTTCAATTTGCTTCAAGTGAATCAAACTTAAAGTCTTTCTTTCCTTTATTTCCTGTTGGTTCAATAAGTTTCACATTAAAGCATTTTCTTTTGCTATCTTTGTTTATACAGATAAGTTTAGATCAGCTGTACATTGCTTAAATACTTTGATTTGTTATTGTTGTAACTTATAATCTTTTGACTCCATTTAATATAGGCACTAGTCTTGTAATTTCGTAATCTAAATAAAAAGATCCCTTTAATTAATCTTCAATTAATTAATAAACCTGGAACATAGTCTTTCCATAGGGACTACCCCCCTTGGCTCTGTTGGGATCTTGCCTAAACGGAGGAGTGGTGGACTGTGGTGACAGTGGTCCCCAGCTCTCACTTGCCCCCAAGGACACACATAGCAGGTTGTGACTTTCCTGCACCTTAAAGTGTGAATTAGGCGGCAACAGAGATCAAGATCAAAGCATTTGGTTGGACAGAACTCCGAGAAATCCAAACCCTAATCTGCTACTAAACCAGCAGATCAGAAATTTAGCGGCTTTTAAGGAAACCTCATGATTCGATGAGAAAAATCGCCCAGGCAAGTAATTCGCGGCCTAGAAAAGGGAAAAACCGGTTTTCTTGATGTCATTTAGCAAATGAGTTTGTTGGAAGTGGAGGAGAAGGGCTTGAAAAGACCACCAACACCATTGGAGGCTTTCAAACACCATTTAGCATCTCAACCAAGGATTTTTGTGGAGCAAGTGTTCAAGGTATGTGCATTTTATCCCATTGTTTTTCTATCTTTTCCGTGGACTGTTTGAAAGATTTCTTACATATTTCTTTTACTATTTCTTTGCCTATTTCTTGCATATTTCTTTGCTATTTGTTTTTACTATTTTTCCATTGATTTCCATGCCCCAAAAAATGAAAAACGGTCCCAATGTAAATTGGGGTTTTAAAAAATTAGAATGGAAAATAGCATACTTGTTTTTTTACTTCTTAGCCACCCTCTTCTTCTTATCTTTCATGGCTTAAAATCTAAATTTAGAGGTCTGATTTTTTATGCTAGAATGTTGCTACTATTTTCCAATGGAGTTCAATGTAATTTTTTTCTTTGTGTGCCCTAGGGTTGCATTTGAGTTGAAGCATTCTAATTGCAAAAAAGCCAAAGATATTGGGACCCATTTTGGCAGTATGGTGAGCCCGAGGATGGCAACAATAGGCAAAATTTGACTTGCAAATTATGTGGGCATCACATGTCGGGAGGGGTTAACAGGTTGAAATACCATCTAGCCAAACTACCTGGCCATGATGTTGGCCTTTGTACTGCAGTGACCCCAGAAATCATGAGATCTGCCCATGATGCCATCCATGAAAAACTAAGAAAGAAGGATGAGATCACTACAAACAGAGCTGAGCTTGCAGCTTTTGGCCAAGTAAGAAGTTTAGGTGCATCTCTATCTACCACTATCGGTGAGGGTAGTGGGAGGGGCTCCACAGCTTCACCTCTTGGGAGGGCAGGGCTTGCATCCCATTATGTTGGACCAGGATCACAACCTTCTATCAAATCAATTATAAAGAAATCGAAAAAGGTAGAAGGAGACAGGGTAATGGGAAGGTGTCTTTACTGGAGTCACATACCTCTCAGCATTGTTAAAAACAATCCATTTTGGCAGCTGATGTGTGATGCCATTGCAGTAGTTGGCCCAGGTTATAAAATTGCCACCTTTGAGGAGTTGCGAGGCCCAATCCTTCAAGCAGAAAAGATGGACATTGATGCTAGGTTGGCAAAGTTCAGGCAGTCATGGGAGAGCACTGGATGCACAGTCATGTCAGATGGGTGGATAGACAGTAAGGGTAGAATCCTTATCAACTTCTTGGTACATTGTCCTAGAGGTACCATGTTTGTAAAATCAGTTGATGCATCCGCACATGTAAAAGATGCGGCACTTTTATGTGAGTTGATGGATGGGTTCATCCAGGATATTGGGGCGCACAATGTTGTGCAAGTTATTACAAATAATGCACCTAATTATGTGGTTGTTGGCAGGATGCTTATGGATAGGTACCCCTCTTTGTTTTGGACTCTATGCGCAGCTCATTGCATTGATTTGATGTTGGAGGATATGGGGAAAATTCTCTTTATCAGGGTGGTGATTGATCAAGCTAGGGCCATCCCTAAGTCCATTTACAACCATGGGTTTTTTCTTAGTCTCATGAGGAGGCACACTAAAAACAAGGAGTTGAAGCGTCCTGCAATCACGCGTTTTGCCACCACATTTATTACTCTTCAGTCTTTGCTTCAATGTCAGTTTGAGTTGAAGCAAATGTTTGTTTGTGATGAGTGGCGTGATTATGCTTACAGCAGGAGAGAAGATGGGAAAACCATTGCCAAGCCCTGCCCTCCCAAGAGGTGAAGCTGTGGAGCCCCTCCCACTACCCTCACCGATAGTGGTAGATAGAGATGCACCTAAACTTCTTACTTGGCCAAAAGCTGCAAGCTCAGCTCTGTTTGTAGTGATCTCATCCTTCTTTCTGGGAAGATGGGAAAACCATTGCCAAGCTGGTGTACACTTATGCCTTCTGGGAAGGAATGGAGGAAGTGTGCTCGGTTAGTGAACCTTTAGTGAGGGTTCTGCGACTTGTTGATGGTGATAAGCCCGCAATGGGCTATTTATATGAGGCCATGGATAGGGCCAAAGAGACCATTCGAAATTTCTATGTGGGAAAGGGTACCCCAAGGCAGGACAGGCACATGTTGTTATGGGAGTTGATTGATACTCGATGGACTAGGATGCTTCATCAACCCATTCATGTAGCAAGACTCTTCCTCAACCCCGCATTTGCCTACAAATGCAATTTTGATTTTGATGGTGAGGTTTTGGAGGGACTTCTCACTTGTATTTAGAGGATGATACCTGATTATGACACTCGCAATGCAGTCAATCGCGAGATAGAGGTGTATCGGGATCATAGGTTTAAAAATCAGAATCGGACTCGGAATCGGTCGAGGGTCAACTCGGAATCGGAATCGGAATCGGTAATGAATCGGTCAAAAATCAGCCGATTTGAATTTAATGAATCGGTTTGCTAAAAAATACAAAATATATACCATTTGCTGCTATACATCACTGTCATAAGTAAATTGTTTACTGTTGTAGGGTGTGGTGGCTATTGGAGTGATAATACTCATATTTTTTGTCTTGTTATTGATGGTGAATGCTTCACAAGTAATTGAATGATAATTGGATTGTTCATTATCTTACGTTAGTATTTGTACTTGGATGAATTGGTAAATTGAATGATCTCTTAATATTGACTCCAAAAGGGCTCGGCCCTCCTTTTCCAAGCCTGTCCTGACTCCTAAGCTCAACCTACCTTAGGAAGCCTTTCTACAGGTTGTAGCACCCCTTTTGCTGATCTTTAAAGTCTTCTCTGAAGGTCTGTGATTTATTGCAGACTATCCCCATTACTAGGAAGTCCTAACCCCTGTAACAAAAACAACTCAAACAGCATCAAAGGTTAGTCAAACGTTGATTTTAATTACTGTTAATGAGAAATCGTATAGAGACTTGAATTTCCACATTGATTGCTATGCTAAGGTAGTAAGGAGTCAGGACTGATCTTACTGTTGTTTGCATGGCATAAATAACATATATCAGACTTTATTGATGGATCTATACTGCTAAAAATATATATTTTCAACTTAGAGTTGGTTGGCACACATTGAATGTGATTGACCAGTGTTTGGGCATTTTTCCAAACCGAACCGGTCAGGTTTGAAACCGGCCGGTTGGGCCGGTTTGGACCGGTATCTAACCGGTCCCCGATCCGGTTAACCAACCGGTTTGACCCGGTTTGGTTCCGAACCGGTGAACCGGCCGGTTCCGGTTTCGGTTGGAACGATTTTTAAAACTATGATCGGGATGGTACTGGAGTATTCAGCTTTGCTGATGCTATTCGTGACGGGACCAAATTCATGCCAGGTAAGTTATTAACTTATTAGACCGTTTTAAGTTTTCACCTTTACTTGAAAGATGAATTATGATTTATTTATATTTATTTCTTGTTTGGTGACATGTAGCCACTTGGTGGCGAACCTATGGTGTGAGGACACCAAATTTACGGAAATTTGCCATCAAAATCCTTAGCCAAACATGTACAACTTTGGGATGTGAGCGGAATTGGAGTGTATTTGAAAAAATACATGCAAAGAGACGTAGAAGGTTAGAAACTTAGAGCTTAGATTTTGAACAAAGCAATTGCATTTAAATGTTTAATGCAATTTATGAATCTACGATCCTCTAGACTCTAAATTTATTTTATAACCCTCTTACAGGTTGGAGTTCACACGTCTTAATGACTTGGTGTATGTTCATTACAACCTCCACTTGTGGATGGCACAGATACAGAAAGAACCAAGATGCAAATGCCATCTCCTTGGACAATATTGATATATTGTCTAAGTGGAGGGTGGAGATTGAGACTCCTATCATGGAGGAGGCACCTGCATGGCTAGAGGAGGAGGAGGAGGAGGAGGAGGAGGTGGTGGTTGGAGGCACCATGGAGGGTGATGTGCTAGCATCGCCACCACCTTCTACACCGCTTGATACATCTAGTCCTCCATCCATCACTCAGCATTGAGTATTAGATGCAGGCTTAGGGCCTTCTACTGCTACTTCTAGTGCTAGGGGCAGGCCCGACAAAAGACCCATGATATATCCCCGTAAAAGGGGAAGAGGGCATTGATATTAGATAGCTAGATGCTAGTTTTCCTCAGATACATTTATATATGTGATGTCATTTTGTATTGTTTATACTTTATAAACTTTTGAGTCCTTGATTGGACAGCTATGATGTTTCAGAGTTTCGGTATCAACTTTGATGTAATGTTTTATATTTGGCATGACTACATGATGATGATATATATCAGTGCTTTCTTCATATTTATGTTCCAATATGTTTTTCTTATGTTACTGTTGCTATATATGTTTAAAATTCTAAAAAAAATGCATGTATTTTCTATTTTTTAATGTTTGCCGATTTTTCCCGATTTGTTTGCCGATGTTGCCGAGAAGTTGTATTCAGGACCCTCGCCGACTTTTTGCCGAGGCTGACTTTTTCAACATTGGTTTGGACCACTCCATAGACATTTGTGGGGCTGATAGGACGCACTTCACTGTACACAGGGGCTGCCATTAAACTGTTGTTTATGCTTGTAAGGAGGCTGAGATCTATAGCTGGGCGCACCACATTACTCCCACAGGCTGCCATCAACATCACTCAGTCAAATCGAGCCATTGGAGAGGACAGTACAGTGGAAGAAGTGACTGTGAACTCACCCAGTCACGTACAGCAGTCAAATAAAGACGAGTTAGTGAGGTTGTTGTGGGTTGTTTGGACTGTTTGTTACTGCTGGGCAGTGAGTGCATCTATTGAAGACCATCACCAAACGCTGCCCTAGATCTCACTTCTGAGCAGTAAAGACATGTTGTTGAGTTGTTACAGCCACCAAATAGTTCCTATCTTTACCAACTCACAGATCTGGGGTTTTCTCCTTTATGACCCCTCCCGATTTTTGCTTGATGACAATCATGCTGAATATGACTCTAAAAATTTTTGGTTACCCAACCCAGTTTTCTCATTAAAAAATACTTTTTAAATATTAAATGAGAATTTAATGCACACCCACCATTTAATTTCATAAAGTCACTTTAAAATCATTATAACTCAAACTCACATTAAAAATGTCACTTTATAAAATAAAGTCATTCACACCTTTTAAATAAGCTAGGGACCACTTTTTAAAGTGTCCTTGTCCACCCCAAGGCATGAATGGGCAAACTCTTCCTAGGTAAAATTTCAACAGACTCTTATATAAAGAATGTCTAGAAGCTGCACTATACATCTGGTTTGTAAAAAAACAGATGTTTCTCTAAACGGATTTGTAACAGAAATGTTCCCAAATAAGAATGAGAGAACTGTCCAAACAGAACATTCAATAATAATAAAGGAATATGGCCACAAACATCTGTGCAAAAAACAGCATTACAATAGTAGAATGAAAATAACTGCAGTTCTAGTTCACGTAAGTAATCAAATACTGTGTTACATCATAAGCAGTAATTAGTAATTCTAGTATATATTTGGGGGTAAAACAGGGAATGTAAAGGCAGCCTGTGAAATTGAAATTCTCATTTTATATTGTAATTTTTATACAAAATGAATAAATTCATTGACAACTAGCTCTAAGAAAATATCACATCAACATTTCAAGCAATGGAGGGTGTCCCAGTCAATTTTTTTCTCCTTTTTTCTTGTTCCTTCTATAATCATTGGTTTCTAAAAGTGGTCAACAAAGACATGAATGTTCAATTGTGTTTTGGTTAAACCATTAAAAGTGAATATTTGGCAATGATAGTTTTTAATCAATAAAAGTGTACATACCACTGCATCCACCTTAAAGTAAAATACTTCATTCCAGCGCACCCTGACACTTCCTGTCAATGAATCTGGCTCAGCATTCATGCAACGAGTTCGTGCACTTTGGACCTGGGGTTGAACTTCCCCAGACATTAGCTGCTGAGCAACAATACGAACAGCCACCATATACTGAAGAGCACCAATGCCTTCATGCTTAGGTAACTACATTTCCAATACCAAAAATCTGTCAGAGACTAACTGTAAATAGAAATGGCAATCTTACAGTTTTAAGAGTAAGTGCACTTATTAGTCATGTTTTCCCAAATTAATCTATGCACCTCTGCATCGCTGATCACTATAGCCACACGTTTTGATAGTGATCTTCTCATGTTGCCCATCAAGTGTGTGTCACAAATGCTGTTAGATGCAGGTACTTTGACACTAATCACATCTCCAGGTGGCAAGTTATGAACTTCTGGCTGCCCATCAAACCCAAAAGTACGGAGAAATATATCTTGACCTAGCTTGTTTTGTGGAATAATATAGCAGGTTTCTTTATCCAGAACAGACTTCCTAGTAGTTGTTAAATTCCATTCCTGCACACTCAATATGTTTAGTGCAAGAGAAATTTTATAGAAGAAATCAAGTTGGAAACTAAAAGAAAAGTAGGCATAAAACTAAAACGCCTCAGAATTGCATTAGAAAAAAGAAATAGATGATCCAGAGTTAATAAGGTAAAAGCTGATCTTATGTAGTAAAAGGTTCTTAGTTGGACACTAATAAAATTATCTTATCTTATCTGTTAAATGATGACAGAAGATGTTTAGGTTTTACTTAACTATAGATTAGGACAATGATCTAAAAAGTACAGATCTTGATACTTGTGCTGTCAAAGAAGATAAAGGCAGTGATGTATTGCCATTTAACTATTTTCTTTCTATTAGAAAGTACTATGTATTGCTTTGTATACTGTGAAACATCCAGCTAATTAGATAGCTGTCAGAACCCATTCCAACATCATGACTAATCATTTATTTTGCATTCAATTTACCAAGTAGAGAATGATTTACAGGAAAATGTCATTTCAGCAAGTTTAAGCCTATATACTTTTGAAATACAATATCTTTAAGACAAGAAACATTTAAATGAACAATATTTCATTCACTGAGAAATATTCAACACAAGGAAAAATAATTAAAATCCAATTCCATTTAGGACAAGTCTATGTTGTTGGGAGAAGGAGCAGGAGCGAAAAGCAAAATTTTGAAAAGCTTATGTTTTGGGAGCGTTTTTTATATAATACATAATTTAATATATTTTGATGCGTATATTTTAAAAAAAATATATGTAGAATGTCAAATTAGTTATATAAAACATGAAAGCATAGATATAATCATTTAGTACACATATAAAATCAATCATCTTGGAGCTATAAGTTATAACATCATCATCAAATGATCAATCATTAACAACATCAACCTTCAAGTTTAAACACATAACATTTGCAATCAACAAACTCTAAGAAATAACATAACCATGAAATGATTGATCAATCATTAACAACATCAACCTTCAAGTTTAAACATATAATATTTGGAATCAACAAACATTAAGAGATAACATGAGCATGAAATGAAACAGAGCATCATATTCATTACCAAAGAGTTGTAAGATAAAGGAAAAGGTCCTGTTTCCCACCTATTTCGACTAGGTGGCAACTCCATGTACATGAGGATGTACATAATTGTACCTTAGAAAAATCGGAGGACTTTTCACTTCTGCAAGGCTATTGCCCCTTTGTAAAACGAAATGTCCGCTCCCCTGCGTGGGAAAATTAATGTAATTTTGTATGCTAGTGTGGGTCATATGGTACGGATGCCACACCATGGAACTGGTTGTTAGGGAAGTCCCCTCATCGAGTGTTTTTCCCTTTCCAATTGATCTTGTTGCGTAAACGAGTTTAATCGGTTTGGTTTTCACTCAAAATCCTCCAAAGTGGTGACGGGCGTTTTAACAGTCAAGTCCATGGGGTGGCTAAGGGTTCAAAATGTTATTCGTGACCATGCTAGACACTTGTATAGAGTCTTGCGGAGTTTCGTTGTATTGTTGTATTTTATTTTATTTATTGTCTGGTTAATTAATTTCACCCCTTGGTGATTAATTAACTCAGTTTTTGATGTAATAATGTAATTACTCAAGCATCACATTTTGTAATAGGGGCTATGAATGCAAAGTTAATTGCTATGAAACCCCCTAAGCCACTGCTTCGAGTCCCATGTCATTCTGATGAGTGGTTGAGGAGATAGACCATTTTTGTCTAAGCAAGGTCTATTTTTCCTAGGGAATTAATTAATTTCCCTAAGTCAAAAATTCATATTATTTGATTTTGAAGGAAAAAATCAAATAATGCCATGGTAATTTTGTTTGGGGGTTGCCAAGCCTAGGAAAATTTATTTCAAATTTTTCCGCCCCCATGGTCAAAATATGTCTGAAGAACTCCTAAGTGGGGCCTCCCTCTTGTCTTAATAAAAGATAAAAAATAAAAAGATTAAAAAATTAAAGATCAAGAATTAAAAAAATTAAAAATTAAAAATTAAACATTAGATTAAAAATTAAAATTAAAGTAAAAGATTAAATATATAAAATAAATAAATAAAGATAAAAAAGATAAAATTTAAAAAAGATTTAAATTAAATAAAAGAATAAAAAGATAGAAATTTTAAAAATAAAAAAATAAAAAGATAAAAATTTAAAAAAGATTTAAAATAAATGAAAGAATAAAAAGATAGAAATTATAAAAAGTAAAAGATAAAATAAAAAGATTAAAAGATTTAAAAAAGTAAAAAAATAAAAATAAAAAGTAAAAGATTTAAAGATTTAAAAGTAAAAAGATAAAAATAAAAAGTAAAAGATTAAAAAATTAAAGATAAAATTAAAAATTGAGTCAATGGAGAGGGCCCACTCTATTTTTATTTTTCCATTTACCTAAAAGCTCATCTAAGGGTGAGTTTTAAATAAAAAACCTAGATCTAAAGGTTGATATGGTTAAGACTTGGATTAAGCTTTTAAGCCATTGATTTAAAATTAATCCAAGGGCAGAGATTAATGAATAAGAATAGAAAGCCAAATACCTAGATCTAGTGGGTGAGATTAAAACCCTAGATCTAGATCTAATCTCAACCGTTTATCATTAAGGAGTTGGGGATTATCTCATCTATTTAATGAGGGTCTCACTCCCTCATTAATCACAATCATTCATGTTATTGTTATGCTGCCGGAATTTCTTGCTTTCATTCTTGCTACCATTGTATTGAAGATTTGCCCAAGTTGGGCCATTGAATAAAAATTTCTTTGGAGGGATACTATGCTGTAAATTTTTTCCATGATCTAATACTCTTGAGGTAACTTTGTATTTGTCTTGTTTGCATTTATTATATTTTCTAGTTAGATCTCCACAAAGTGTTTTGTGGAGAGATTAAAGAGTAAAAGTGTTTTTACTCTTTCTTATGAATGATTTAACATTTCTTTCAAAGTGTTTTGCAGGAAGTGTTAGGTATTCATCTCTAGGATTTCAATATTTTGCAGGCATAGATTATATTTGCAGGTTATCCAAGCAAGAGGATCTCTCCAAACATCATTCCGGGAATATTTTCAATTCGGCCATCTACTTTCAGCCTGTTTTAAACTGAGTTTTATTCACTGTTTAGTGAATATAACTCTTATTTTAAGGCCCTAACCTCTTATATATTAGTTTACCCTTTTATTTCTGTTATTTTCACATCATTTAGGTGGCTGAAAACTCATTTTTCAGCCCTCTAAATAACATATTACTGTCACTTATTACATTCAGAAAAAAAAAAAATTGTAAATTTGTAAATTTTGTACTAATATTTTAACAGCAAATTTTTAGTGTCTTATGTGATTTGCAGCGAAGAATAGCTCGCTAGTTTTTTGACAGGTTGTGCATAAGTAAAGGAGAGTCGATGTCCAAAAACACACAAAATTTCCTCAACTTCAACCGGCACAAAAGGGGTTCCAATCCTCACCTCTCTTCCATATTTTTTCTGATTTTGTAAACCCCAAAGAGAGTCTCTTGGGGTATTCTTCAAAGCTTATAAGCTTTTGTAATCTATAATAAATAGAGTAGGAAGTAGGCTAATATTTGCTTAAGTTTTTTTTGTTTATGCAAATTTTATTTTTCTGTTAAAGTAATCGTACAACCCATTAAAACTTGTGTATCCTCTATCCACTTGTCATCTCCCTTTAGGGAATTCAAGCTGGATATGAAAAGCAGGAGAAGTGGGGGCTTAGGTAATTAGACTAATTTTCCTTTTCTTGTACTACAATCTACAATCAAACACTGTATTTCCCAAGTCATCTTGGTGATCATTTTAAAATCTACATTGCATCTTAATCACCCAAGACTTAAAATTAACCCATAAAATTAACCAACAAAGCTTCTCTATTTACTGCTCCTCTACTCGGTTATCACCCTCCAGGGTACTCCGAGATACGACCAGGGGAAAGGGAAGTCCTAGTTTAATAGGCATCCATCTAGAGATTTTCAAGTTGATTAAAAACAGTGACTCGGAAGCTGCAAGGGGTAGTAGACCGAGGGGGTCTCTAGGCGCTTCGTCGTCCTCCTTGTGAGCACCGGGCCATTGGGGTTTGACCTATGAGCTAGGGGTGGGCTTTGCTCCCACCTGTTGAGCGCAACAGCAATCCCTCTTCGGTTTGAGAGGAACTAGATCGGGGTAGTCACACCACCGGATCTACAACTTAATCCAAGAAGAACAACATTAATAAAATTAACTAAAATAAACCGAGAAGCATTTCAAAATTGGTTCTACAACACATTTATTTCAAGCACTCTTGTACTACAATACAATACTACAATTTTTACTTCCAGCACTTTATTTCTCAGCACATTTATTTACTTTCGATTCTGTAAATGAGCATGTGGTGGATGTTAATTGTTTAAATCTTTTTCATGCTTTAAATTTACTGCTGGTTTAGTAATTTGTATTCATAACGATTTTCTGCTATTTCGCAAGTTTGTTTCATTTTCCTATACATTTATTTTATTTCATTATTGTCTATAAACATTTGGTTTATTCATATATTTCATTGTTAAACACTTAAGTCATAAGTTCAATCATAGCTTAAATCTCTAAATTGTTTTTCTTGTAATATTGTAAAATGGTAACTTATTTTGACTCCATTATCTAGGCACTGGTCTTGTTTTATATAAGGTCTTAGCCTCATTCTGTAAACGATCCCTTTAATTAATCCTTAATTAATTAATAAACCTGGAACATAGTCTTTCCATAGGGACTACCCCCCTTGGCTCTGTTGGGATCTTGCCTAAACGGAGGAGTTGCGGACTGAGGTGACAGTAGTCCCCAGCTCTCACTTGCCCCCAAGGACACACATAGCAGGTTGTGACTTTCCTGCACCTTAAAGTGTGAATTAGGCGGCAACAGGTCCTACATTTGAAAGCCTACTACTAATTGGGGGTATGGCATCTTTGCTGTATGAATTTGATCACCATCCTGATCACCCAAAAGTTCAACCTCCAAGCACTCTAATGCTATGGTTCCATCCTCCAAATCAGCCTCCTCTGGATTGTTGTCCCAAGTCAAATATGTTCTATAATTCTTGACCTCATCACAATAATGGGACAACAACGTCAATTTGTAGTGCACATAAACCAAGCTTTATGCTCGATCTACATTCAAAATGTTTTTTTTTTCACATTTAGGATGAAGTTGTATGTGCTCCAACACCTCTTTGTAGAAGAAGTGTTAACAACCTATGAAAGCACCCTCGCCAACAATTTAAGCTGATATGTGGTAGAGGAGCAATAAATATTCCACCATTTCGATAGGACTCAACCTATCTCCATCTTTGGTCACATGTAGGTTACCAAAGACTCCATGTTCACCAATATATTTTCTCAATTCACTTAGTACTTGAGCACACTCCTCTGCTCGATCTACATTCAAGTTGTTGTTATCACATAGATAGTAGTCGGGCTACCATATTCTATTTTTCAGATACAGTACATTTTTCAGCCAGATCTCTTCCATATGAGATGCTGAGATGAGTAGTTTTGACCAATGTAGTCAGACTCTTTGAATACTCGCGAGTATTGCCGAGTCTTGCCGAGCGACCACCAAGACGAGTACTCGTGACATACTCACAGGTTAAACTCACCACTCGCCAAACTCGTCATTTACTCGCAACATTCGTCATTTACTCGCTGAACTCGTCTCTTACTCGCGAGTTCGTTGACTGTTTGACTGTCGCTTTTGCGTTTTGGAGGGAACTTGGGGAGGGCATAAGCCCTCGAAACAACATCGCTCTCCACTGTCATCCCATTGAATAGTTTGGCTTCCCCCAAGTTGTTCTCATTTTCTCCCTATCTATTATCAATTTTTTAGTTGTCTATGTGTTCGGAATTTTGGAGTGTGCGTGCACCGAGGAAGGTCGCTAACACTGGTCTAAGCACTGAGGATGTGACTAGTCTGGGCATTTTCAATTTTTAATTTTTTTCATTGAGCTTCTATACTTTGGATTTTATAAATGTAAGGCGATGACGCTGCCATCGGTAGTTTGGTTGAAGAATGTGATTGCTCGTGGTTAGGATAGGATGATGATAGTGTATTGTTTACAATTTGCTTTTCCAGTTTTTTAATAATTCTTAAATAATGAAATTTTCTTATTATCTTTTTTTTTAATAATTTTATGGTTTTATAATTTGTAATCAATAATTATAATATGTGATTTCAAGTGAAAACATTTCTCGTTAAAATGCATTGCTATGTGACATGTCTTTTTATCAATTTTTTGAATAGTTATATGCTTATATATTAAATTTATTTTTTAATATATATGTTTATAAATTATTTTTTAAGTTACTATAATTTTTTTTTCATATTTGTCGAGTCTTTACCGAGTCTTATCCGAGTCACCAAGTCTGCCGAGTCCTAAGCCAGCCGAGTATTTACCGAGTCCGAGTCTGACTACACTGGTTTTGACGGATCATTATTTTATTCGTGGACTATTGTACTCTCCCATGTAGCCATTTAGTCATTTACAGAGTAGTTATTGATGCCAAGATTTATATCAGTCATTTCTCATTGGACAGATGATGGTTCAGATGGATTATATGCATGATTATGTCTCGGCTTTTATTATATTGTGTTATGATTATCATTGCTCTTATACTCATCTTTGTGACATGTATTAACATGTAGTGTCATGATCTAGCGGTCATAATTATATGGACTTGGATGTATTTGTATTATGTATTTGATGTCCCTACTTAAGACTTTGAAGTTCCTGATCTATACTCATTGGTTTTACCCTCCTTAAGGAGAATAGAGTTAGTGATTCCCACCATTGTTTTGGCTTGCTAGTGTTGGCTTCATCAATCACTGTCTCCACCCATCCATTACCTTCCAGTTTTGTTTTTAACCCGACTTACTACTTGATTTATGGCATGGAGGACCTTTTCCCCGCTATAACCTTTGTTAGACAAACCTCCCTGTTTATAGTGTGTCTTGCCTCTGAGTTGGTGACAGAACTTGCCTTTGGTGAGTTGGATTGTATGCCTAAATCATTCTGGTCGGTTGTCCTGATGTTTGGCGTTGTGCAAAACTCCCCCTAGTCATTTGAGATGTTGTTGGCTAAAACTGAAAGCTCGTGTACTACTTATATTGGAAATGTTTATATATGCGCCCATGGAAAATGTAAATTCTAAAATGTGTTTCTTAACATATACAAGCAAAGGGCAAGAGCAATGAAATGCTAAAATACTCCATGAAGGGTATAAGAAAAGGTCCCAAAAGCAATGGCTAAATATATGCTATATCCAAATATTGCTAACCTTATAAATTTGAATATGTCCTGGATGAAAGTTGCAGTTAGCTGTGCTTTTAAGCACTGGTGAAGTCCCCAAAAGGACATATAGGCCAAAAAGGCCATGGAAATAAAATTGATGGTCCTAATGAACTTGGATCAAACTGGATGTAGACATGATTCCTAAGTTGAATAAGCACTCTCTGAACAAATCAACCATTTGTAAGGCACTTCAATTCCCTATGTTATTGTTTGTCCGGTATATGGTTATAGTGAGTATTCCCTTCCCATATCCAAAGTGTCATGATGTTAAGTTAGTAAGTCATCCTTTACCCTAGCCTTGTCAATTTCAACCTTCACCCTTCACTAGCAAATTGACTACAACTATGAAGTGAGTATAGTCCTGAAAGTCTGGTCTGAGTAATAATAAATAAAACCCTATATATGTATTTAGTTGATGTACACCAATGAGGTGACTGCTACTTGTTATAAATGTTACTTAAATGATTTGTAGAGCATGTCTTAGCCTTGTAACACTTGCAGCAGATGGATGGTAGCCTGAGTTATATTATTGGTATCTGGTCATTTACAGGTGATTATATTGTCTATTGGATATTGTTGATGATCAGGCAGAGACCTGGTAGGGATATGAGTATGCACCCTAGATGGATTTAGACTCTCTGAGTCTAGTGACATAGCTTATTTTCAATTCTGAGCACTTGCAAAGATGATCAGGCTCATTTTTCCTTTCTGATGCAGTGTTGTTTCACAGGATGATGTGTCTGAGCAAGGAGATGTTTTATTGGGATCTCCTAGGGTGTTGTATGGGGCATAGGGGGTGTAGCCACTTGATTGTACCATAGTACCCCCATCCCGAAAAGCCTAGTGGGCTCAGTTTAACAACGCAGGCACCCTCAGAGGTTGTTTTGGAGGGTTCACATTTCCCGAGGCAGATGAAAAATGATTAAATGGTTACTAAAGGAATCGATTTGGACTACTGAGGCAAGGAAATGACATGGGATGAGTGTGATGTCCTTCGCACCTTCTCCAGCAGTTGCAACACCTGATTGGGCCCACACCTATTTTTTGGGCATTTTTATATTATTTTCTGGAGTTTTTGGGAGGCTCACATTTTCTTCAAGGAGGCACAAAGTCAAAAAATTAAAATATTATATTATTTTATTGTGCCATGGGGTACCAAGAGGGAGTTAGTTAACACTCCACGGACCCACCATGTGCTTCATTTATTTCTTCTTGAGTGGGGTACCCTCTTTATGGGTGATTTAGTCCACTTTGGTACTTTATGGTTATATTGATCCATGTATTGTATGTCGAGCTCGTCTCAACCATTGATTAGAACATTTTATCTTTTAATTTTAGCCACTCGTTTTGAAAGTGGTTAGGACTTTGGTTCTCTCAGTTCTATTTAAAAAAGAGAGCTTCTCATTTGTAAAGGATCTTTGGCTCTTGGATCTGATTAATAGAAAGATTTTTTTGTGGATATTTTCTGGATCTACTTTGCATCTAATGTTCTTCGGTGGTGATTGGAAAGTCTCTTGCTTCCTAGCATTCAGAATATTGTGTGAGATCTATATATTTTTTCGGGATCATTGTCTTGTCTACAAGAGGGCATTTTCAGTTGGAGCGTTTTTGCAGGGGGACCTCAATTCGCTCGGATTGTCTTCATCTTGTAGCAGAGAGAACAAGACACCAAAGTCGTGACATACGAATACCCCAACCCTCAAACGATGGATCGGTTGTCACGCCGATTGGAATATCCGTCACTTTATGCCACTGAAGCCCAAGTGACAAAGGGGAAAACCCAAACCTATCCTAAAAGGATAGATCTAAAGCTAATCACCAGATCAAACCCAAATAAATAATATGTAAAGTGAGAGCTTGAAACCCTAGATTTAAGGAATGCTTTAGCGGAGTTGGTTACAGGCATTGGAAATGTTGCTCAAGCTAAATATAACGGTGACTTATGGGATTAAAGATCAAATCTATGATCAATGTGCTTATTCAATTGAGCAAACTAGGGACCCTAGGGGATTTAAATAAAAATATGGAAATTCCCAAGGCGAGGTTAAATCATAGAATTAGGGCTTACAACACACTTGTTCGCATCAAGGATTTGACAGAAAGAAGAAATCTAAACAAAATCAGGAAAAAGAAGACACACAGGAAAAAGACTGACGAGGCAGGATCGACGCTTTCTCCCAAGGATCAGTGTTGCTTTAAGGTGGGCAAATGCAGTCCAAAAATGACACCTAGAAGAGACAGGGTTTTTTATGGCCAACAAAACCCAAATCGCCAAATTTGCAGATTCCCAATGCAAATTTATCTGATGATTTTTCCTAATTTCTACAAGTGATTTTTCAGTGAACTTGTGTGATGTGCAATGCATGAAAATTGAGATGTTGAGAACTAACCTAAGAAACGTACCAGACACTTGTAGATATTCCCCTGGATGATGAAGAATGCCTCCTCAAAGATCAAGTGAGAGATCCAAGCAAGATCTCGGTGATTTTGTGCTTTGCTCAATGCCCCTAGCGCCCCCTTTCACTTGTCACACCAATGAAATCAATTAGCAATGACAACTAAACAAGATTTGCAAAATAAAAAGATATTGGAATGAGAAATCACAAAGTAACCACTCCCTGTTAACCAAACCGAAATCTGGAAACAGAGTGAGTCCCCCCACGAATGCGCCTACTTTCAATTCGCCTCCTTCAACTTGCAAATAAATTGGTACAAGAAAAACATGCGAGAGCTATGTCGGATTTATCTCAATGTAGGAAATAAGAAATAGCAATTATTATCACATTCAATTATCTACAAGAACACAAGTGTTGAATCCCAGAATAATCTCTTTATTAGAAGTTCCAATGCCAGAACTCATGCTTTACAATGAGGGGGGTCTCATCTTTATATGGATTTTGAGAGAAGCAAACCCTAACTCACTTTTACATCCAACGGTTGAGATTATAACATCATCAACGACAGAGATTAACTTTACATAGATCAATACATGGATCACTTTGACTAGATCAAGGGGGCACACTTTTGCCCAACGACACCTTGTCTAAGTTAAAAAAATAATATAACACAAGATATAATCATGATAATACATCAAAGAAGGGGTCACTAGGGGCTTACTTCACCTATGCCCCATTACAACATCAAATCATAAAATATAACACTCTGCCCCAAGTTGAGGGAAAAGTGCCTAAAGTCACTTAGAAGGGGAAAATTAAGTTTCTAATTGTTATGTCATGTTCCTAAGGTGACTTTGGAAGAAAAAAGGGACCCCCCATCCAAGTGTTTCACAAGAATGAAGATGTTGCCAAAGGGGGGGCACCCTCTCTACCATGGAAATTGAGATAATTAAAAATAAGCCAAAGTAAGGGGTCCCACTTTGGTGGTTCCCCTTTTTGGGCCTATAATGAAGATTAAAAATATTAGAGGGGGTTTTCTCCCGTTTCTATTTGATTTATCACCCTAGGAGGTGTCCCCAAGAGAAGTGGTTCCCCTCTTTGAGCTCCCACTCTCTCATTTTGACAAGTGGCTTGCATGTACTTGAGCTCTCTCCTCACTCATTTTCTATTTAAGGAGGCTTCCCCTCCTCATTTGAGTCACAACACACACACACACCCACTCTCTTGCCCATGCTCTCATTCTTTCTCTTGCTCGCTTGCCCTTGCTCTTGCTTGGGCCATTGTAATTTTCAGCCATTTGGCTTTGGTAATCAAAATCTTTGGAGGAATCTTGTGTCCATTGTTCCCATTGATGATTTGCTTCCATGCTTAAAGAGTTACACAAGTTTGGTTGGCCAAGGAAGCATACTAATTTGTTTTGGTAAGATTTATGGTATTGGTATTCCATAAATTTTGTGAGTTTTCATTCTTGTAGCTAAAAAAGTTTATATATTTTCTAGTTTGAAGTTTACGATTGCTTTGTTCATTATTTGATTCTCACCTTCTAGTAGTTGTGTAGTAGATAAGATAAGATAATTTATTTATGTCCACTAATGACCACAAAGTAGGTCAATGGGGTTGTCGATTACACTGATGTTCGTGCATGTGGGAGGGCCAACCGATCCCTCTTTAAAATAAATACAATGCAAGAAGTAAAGTAGAATAGAAGTAAAAGTGTACAAAACGAGCTGGGCTGAAGTATGGAGCTCACAGCCTGGTCTCAACACCATAACACTGCACAGGGGCGAAGAAGCTCTGGTGGACAGGATCCTGGAGCCGACCGAGGAAGGTCTAGTACTGCTAACATCCAAGGCTGAAAGAGGAAAACTAAGGGAAGTGCAATAGTGTCTACTAGCCCAAATACGAACTAGTGGACGCAGGGCATCCTTTGGAGTGTTGTCGATGAAGTCTAGAGGATCTTGTACATCTCTCGGAGAGAGGTCTGGTACGAAGCTGTCGCTGGGATCTCATGGGTCAACATCCGTAAATCTTTACTGATCTGGAAAGTGGATTAGAATCTAAGTTGGTAGATCTCTTGGAGCCCCTGGAAGGTGACAACACGCTGAAGAATTTCGTGATCCTCTGTGTGGTATCGGGTTTGATGGGGGGCTTAAGGACCTACGCTCAAAACCTGAGAGTCTCCTTAATATAAAATGCTAGACATCTTTGACCGATGTATCTGAAGAAGGCGACAAGAGTTTAGGGCCCCCTAAACAATGGAAGTGTCCTTTGATCTCGTAGGATTGGATTGAAGAGTGAAAATCTTATAAGTTGCACGTTATTTGGATTGAAGAGTGAAATTCCTCGATTGGATGCCCCATTGCTTTAATTCTTGAAGAACAAAACACAAATTTTCTCTTTCTTTACATACAAATTTCTACATTTTAATTTTAGCTTGTTGAGTGTTTCAATCTGATTTTAAATCCTATATACTCAAGTTCTTTCAAAATTATTCATTTGGCAACTTTGTGTAAATTTTGTATATATATTGCACTAACATACTAACTTCCCCAAAGTGATTTTGCGCAAATTTTATCATTTCTTGTTTGTTGGTTTTTAGCAAGTCGGTAATAAAACAAGGCAAAACTCTGTCAAATTTCATCCAAGAAGGGTGCAAAGGTTACCCCAAACGAAGAGCTTCAAGGCCATCACAAGAAAGCGGTGAAAACACTGTTTTTCCCACTTCTTTCTTATTTTTCTTTATGCTGAAATTTCAGCCATTGTAACATGTCTAAGAGAGTCTCTTGGACTTGATTTCTTGTTTTTCATTTTCTATTAAATCAAGTTTCAGTTATTTGTCGTCCATTGCTAGCAAAAGAAGTTGGGTTTGCCCACCTTTGCATAAGCAATTGTTGAGTGGCGTGGGTTTATATTAGTTAGAATTGCATTTTGTTTTCTTATTTATTCTTGCCCACGCCTTGCAAGTGATTTGGCTATGCCATCCTTGCAAAATCGTGCTGACTTGTATATTTCTTTCTTTTATTTTTATTTTCCCACAACTTGCAAGTGATTTGTCTATGCCATCCATGCAATATTGTGTTGGCTTGCATTGTCAATAATTGTTAAATTTTTCATTTCGTTTAAAATAAAACATGCCCTAACCTTCGCCCCGTGTTCACTCCCCTTGTTGATTAGTCTGACCCTGGGTGACAAGAAAAGGAGAAGATTTGAGTTGGCTAGAATAATAGGCATTTCAACCCATTATTGCAAGATTGAGAAAACAGGATTAGTGTGTGGAGCTAGAGGGGTAGAGGTCGTTGGGGGGCTCATTGCACTTTGTGTCCTCCTGTTCAGCACCCGGATAGTTCTTGGGACTGACTTGTGGAGCTAGGAGGGAGCATTGTGCTCTCTTGTTCAGCACCCAACAATTTCTCTTAGTTGAGGGATAAGGGTTGGAGGTAGACACATTAGGTAGTTGGTTTATTTTCTTGTTCAAACACATTAATCTCCTAAGTTGAAGAAAGACCTTAAAATAAATTAAAATCTATTGGACCACTTGCACAACATCACGATCTTCCATTTTGTTTACTATTGCAGTCATCGTTCATTTGGTTCAGTTCTACTTCAAGCTCATCTCGTACACTTTGGTTCATTTGCTTAAAGTATTTTACATTCGATGAATGTGGTCTTCTGATTATTATGGTGAACGAATGATTTAGAGCAAATTGTGCAATTTGGCAATTTCATTGTAATCTTAGCTTAGGAATCCATAGCCCATTTCAAGCAGGCACTAGTTTAGTAATACTATATTTCTCTTGCAATTATATTTGGTTTACGAACAAAGAAAGATTTGTCTGTCATTTGAAATTATTGCATTTTTGCATGATTGATTGCCATAAAGCTTAAATTAATATAATCATCTTTTAACTCCTAAAACACAACCTTTGAAACACAGGTAAATAGGGACTACCTTCCTTGACCTTTTTAGGTGTTGAGCCTAAACGAAGGAGTTAGGACTCGAGGTGACATTGGGTTCTAAACTCATAGTTTTCCTCGAGAACACACCTAGCGGTTGGAAGACTTTTCTACGGTCAAGTGTGTTCTGGGCGGCAACATCTTTGGCGTCGTTACCAAGGACAAGTCTTTTTGTTCTTGTAGTACGACTTTTGCTTTCCTTTTGACTTTTGCTTTGTTTGATGAATGTTTAGAGTAGTTATTTATTATTCATTTGGCAACTCCACTAACCTTTTTATTTTGTAATTTACAAGAAAAACAAAAATAGTTTTTTGTGAGAAATTTATAACGCATATTTTTCTTCTCACATGGCGACTCCATTGAAGGGATAAAACCTTATTTCTCATAAAAATTTTGAGATTGATTTTGTAGATGAGCCCATTGTTGATAGCTCCAGTCCTGTTTGAAATGCATGATTAACTCGTATGTGCTATTAGTAACCATTATGGATGACAAAGAATGCAGAGCAGAAATTTCAAATGCATATCCTCCCATCGACTTCTCAAGCGTCATGAGCTTTCCAAACCATGAGCCATGTTTTTCAAAGGAGGAAATTGTTATGCTTCCTATTTTTTTTGAAAATGGTGATTCAGCTGTATGTCACATCATAGATTTTCTTTCATTTTTGGTAAATGATGTCAACGTACTTCATCAAGATAGTAAGATGGGGGCATTTGTTAGTACACTAAGTGACTATGCTTGGATGTGCTATTATGGTCTTCCTGACAATGTGCTATTATGGTCTTCCTAACAAAAGCATTACGTCCCTTGAAAATTTATTGGAAATCTTTTTTAAGAGATAGCATAATGGTCAAAAAGATGGGATGACTGCTTTAGAGAAGGGCTTTGACCAACTAAAAAGGATAAGAGAACAAATTGAGCAACGCCAACATGATGTGTTCGGGTACACAAGGTACTTCCAAAGAACCGAACACCTGAGCAACCGCTTCACACAAATAAATCATAGATCAACACACCAATGTTTGTCACATGGTTAAAACCCTCGAGAGGGAAACAGTCCACGGTCCCAGCCAAATAGCTACTTGGAGCAATTTATTATGCAAAAGAAAGAAAGTTACATGAGCTTCTCATAATCGATCAACTAGCCAAGGACCCTCCATGCTCTTAAATAAAGATCATGGACCAATCGGGTGTTAAGCCACGGATCAATGGTAGGTATGATCTAAGAGAAGTTGAACCGTCGGATCACCCTATGTCTAGAACATATCATGACCGTCGGATTAGAATATTTACAAATGCATACTAATGCATACTAAAGAAACACACTTTTACCTAACGGATATATTACACAAGTTGATCTTAACTAACTCCT
>LPNX010043206.1:142322-205256 GCA_001517045.1 Pseudotsuga menziesii | reverse complement strand
TACTATATAATACTTCATTATTATATAGTGTGCCTGGAAATTATAATAGGCTCCACTACTCAAGTTTATTTTGCTAAGATGCTTCCATTATAGGGAATTCTTTTCTTGCATTAAATTGCATATACATATATTCCCATTATTATGCATATGTAACATTTCGTAATATATATGTCTTCTTTAATCTTTGGATTGTTTTCTTTTTGGGTTCTTTCTTTAACTCATCAACCCTCTCGTTCTGGTTACTAGGATTGAGTATTCTGCTAAGGCGTTACGAGTTGGGATGAGTTTTTATCCATTAGTTAGCCCTTTGTTAAGTTGTGTTATTGTATTTTTATCATCTAAGTATTTTAACTTAGACAGTTAACCTTTAGGAGCCACAAGGTGTTGTCTTGAGTGGGGCCTTGGCCTTGAGCCCTCACCGAGACTAATACAATAATATGCAAAATTTACAAGATATTCCAGGGCATAGGAGAGGGATATTACAAAAAGCAAATCTGTTTACTTGAAAATGAAAAAGATAAGTAATGAGTCTCAATTGCTATAGTATTTGAAAGTACTAATCATTGTTTCATACAAAGAGTTAAGTTGCACAAAGAAGAGTTAAACGCTAGGCTCTTGATGTTCAACCATTCAATATGTCTAGTCAAACTTTTTAATATTAATTATCACGTTCATATAAAGCTAATTAAAGTTGTAGTTGTATATTAATATCGTAACACTAATTTATACAACTGTAACTTAAACCAACAAAAATATATATATGAATACAATCTTTTCAAGAGATGTCAACATTTACAAACTATGAATACAATCCTTTTGAGAGATCTCACCTACCACAACTCTCTCAGGGACATGACGAAGAAATCCTTAAAAAATATGAAAACATTTGTTATTGGAATAAGGTTTTAAGGGAAGGTGGAAGCATAAGATAAAATTGAACTTAAATCTGTTATGGAAATGAGTTTGGAAAAAAAATTATTAGACTCTATAACAGTAATTTGAAACAAACATCTGCCCAAATTTGGAAACGATTCAAAGTTCTAATTTAATAGCTAATATTATATCAGAAACTAGATTTAAATTAAAAAATTCTACATTCAGCAAGATCTGTCGATGTAAGTAAATACAAAGTAAATGGATCTATACATGCTTGTTGAACTGTCAAGCATACTCAGGATCAATATTGAATAGAAATTTTTTTTGGAATGCTTTAGAGATTGAGCATTGAAATTGTCATTATCAAAATTAAAAATATGATAATTATCATTGGAATTATTATCATTAACAAATTTTCAATCATTGTCTAAAAAAAGAAAGGAGGATTTATAATGTTAGACTCTTTAAAATCCTGACAACCTACATCACCAAATAAATCAATAAATTTGTTGATCTTTTTTTTACCAATGCCATTACTATCATTAGAATTATCGACATTCATTACAATTCTATCATTAGATAATTAATTCTATAACTTTGTTGAATATTTCCATCACATTCTTGTCATGGGCATGAAGTCGATTTTGGGTAGAATAGGCTATGTGTAATCATTGGAATTGTCATAATCAAAACCATTCGAATTATCATCACCAGAATCATTAGCACCATTAAATCTATAGTACTCATTATCTATTTTCCATTTCTATCACCACTAATGGTGTTTATTGTACTCAACACTATATATTTGAAAAAATGCAACCCACATATTTTTAAAGTTACTTAGATTTTCTCTTAAGAAAAAAACTACAAAGATTTTGTACTTTTTTTTCCAAGAAAAACATAAAGAATTATATTAAAAAATATTTAAAATAAGCTAGTAAATGCTATAATACAATATATAACTATGGATTCTCACAAGTTTCTGCTCAAAATTTCTAGCAAGCTAACACAAATGTACTGTGTCTATTTTTTTATAAAACTTGTACGATTACATCTAGTCAAGTATATTCTACAGAATGTGTTGAAAAGCATAATATAATTATAGAATTTTTTTAAGAATAAATTGAAGATGAGGACACTTTCTTGAGGCATAAACTTGGACATGGTTAAAAGGTAGTAACTTTTGCATGTTGATCTCCATGTCATCCTAAGGTTGATTATGAATCTATTGTTCCTTGCATTCAATCGAGATTGATCATAGAGAGGTATTCATATGATGTACCAAATAAAAGGAATCATTACTACACTCTTCTTCCAAACCCTAAATCTTCATTTTTTTATTTAACTAGAATATCCATAATTTCTTTGGTGATGCTGAAGATAATATTAATTCATTGCAGTGATTTAAAGTATAAAGTTTCTATTACCAATAATTAAATCCTCTTGTATTAAGAAGAATATTCTAATCTCCTTATGCCCCTCTAAGAATTTTGTTCATGGTTTTCCATGTTGCCTCCTAACATATTCAATTTCCTTTTAAAACCAATTCCGAATAAAGACAACTAATATTTTAATAGGTGGACTCAATTAGGCTTCCCATTTTTTCTTTACTTAATGGGCTTAAAATGTATACAAAATTACGAGGTTCTCCTTCCAAATGTGCAGAGAAAAATTAATTATTCAATACATTCCTATAGCTCATATCACTCCAACTTGAAATGACCTCTTGTTGGTTTCCTCCAAGCTCTCAATCTACTAGTTCACAAGGGAAATTTTAGAAACTGTTTCTCAACATTTAAACTATCCCATAGTAATTTTACCATGGAGTAATCACACAATACAAAATAATCCCAAAGGAATAGTTTAAATGAGGTAAAATGACCCTAGCTTTTCTATTTGGCTAGATATCATAATCCATAGGGTATTTCAAGTGGGCTAAGAAAATATTATCGACATACCTTGAACTATTGTCTTAGACATTCACCCCAATCTGGAGCTGAGCTAATATTGGAAGAACATGCCTTGACCACCCTTAGCTGATCCAAACAATTAAAGCATTAGGTCTCCAAAGGATCGATAATGAAGAACAAAAATAAACCCTAAGAGCAACGTAAAACCTATCTAAGATGTTGAATTTATAAATTTTATATGTGGGCCTTCTTCTCTTCCTTATAACTTCTTAAACCTGAAGTTTCCAAGGCATCGAAGCATGGGAGGCATGATTGGGCACTAATGCATTTGTGCTTGGCTTGATGTAGTGAAGATATGTGAAGGAAACTCATAAAGTTTGGTTATGTTTTATATAAAATACAAACAAGGAATAAAGTGAGACATAGAATAAGTATAAGAGAGAGTAAGTATGAAAAATATGAGAGGAAACTGATAAAGCCTTAAAAAGATAAAAATAAAGTGAGAGTGGTTATGCTTAACTAAGTCATTCCTAAAATCTACAAATTGTGACTATAATAATGTAAGCTCACCTAAAAACATAAAGACTAATTTTCATTCATGTTAGTATTTTTTTTCTTAAAAGAAAAGTCTAAATTTTATATAATAAATGTTAATCTTGAGAAAAAAACTAATTATTAAAAGTTCTAGAAATTTTAATTATTAATTTGTTATGAAAAAATAGCCTCCCACTATTCCTCAGATTAAAGAAAATTTTGTCTACAAAATTTTGACTTGTAATTTAAATTGGATCTTCGTCTGCCCGTTTTGAGTAAAATTCCAATCTATATCCTACAGAATTAAGGCTTTTTAAATTTTATGTAACAATTTCTTACTTGGGCTTTCCCTAAATGCAACATATTAGGCTGCAAGATTTATAGTATTACAATGCAATCCTGTAAAAATATAGCACGTACAACAATTGCAACACTTGCAAAGAAAAAATAGTTAGGAGAGTAGTAACATATTAGGCTACAAGATTTACAGTATTAAAATGCAATCCTGTAAAAATATATCACGTAACCCGTGAAGAAAAAATAGTTAGGAAAGCAGTAGTTATTAGAATATTAGGTAGGGTTTTAAAGAAGAACATTATAAATTTTATTTTAAATAGGGTTTTAATGAAGGAGACTATAAATTTTAATTTAAATGGAAAATGAATTTGTAAAAATTTATTTCTAAAATTAAAAAGATGAAATTAAAAAAGCTAAGTTAGTGGAAGAAAATGTAAAAATTTTATTTTAAAAATCTAAAAAAAATCCACATAACTTTAAAAAAATGGCAAGGGAATACACGTTTCCTCAAGGGCACTAATCAAGTGCTAATAGCTACACTCATTAGACTCTGTCTAATCAGCCGCTAATAGCTACACTCATCAAGGTTATGAAAACTTGCCAGAATCGCCACATGTCTCTCCATGTATTTCATGAAGGAAAGCCCTCCATCTCTCCTTTCTTGGCCACATCAAAATTTTTTTTTAACAACAATCCTTCCAACTGTCAACTTCTCCAGCTCCTCCTCCACAGATAATGGCCAGCGATTCACGACTTCTTTGGTTCAAAGATTCTATTTCTTCGCTTCGTTCCTCCTGTTACTCATAGTCATGCATATATCTCGGTCGACGATTGACTGTTTTTCCAGTTAAATGATTTTATTGGAGTTGTCTAGGATTATTTTGATTTTTTTGCTAATTTTAAGCTAGAATTGGTAAATTTAATTCACAAAATTTTGTAATTTTTGTTCTGTTGGGCAATTGTAAGTGCAGAAATGAAATCACATGACACGAAAACCCTAAACATTCACACTCTATAAGATCTAGCAATATTTTTCTAGGTTTTGAACATTCTGTAAAAATTCACAACTATAAACAAATAAAAACCAGGCAAAAATAAAGAAAAAAGAGTCCCCTAGTTAGATAACTCTGATTATATTGATTATATTTTTCAAGATTTGTGTAATAGAAAGGCCACATAAAGGCCATTGATCAGTAGTCAAGATCGTTGTTTACTATGTAAAGTTACAAGATAGTTGATTGCTAAGAAATTGCAAAATTAAAATAAACATCATATTATAAGATCAATTAAAACTGGAGATCTATCTTAATACTAGATCTAGAGGCGAAACAACTCCTCTGCTAATCTAGAGGCAAACAAAGGCACCTCCCTAAGCCCCAAGGAGCTTATTTTTAATGAGAGGGGTTCCCTCTACCCTCCCCTCTGTGGGCCCTTCTCCCTTCTTCCTCCGTGTGCTGGTGGGCTGCATGGACATGTGGCGCATGGTGATCATGTGGCCAAGTGTGGTTTTGCATAAATGATATGCCCGGTCTGTCTCTTGATCCACTGTGAAGACACTTGAACCCTCAAATCTCTGTCCCAGGTCTTAATGTCTACAGGACAGGTGACCTCATGATATATCATTGTTCATCATGGAGGGGATTTGCTGGTTTAATGGCATTCATGGACCTGGGGCTCTCGCCTGAGGTGAATTCAGTAGAATTCATGTCGAAGGAGGCTGCAGTGATTGTTTTAATGGGTGTAATTTCCACTCGAGCATACGAAACTCCGATGATCTTTGGTATGAAGGTCGCATCGAATCACTCGAACATTTGCTTGATTCTTTATGTGCTGGATTATGAGGTGACACCAATCTCGCCAAATCTTATGGATATAAAGGAGTGGAAGGCAAAGGGATGAAGCATGCTTGCTGTGATATTTAGTCTAGAGATCTGTCACCTGGCCACTTGGAGACTGTTGTTACTCAGGATGGAAGCAGGTTCCTCTTCTACAGTTGCGCCTATTCCAAATTCGGTGGACACAAAGAGAAGGGAGGTGAAGCATGAGCTCAAATCACTGCAAACTTAGGTGAATTCTATTGACTACGAGGGTGGAAGGAGACTGGAACATGTGAACCAATACTTGGTATTCCTTTGAAAGAAAATCAAACAAAAGGTCAAGCGGACTGAAAACTCGCTCACCAGGCAGATTGTTGAGCTAGAAATTAAGGTGGACAAGCTCGCTCTCAAACTTGTCAAGCACGAAGCTTCCGGTAATGGTGTGTCTTCTAGCTCAGATGGTTAGCATTCATCTGTGCGTTCGGGTTCACTGTCTTGCATGAAATCGACTCTCCACTTCCCTACATAGTTTTAGTCTATTTGTTTATCAGCATTTAGGTAGTTTGTTAAATAGGTTACTCAGTTATAAGCTTTGTTAAGGTTTCAAATTGTTTGATTGTTGCTTCCTAAAGGGCGTTTTTGATGGCTTAAATGCCTTTGTTGCTTCCTCAAGGGCACCTATGGCTACTTCGGTTTCTTTTTGTAATGGTCTTCAGTTTCCTCTACTATGAGGGCATTTTGTAAACTGGAACCTTTGGTGGTTACACCACCTCCCATTATAATATAATCACTTTTGTCTAAAAAAGAAAACATACTAGGAACAATTTCATTAAGATCTTATTTAAAGTTTAGGTGGGAAGACTATTAAATAAAAATAATTATGAAATTTATGATAATATAATGTATTTAATCTTATTTTGGCATTTTTTCTTGATAGAATAAATTGGACTTCTTTAATCATATAGGGTTTTATTGCCTATTGATGATAGTATGGTTGGACTTCTTTAGGGCTTTATTTCGTATTTATGATTGTATGGTTGGGACATGTCTTTCTAGTATGGGCAGTCATGTGTTTGTTTTATTTGTCATTACTTTTGGCTAGTTTGGGTTTTTAGGTAGATTGTTGGTGGATTTTTCTGTTTATGTTGGTGATAATTGTTATATTATATAAAGAGTGTTAAGTTATATTATATTTAATATAAAATATAATATTTTTTTAAGAAAGAATTTTCAGTATGAAAGAAATATAATAAATATTAGCATTCAACAAACAAAATTAAGAGAAAAATAAATGAAACCTTAAAATATATATATTTAATTAATATCCAAAAGAGATAGTAATGTTTATTTGTTTTTTCTATGAATCTCTTAGAAAGGAACCCTTAAGATTTAAAAAATATATATTAATCATATAAAAAATTTGTAGTAACTTTTAACCCTAAGAAGTAATGTAAGGTTTCCATGTTTACAATTGTGGCCAATATTGGATAATGGATAGCCTTACTTTTCACAATCCATTTTCACCCCATGTTGACAAATAGCCTTCTTTAATCCATCATAACTTCATAAACCTGGAGTTGCCAAAGTAATAGAGGGTGGGAGGCTCCATCATAACTTCATAAACATAGAGTTGCCAAAGTGATAGAGCGTGGGAGGATCGATCATTGATGTAAATAAATTCTAAGGAAATTCATAAATCTTGATCATGTTTGCAATAGAATACAAAATGAATATAATCACACATAAAATAAATATAAGAGAACAAGTATGCTAAATATGAGAAGAAACTTAAAAAGTTAGATCATGTCTTCAAGAAAATACAAAAAAATGATAGTGATAATGTTTGAATAAGTTATTTCTAAAAACTATTTACAATGATATAAGATAAAAATAGATTAGAAATTATGACTAGATAATGTGAGTTCACCATAACATTTAAAGACTAGTTCTCATTCATTAATGACATTAATTGTTTTCTTCTTCCAAAAAAAATTCCAATTAATGACATTAGTGGTTTTGTTCTTCCAAAATTCAGAACAACTTGGAATTCATTGAAGTGTAATACGAATAGGGGTTCTTACTAGTGGAAAATTGAATTTAAAAACCAATTAATTTTTTTTTTTAATTATTTAATCACTATAAACTATAATAACATTCAATTTATATTTAAAAAATAATAATTATTAATAACTAGTTGTTCTCTCACAATTATCCTATCCGAGATCATTGAGATTTTATATTTTTGTTTTTAAATAGTAATTTTGGTTGTCAATGACCTGTTTAAAAATATAGGATTTTTAATGTACATTTATGCTATATTTGTGTAATTTTATTATTAAAAGTATTATATTTTTTTAACATGAACCAGAAAGAGGATTTTTATATAAATATGGAGTATAAGTTATTTATAGTTCGACTTCTACAAATGCATGAGAAATGATGAGAAAACAAAATTTAAGGTTTCCTAGTCCCAAATAATTTGTTTCAAGAGTTCAAAATAGTGAAAAAATACTTAACCTAAACTACTTCCTTTAATAGTGTAAACGCTAAAAAACTACACATAGAGTTTATCGAAAAGTACCGTGAAACACTAAAATCATTCCTGGTTCTGGTCTTCTGCGGTGCCTGGCTTAATACTGGAAGCTTATTTTATGGGGGAGATTCTATATTGCTACATTAGATCATTAATTTCTCTACTCCATCCAACCATGTCCCTTTGAAGTGCGTTAAGAATTTCCTACAATTGCTCGAACCACCTCTCATTCCTTTTGTTGTTTTCTTGGAAATAATGTTGATGTTGGGATTTCAAGGATTTTACGGCCCTCATACTTTCTTCATGCATTATGATATGGAGTGACTCGACATTCATGAGCCTACGCATTATTTTTTCAATTTCTCCGCCTTGAACTCTTACACTACCCTAAATGTTGTATCTAGGGGAGAGAAAATTTTGGTAACATCCCTTAATAATTTCTTAATCTCTTCACATACCACCATGGCTATGTCTTACAAACATCTCTACATTTTCTTTTAATTCGCAAATAAACGTTTCAAATATGAGATTTTGCTCAAGATTTCATCCTTAGTGGTGGAATCCATTGCAGAATACATGCTCCCTTGGAAAGACTCATCCTACTTTCCTTCTTGGAATATAGAGGATGTCATACCAAGTCGGGATCCATGAAATGAAAGAAAAAAGTTGACTCCCTTCTCGAGAATTATGGGGGTAAATAAAATGAATGGATCTTGAAACATCCTGAAAAGTGGTCACCAAATTCCATCTCGCAAGAATTATGGGATATGTTCTTATAGTTGTATGCTTAATGCTCACAAAAACCAATGGTGGAATACATCCACCTGTCGAACCTTCATCCATCGTCACAAGTTCCATCACATGACAAGACTCTTGGGGTGGGGATTTGAATGTATGTGTCAAAACCCCTAATTTTCATAAAAATTTAAAATTTTGAAAATACACAAAATATTGAGAATGCGGTCTGCTAATGGCTAACAGTTATCTATAAAAGAATTGGTTACCAGATTAGTTAATACATAATATTAATTAAGTAACTTAGCATTCTACTTTTGATGTAAGGTTAGGTTTATTTTGTGCAATAATTTTAACTTTCAATTTGCTGATGAGTTTTTAATTTGCGACAAGTAGGTGGAACTGTCTTGGATTCTGGGGCTTACTTAGATTTTAAGCTAATGCAGAAAGCTTACTGTCCTTACAGGTTTATAGGTATTAATGATCGAGTAACCTTTTAATTCCATAAATCATTCAGATATAATTCTATTTGCAAAGTAAAGAGTTCGGTAAATAAGCTCTTTACAAATCCATCTGCTTCTAAGAGGTAAAAGAAGTAGTTTGTTTCTTCCAATTATTTTTGTCAACGATATATGTATAGAAGAGTTTCTTTCTTGAATGTAAATAGAAACAGTTATAATTTTCCCTTGGTTCACAACTTGTGATCTTTGTTGTAAGTTAATTTCACCTAGAGTGTATAACCTGTAAAGCTATAATGATTGTTCAAACAGTATTATACATTATCATCTTAAATATTAGTATAATGAATTGCTAGCTATTCATCTTCTATAATGAATATTGCTTCCTATAAGGTTCTAAATATTATAGTACAATACCAAGTCCTAAGATCTTAGAGATTAGTGGGATGGTTCTGCTCCACTTTCTTATTTTATTTTACAGTACTTCTTTTGAATTAAGCCTCTGACCACATTACTTAACTTATGTCAATTCTTCAAGAGAGATTGATTTATTAACTCATGCAAGTACTAGATAGTTCTAAAAGATTATGTTACTAATTACAACATGGTGAATGTTACCACCTAAGTTGTACTTAGTGGTTTTTTTTATCAAGTGAGCCTGGTGAACTAGATAAGGATAACTTATTCGAACTTCAGAGAACCTTCCATCTTGCTTCTGGGAAGCTTTGTTGTACTATATCACATGTTCATAGTCCATGGGGGAATTTTAATAAATGTTCTAGCATGATAGTGTCTGTAAAAGACTCAGTCTCTTAGACTTTATTTGTCAATCTGATCAGCCCAGAGTGTTTTCTCCCTTGGTTATTATTGGTTGTTGAATAAACGACTAATAATTTCTAAGTTTTTCACTCCATACCTCCAAAGTTGGGGTGGTCGGCTTGGTATTAGGCCTATTGACATTATTAGAGTCTATGTGTCAATTTATAAACATGCTAGACATCATGGTTGAGTCATATGAACATGTCTAAGTCCCCCTAGGTTTTTTCAATTTTTCAATTTTTTAGTTTTTTCAGTGTTTTTTATTAAAATTTAAATTTTCCAAAACTTAGGCTATTTTTTAATAGTTTAATTGGAAAAATTGATTTTGTAATAAAAGTGGGCCAAATAATCAGTTTTAGTCATGTAGGTGCTCATTTTCAAGCTAAGAGCATTAGGTAAACCCATGGGCCCACTATTTCCTAGTTTTGAGTGATTTTCCATCACTTAGGTCAGAAATCCCCAAAAAATCAATTATTGATTATTTTAATTAATAAATTGATGAATAATGGAGCAAATCCAAAATCATAGATCAGTAGAGTCTCAGCCGATTTGATTGAAATTAGTCAGATCTAAAGCAGATTGACTGGATCTGACAAATCCTTGACTGGAGGAGGTGATCAAATCAGATCCAGAGTTGATCTTCAACATCCTTTATGGTGAATTTCTCCCTACCTCTCTCCTCCACACATTTTTGGCTCATCTAGATGATTTTTGGTGGATGCTTCAGTCAACAGGTTGAGGTGTCAGTCAGATCAGGTCTCTGATTGACAATTGCACTCAGTGAGACTCAGATTTGACTCAGTTAGACACAAATCAGGCATTGATGGACTCTCCATCAGCATATTTGGTTTATCTCATTGTGATTTACGCCCCCCCTAGGCTCGATCTCCTTGTTTTTTGTATATATCCAAGCACAACAGCCTCTTCCAAGGGAGTTAGAACTAGGATTGAGGTGTTGCTGCTATTGTACTGTTGTTATTCTTGATTTTAAAAAAAATAAAGCTTTGGAGGCAAGACAGTGTTGTGCCATTGCATGTGTGGATGATTATTGCCATTATTTTACTGAGGTAACCTGTATCTGTGTTCATTTTTTTGCTAATTGCTTGTAGATCCGTTGTCAAGATTGATAATAAGCTTTTTATAATCTTGATAGGAAAGGTACTTTTCAATAAGATTATTGACCATCTATTTCCTTTGATGCATGTTTATATATCTAGACTCAGCATGTCCTATAAGCTTATATGCATGTTATCTTGAATCTCTGTGTATGTACTAATCGGATCTCACAAGTTTCTTGGCAAGTTCTTTGATTTCAGTTGAGCTGCAAGTTCCTACATTGGAGAGGATTCTGATCTAGTTTGCTTCTTCACTCTCTTCAAAACCTTCCAAAGGAACAGTCCCTCGACATTCCACCTGAAATCTCCACTGTGGATCTTCAAGGAAATCAGCATCTCTCTCCTCCTCTTCCTCCCTGAAAATCAACATTTTTACCCGGTTACTTTGTTCATAGCTTTGATTTTTCTTAGACCTATCATATTAAAATTAATTTCAACATAGATCTATCTTATCAAATCCCATTGTCTAGATCTTGCAATTAAAAAGTTTCATAAGCATTCTAGATCTAGCTTTAGGGAAATCATCCTTTTTGCATGGAAATTTAAAGAAAACTTGTAGCTTGCATGCATTAGATTTATATTTGCTGTTACAAAAGATAAATCCATAAATCAGTGCATATTTCATTGGCTGCATGAACAGCAAGCCAATATCCCAAGGAAAGCTTTCTTTCCTTGGTTCCTTTTTCACGTGTTTAGCTAGTTTTAACTTCATCTTTTTTTGAGTTAAGGTAGGATCATCCAAAGGTACTCTTAAAGTGATTTTGGGAATATTTTATTCTAACATGCTCGCTAGTTTTTATCAGGTGTAACAGAAAATAAAGGAAGATGCTGTTCGGAAGTGTCCTCAGGAGCGTTCAAACCCCCCCAGGGGTCTCCCATTTGACTAAAACCTTTGATTTTTGAACCTTGTAAGCTCTTGATTTAAATCCATATAAGGATCAAGAGGAATTATATCAGTTCTCTTATATTGTAACCGCTGTTAATAAAATTATTTTTTTTGAATAGGCTCTTTCAAGCCCATTCCCCATCCCCCCTGGGGGGATTTGCGTCGGTGTCCTTTTTGTTGCTTTTTGCTCATTTCTGTTTAAACTAGCATTGATCTAATTTGCAGGGTAGTATAATTTATTTTATTATTAATTTAATATTCCATACTTTATATTTGAAAGTAATCTTAATACTTACCCCACGACTTCCCCATTGACCCGAAAGGGGAAAGAGATTCGCGGTAGGACTAATTAGAAAACTAGAATTGTGTATTTGTTTTTTTTTTTATCATTTTTTATCATTTGTTATAAAATTAACCCCTCCTCGATTCCCCAATTGAGATCCACTTCGATCGAAAGAGGTTCCTAGAGGGTTTTCTTTTAAACAAGAACACTCAGTTTAAAACTTACTAAAATTGACAAGACTCTAGTGTGTATGCTTTGCACTTGGCTGAGGTTCATCCGATTAGTCAAGCTATATCAAAAGCACTTGAGTGACTAGTATAATCAGGACTCACTCTCCCAAATTAACAAACCAACAGGTGAAAATCCAACACCTAGATCGAACCATCACTGTGGCAAAATACCCAAAGGAAGCCGAAACTTCTGAAAAGTGACCTCGGGGTGCCGATCTTTGTCACACCCTAATGGGTACGTTATGAACAATAACCCCAGAGACTCCATTTCATCCCACATATTCCTTGCGGGTAGCCGTGAAGGTTTATTTTTGGACATACTCCAAGTACACTAAGGTATATCTGGAGTCCCCCCTTTGCCTAATTTTAATCAACTCACACTTCAATTTTAACTTAAAAAATACCAAGAGGCAATCGAAGAACACTCACTCCAAGCACATGCAAGTACATTGTTTCTATTTTTTTACTCCATTCTAAGGCACTGGTTATTTTCTTGTTTTATATATATATTGTCTCTCAGCATTGTGCGTTCGTGTGTTCATCTTCTGTGTCTTGCCATCTTTGATCATCTATAGTTAAATTGCAAACTCCTAAGTAACTCATTTAGTTTAACATCACAACACTAAGTAATTATCCTTATTTACTTAATAGGGTCTACCCCCCTTGGCTTCGTTAGGAGTTGAGCCTAAACGAAGGAGTCAAGAACAAGGTGACAGCCTTGACTTGAGACTTGCCCCCAAGGACACACTGAGTGGATTGAAGATTTCTACCACGTGAACCAGGTGTGTGAAAAGGCGGCAACACTTTTTGGTGCCACTATCGGGGATAAATCGTTTTATTCTCGAGTACGACTTAGCTTAACTTTTTTCTAAACAACTAAAAGGATAAAAAAATTTGATTGATCTAGTCTTTAAAAAACATAAAAATTAAAACTCAATCCATATGGTGACTCCACTGTCTAACATCCCTTCAAGAATTTATACCCAAAGAAACCGCCGACAATTATTCAATCCTCTCTCTAATCCCGAAGGGATTATTACGGAAAGATTGACTAGGCAGACTTCTCATAGAAAACTTGAAGATTTAGGAGACCAATCCCTCTCAGATATCCATCACATATTTGTAGAGAGTCATGTTCACTAATCTCGAGAAATGACAGAATTTTTCAAACCCCTTGAATTTTCTCAGATAGCAGGTAGTCCTCATGACATTCAGAATGATGCTATCAAGAAGCTCCCCATATTTAAGGGCAACAATTCCATCACTGCCAAGTCTCACCTTCAAAAGTTTGAAAAGCACCTGGTCATTTATTGCAATGATGCTTCCCATGACCATGATGATGTCAAAATGAAGCTCTTTGCTTTATCCTTGGAAGATGATGTTGAAGAATGGTACTTCGACCTAGATGATGATTCATATAAAACTCTTAGTGAATTCCTAGAGGTGTTTTAGAAGGAATGGGAGGAAAAGAAAGAACCAAGACATCTGCTTGCTACCCTCCATAACATAAAGAAGATGGAGAATGAAACCATTGATGAATTTAATACTAAGTTTAGGCGTGTGGTTGCGGACTTCCCTAGACAAATCAATCCAAGGGATGCCTCCATCCTCATGTCTTACATCGAAGCTTTCACTAGTGATTTGAGGTACCATTTAAAGGACAAAGAGCCGGCTGATCTAAAAACTGCTCAAGAATTGGTTGAGAAAATAGAAAAGAATATGTAGTCTTCAGGCAAATCCAACATTCCAGGTTACACTAGGGGAAACACTTCATACAATGAAGAAAAGGGAAAAGCCTTTGAATCAAAAGAAAAGGGAGCCTCTAAAGATCCCATGGAAAAGGTAACAGACATGATAAAAGACTTGGTTACTAGTCAAAACCAACTTATGACAAATCAGTCTACACAATTGAATCATATGCACAATAGAATAATCACAATGGAAAGAAATAATGGACCTAGGAACTTTCAGCCTAGGTAGAATTAGATGTATCAAAAGAAGTTTCCTCAACAAGAGATTAGGATTCCAAACATGTTAGACTCAGCTAACATGGTAGAAGAAGTAATTCCATGGTGTAGACCCTGTGAACAATTCCACCAAGAAAGCACTTGTTATGTTTCAAATCAAGTCATGGAACATGGAATTCCCGAGGTTAGTAATCAGGAAACAAATTCAAGCGAGCTTGATCATATATATATGGTAGGCCAGGCCTACCCTTTGTTACCATCTAGATAGTACAAGCCTGAGGATAAAACCATTGCAGAATCTTATAGTGAAACTTATGATGAAAACTGTAATATACATGATGGGACTCCTATGTGTTCTCCATATAATGATGACAGTCTGGAAGGTTTACTACCTTGTAACCTTTTCTCTGAAGAAGATGAGTATGAAAATGAGGACAAGTATAGCTTGGAGCATGATACAAGTGAGGAAGAATCCCTTATCCCTGACAAAGATGTTGATGAGGAGTCCTGGACATTCATGGAAAATCCATTCTGTGACATGAATAAAGAGGAAAATAATGAACCGAAAACTTTTGATGGTTTTGTTGATTTTTCTATATATGGCATATCTAAAGGAGAGAGCATGGACCATGTGGCCTTGGGAAAATTTGATATGAAAAAGGAGCATGCAGTTTATCCACATGATGAGTTTGATCCATATATTAGTATTAGCAATGAAGAAAAAGAGAACTTGATATCGGAACCTGATATCAACAATGGGGAATCCATCACATCTAACATAGATGATGGTGATGACTATTGGGATTTTTGTGGATATCTTATTAAGAGTCCTATCTATGCTATATTCAACAACGGGAGTGTGTGTTTAAAAATTTGTGGAATTCCAATATACTATACTTCCATAGAGGGAAGCATGGATATGGAGACCTTGGAAAATCCTAGTATGGAAAAGCAACATTCAAAACTCTTATATGATCATTTAGAGTCATATCATGCAGAGCTGCACAAAGGAATCAATAATGAAGACATGGAGAAGCAGTGTTGTGAAAAGACAGATGTGATGCAGTTATTAGAATATTAGTCTCAACTATCATCTTCACATATAGAGTTTCCTCATGACTTGGAGCCGCTTGGGGCTTATACAGTGAATTATCATCCAGTAAGCCTTGATGATCAGTATGATAGTGTAGTCAATCTGCCTCATCACTCCGATTTGTACATCAACCCTATCCAGTCATGGATAGACATTAGAGGAAATTTCAACTCAAAATGGGCCTCCTAAAATGAACTAATAAAATAATAGTTAAAATAATAAAATAATATTTATTAATTTTGGAGGAAGAAAATAAAAAAAAGTACTTTTTTGTTTGTATTTTTGACATATCTCCTTGTGTTTTTACTCAAATTTCGATCGGGAGAGCTCGTTTGATGTGGAATTAAATTCTGCATCCAACGAGTACCCACTCGACATACTTTTGATGGACCCCACTACCCCAAAAACAAGAAATACCGGAAAAATGGAATGATGACATCATCATTCCATTTTTTCCGGTATTTCTTGTTTTTGGGGTAGCGGGGTCCTTCAAAAGTATGCTAAGTGGGTACTCGTTGGATGCGGAATTTAATTCCACATCCAACGAGCTCTCCTGATCGAAATTTGAGTAAAAAGACGGGGATATATGTCAAAAATACAAACAAAAAAAGTAATTTTTTTATGATACATATCCCCAAATTTATATTAAAAAAGTGTTTAAGACCTATACGGTATTTCAAATTTAAAGCAATTTCATTGGCTAACACATGATGACATGGAATTTGAATAAAAGTTAAAAGGCCCATTTTGAGTTGAAATTTCCTCTAATGAGTAGCCTATGCAAGCACTTACCAGTTTGGGAGGAAGTTTGACGACATTATTCATGCCTATGATTTCCCATCCATCCCGCCCCTTCTGGATCATCATGCAGGTTTTCATTTTCTCAATAAAGTATCCTTACTTTGGCCAGTAACCAAAGACAAGGAATTTTTTTTTATGTTAATAAAATTCTTAGGTGGTTACATTGGATTTATGATTACACTTAACCCATTTTATATCATGCTTAGAGTAGGAAAATAAGCTGCTTGAAGAGAGCATTTACTTTCTGCGTTTCTATTCTATACTTATCTATAACAAACATTTTTGTTTCCATTAGTTAGTTACATTTATTTTGTTTAAATAAATCAGCTTAATGGTTTATTTGGTTTTTTATGCAAAGCTTGTGCTACTAAGGTTTTCTTGTAATGTTGATATGTTTTTACAAGGTGTATAAACTAGAGATTCTAGTGTTCTCGTATCCTCTCATTGCCTTATGACCAGATCGAGCACACGTCCCGCAGTTGGAGCTAGAATGTTACCACCTAAGTTTTAGTTAGTGGTTTTTTTTATCAAGTGAGCCTGGTGAACTGGATAAGGATAACTTATTCGAACTTCAGAGAACCCTTAGTCTTGCTTTTGGGAAGCTTTGTTGTACTATATCACATGTTCATACCCCATGGGGGAATTGTAATAAATGTTCTGGCATGATAGTGTCTGTAAAAGACTCAGTCTCTTAGACTTTATTTGTCAATCCGATCAGCCCAGGGTGTTTTTTCCCTTGGTTATTATTGGTTGTTGAATAAACAACTGATAATTTTTGAGTTTTTCACTCCATACCTCCAAAGTTGGGGTGGTTGGTTTGGTATTTAGGCCTATTAAGGTTATTAGAGTCTATGTGTCAATGTATAAACATGCTAGACATCATGGTCGATTCATATGAACATGTCTAAGTCCCCCTAGGTTTTTTCAATTTTTCAATTTTTTAGTTTTTTCAGTGTTTTTTATTAAAATTTAAATTTTCCAAAACTTAGGCTATTTTTTAATAGTTTAATTGGAAAAATTGATTTTGTAATAAAAGTGGGCCGAATAATCAGTTTCATTCATGTAGGTGCTCATTTTCAAGCTAAGAGCACCAGTTAAACCCATCGACCCACTATTTCCTAGTTTTGAGTGATTTTCCATCACTCACGTCAGAAAGCCCCAGAAAATCAATTATTGATTATTTTAATTAATAAATTGATGAATAATGGAGCAAATACAAAATCATAGATCAGTGGATTCTTAGCCTATTTGATTGAAATCAGTCAGATCTGAAGCAGATTGACTAGATCTAACAAATCCTTGACTGAAGCAGGTGATCAAATCAGATCCAGAGTTGATCTTCAGCATCCGTTATGGGGAATTTCTCCCTCCCTCTCTCCTCCACACGTTTTTAGCTCATCTGGATGATTTTTGGTGGATGCTTCAGTCAACAGGTTGAGGTGTCACTCAGATCAGCTCTCCGATTGACAATTGCACTCAGTGAGACTCAGATCTAGCTCAATTAGACATAGATCAGGCATTAATGGACTCTCCATCAGCATATTTGGTTTATCTCCATTGTTAAGATTGATAATAAGATTATTATAATATTGATAGGAAAGGTGCTTTTCAATAAGATTATTGACCATCTCTTTATTTTGATGCATGTTTAGAGATCTAGATTTAGCATGTCCTATAAGGTTATATGCATGTTATCTTGAATCTATGTGTATGTATTAATCGGATCTCACAAGTTTCTTGGCAAGTTCTTTGATTTCAGTTGAGCTGTAGGTTCCTACATTGGAGAGGATGCTGATCTAGTTTTCTTCTTCACTCTCTTCAAAACCTTCCAAAGGCATAGTCCCTTGACAGTCCACCTGAAAGCTCCACCGTGGATCTTCAAGGAAACCAACATTTCTCTCCTCCTCTTCCTCCCTCAAAATCAACATTTTTACCCGGTTACTTTGTTCATAGATTTGATTTTGATTATATATATCATCTTAAAATTAATTCCAACATAGATATATCTTACCAAATCCCATCGTCTATATCTTGCAATTAAAAAGTTTCATAAGCATTCTAGATCTAGCTTTAGGGAAATCGTCCTTTTTGCATGGAAATTTAAAGAAAACTTGTAGCTTGCATGCATTAGATTTCTATTTGCTGTTACAAAAGATAAATCCAGAAATGAGTGCATATTTCATTGGCTACACAAACAGCAAGCTAATATCCCAAGGAAATCTTTCATTCCTTGGTTCCTTTTTCACTTGTTTAGCTAGTTTTAACTTCATCTTTTTTTGAGTTAAGGTAGGCTGATCCAAAGGTACTCTTAAATTTATTTTGGGCATATGTTATTCTGACATGCTCGCTTCTTTATAGCAGGTGTAATAGAAAATAAAGGAAGCTTCTGTTCGGAAGTGTCCTCAAGAGCGTTCAAACCCCCCCAGGGGTCTCCCATTTGACTAAAACCTTTGATTTTCACACCTTGTAAGCTCTTGATTTCAATCCATATAAGGATCAAGTGGAATTATATCAGTTCTCTGATATTGTAACCACTGTTAATAAAAAAAAAAATTTGAATAGGCTCTTTCGAGCCCATTCCCCATCCCACCTGGGGCGATTTGCATCGGTGTCCTTTTTGTTGCTTTTTGCTCATTTCTGTTTAAACTAGCATTGATCTAATCTGTAGGGTAGTATAATTTATTTTATTATTAATTTCATATTCCATACTTTATATTTCAAATTAATCTTAATACTTACCCCACGACTTCTCGATTGACCCGGAAGGGGAAAGAGATTCGTGGTAGGACTAATTAGAAAACTAGAATTGTGTATCTATTTTCTTTTTGATCATTTTTTTTTTAGTTATTATAAAATTAACCCCTCCTTGATTCCTCGATTGAGATCCACTTGGATCGAAAGAGGTTCCTAGAGGGTTTTCTTTTAAACAAGAACACTCAGTTCAAAACTTACTAAAATTGACAAGATTCCAGTGTGTATGCTCTGCACTTAGCTGCGGTTCATCCGATAAGTCAAGCTATATCAAAAGCACTTGAGTGAATAGTATAATTATGACTCACTCTCCCAAATTAACAAACCAATAGGTGAAAATCCAACATCTAGATCGAACCATCACGGTGGAAAAATACCCAAAGGAAGCGGGAACCTTTGAAAAGTGACCTCGGGGCGCCGATCTCTATCACACCCTAATAGGTGCATTATGAACAATAGCCCCAGCGACTCCATTTCAGCCCACATATTCCTTGCGGGTAGCCGTGAAGGTTTAGTTTTGGACATACTCCAAGTACTCTAGGGTATATCTGGAGTCCCCCCTTTGCCTAATTTTAATCAAATCACACTTCAATTTTAACTTAAAACATACCAAGAGGCAATCGCAAAACACTCACTCCAAGCACATGCAAGTACATTGTTTCTATTTTTTGACTCCATTCTAAGGCACTGGTTATTTTCTTGTTATATATATATATATATTGTGTCTCAGCATTGTGCTTTCGTGTGTTCATCTTTTGTATCTTGCCATCTTTGATCATCTATAGTTAAATTGCAAACTCCTAAGTAACTCATTCAGTTTAACATCACAACACTAAGTAATTATCCTTAGTAACTTAATAGGGTCTACCCCCCTTGGCTTCATTATGAGTAAAGCCTAAACGGAGGAGTCAAGAACAGGGTGACAGCCTTAACTCTAGACTTGCCCCCAAGGACACACCGAGTGGCTTGAATATTTTTTCCACGTGACCCGGGTGTGTGAGAAGGTGGCAATAGTGAGCTAATAGTAATTGACATGGTTGGTAAAATAATCAAATGTCATAAATTCTTATTGATCTGAGCTATGTACAGGATTCATAGCAAAATCATCCGAGTATTTACCACCCATTGATCTATAATTTGTATTATATTCAATGATACCTACACAAATTATCTTGTTTATAATGTATTTAAGTTTACCAGTAATTCTGGTTATAAACAGATAAGATTTATGATGTTCATGATCCTAATTAAAACTATGTTCTATAACATTATCAAGTCACAACATAAATGTTGGTGACAATATGATTAACTATGCAAAGTTGTTAGTAAAACTTTATTATCATAGTTTGGCTAAGAGAGGAAATAGCCTTTTTCTTTGTATCTCCTAAGTATCACAAGATTTACTTCATAAACCTAGTTTCGATAGCTCAAGGTTTATCAACAATTGTATCTATACTATTTATGCTATGGCTAAATGGATTTTCCATTAGTCACAAGAACTAAATCTTTTATGCATAATTATACTTTGGTCAAGATTATCGATTATTATATTGCATCGATTTCATGATTAATAATAAGCTTAATGAGAATAATTATATAGTTATAGAGTTCATAAACTAAGTTCCAAACTTAAATATTTTGGGCAAGTAAAAACATAACATACTTTGGGTATGTATTAACATAAACAAACTTTGGCATGAATATGGTTTATGAGATTCATTGATTTCATGGTTAACCAAAAGCTTGATATGAATAAATATTTAATAACAAAGTTTATAATGTAACATGCAAAGGGTAAAGGATGAGGCGTTAGATCACTCCCTTGATTGGATCAAGTAAAAGGTTATGTAATTACAAGGTTTTGAAAATGTATCGTCCCAAACTATGCGTCGACTATCCTAATCTTGGTAATGATTTGAGGGTTTATTGATTATGTGTTCATAGTTTATACCATGCAAACATTGGTTGACTCGTGGAACCTTTGTAAATAATTTTCACACTATAAGATTGTGCTTAAAAATATGTTTGAATAATTGGAATTCGATTGCATGCAGGAACTATATGATTTACCCACTCCATAGTTGATTTATTTGCATGAACATGTGGTTCTCTCTAGGCCAAGTGTTAAGAAAATAAAAAGGGTTTACAAACCCTAGACTTGGTCATTTTCCTCCATCATTTTCGGGCCTCCGGGCCGCTCTACAACTGTGTCTTGGCTACCATGCGAACTCTATGTCCTGGTTATGTTGCTCAGTCCTCCTTCATCATCCTCACTCCTTGTCTACACCGTGAGTTCATCCTCCAATGGTTTGAGGAGAGCCATGAAATTTTGCTTGTAGCTTAGACTGTGTGTAGTTTTCTTGGTTTCGCTCCTCCACGACTTGCTTGTTGGGAATGTTTTAGAGGCCTGTGAGTTTTATCTTGGTAATAATTTATTTAGAACTGTGACTTTATCTTACAGCCTGGTCTATCACAGGGTTTGTGAGAGCATGTTCTTAGGCTTCAGTTTGTGATAGTTTTGAGCTTTGTTGTTTGCTTCTTGTTTGGTTGTTGCTCCCTTATTTTGGATACTATTAGTAGTGTTTTGTACTCGTTAAACATGTCTTTGTCACAAGAGAGATGAAGGGTTTGTTGTTCATCTTGCTGGTGGCGTCAGTCCTATTCGTTCGTGGCTACATTACCTTTACTCACATGTAAATAAAATTCTTTTAACAGTTTTTAAAACTTATTCTTAGCTTAGTTGTGATATAATGCAATAATATTAACATTTGTAGGATTATTCTTGCACGTGATAGTTACATCTTTCTTTGCAGCTGGTGCAAATGCATGGGGTCGGCTTCTTTCTTACAGGTAAGCCCTGGTCAACCCATGGAAATCCATGCTTGTTCCGTTGTTAGGGAACAGTTTCGTTGGTCACCGTGGGCTGTAAATAACCCTTTTGGTTATTGTTTCTTGGTTATCTTGTTAGTTTGTTTACCAAACCCTTGCTGCTAGCAGGGTTTCCGGCTTATGCCGTGACTTGTAAATTCTTGTTTTACTGGTTATGTATAGGGTTATGTAAAGAAAAGTATATGGCCTGTCGATCCACCCTCTGTTTAACTTTAAGTGAAGAGATGTATCTTTCTTGAGTTCAAAATTGGTTATTTTGATTCTCTAAATGTAATTTTGTGCAGTAGGGTTTCACCCTATTTCGACTGTGTAAAGATATTTTTACTATTTAAATTATTTTCCTATAAAATATATTACTATTGTTTGTTCTGCTATTTCTTTCTATCATAATAATTGTTAATAAGCTCAGTTATTCGAGCAAGTGTAAATTCTGTTCGTAACCTGTGTATAGATAATTTCTTAAATTATTCTGTAGGTTAGTTTAATAATACATGTTAAATAATTGTTTGTTACATGTATGAAGTGGTTATACTTTCATTGTTATTTTCTTCTCTGTCCTTATAGGACTGTGATAATGTTTTATAGTTGATGTTTTAGAAAACTAAATAATCCAATCTTTGGATTAGTGCTTATCTGATTATATTGTTATTACTATAAATTACAATGTTTATGCTATAAATTATGATGTTATAATGTTAATTCTATAATTGATAATGTTTAATATTATGAGGGTTTTGACCCTGTGCATTGTTTTATAATTAATTTTTGTTGAATTTAATTAAATGAAATTCTTCATATATAAATAATATTTATTAAATATTATTTAACATTGTATTCGATTTATTTGATAAGTACTTAAATAGGTTTTGTTATTATTTCTTTGTTACATTTTTATAATTGCTTTTCTTAATTTATTTATAAAAATACTATACTAGAATTATCCTACTTGAAATATGAATCATTTGTAGAAATAGTTAAGAATTATGTACAATAAAGAAATTCTGTAAAGTGACTTGATTCTTTCTCCACAGAAATACATGAGTATTTATCTAAGTTGAATATTTTTCCTATGTGACATGTTAGTAGTTTCATTTTGTAGAAATATAGTTCTGAATAAGATAAATAACCTATTTACAATAATCAACATATTAAAAGAAATAAACTTGTTGTTTTGAAAAGTATTATGTATACTTCTTTGCTAGCATTCCTAATACATTAGTCTCATATTTTAAACCACAACTTAATTAGAAAGAAAAGTATCATTTCCAGAAAACATTTATATACAGAAATAAATTACTTCGTTATTCTGAAATACAAAATAACTCTAATCAATCCATATTTCTATCATATCTTCATCTATCTTAAACACACTACATGTGCTAGAGTACGATCTGGTTTATCTAGATGGGGAAAAACATAGGTAGGATTATCTCATTCAATTACAGTTTCAACATATGACAACTAAAAGATTATAAATTTTAACAGTTCATTACATAACATATAAATCTTCCATTTTTCATTCATTCTCAAAAATAAAATTTAACACAACAAATAAAAGATAGTAGAACCTGTTTTGAAAGCTGGATGACAACAACATTGGGAGGCTCTTCCTCCCTACCAACTCCTGGAGAGCACTCAAACAACGTCTTCTCAGGACCCTCGAGCCTGTTCCTAGTCTCCTTAGCTGGGACTGGGTGAAGCAAACAACAAAATACTAGTCCAATGACTCAGTATTAACTTTGCACTCAACAGCAATATCTTTCAGCTGAAAAGCTGTGCTAGATCATTCTCTGCAGTTTACCCCTCAAACACTTTCCTGAAATTCCCTTCCCAATGAAATCCTTGAAGTAAATTCACTTGAATGATTCTTCTCCTAGAATGAGAAGCCTCAGCTCTTTTCAATGGGCAATTTTATTAAGATTGCCTAGGTCTTTTTGGGTTAGTTGTCATTAATTGAGCCACCTGCTCTGATCCCACATTCTTGGAGGATCATGACCCCAACTGTAGGGAGGTTTCCACCTGCAACATTGGAAGTGTTTGAGGATGTTGCCACTTCTCTATTTTCTCTCCACCCAGTCTCCTCCACCAACTTGACCAATAAACACTCTTTTAAGAACTCTCCCAAGATGTTGTCTCCACTTTTTATTTATTTATAATTAAAATATTCATAATTACATTCCACATCCTTGACTCTACTGAGTCATCAGTTACAACTTTAACATAAAATTTAACATAATGTCTTGGAATAAAATCAAATAAGATAATATTATTTTGCAAAATTGGGGCATGTGACATACACATGCCCTTAGAATATAACATTTTCCTCAATATTATTTATTATTTATCCTAAGAATTCTCTTGGAACAAAATTGGATATGCATCTCGCATTTTACTTTCCAATTCCCAGGTGGCTTCCTCTGGACTAAGGTGCTTCCATTGCACCTTTACCTGTCCAATGGTGTGGTTCCGAAGTGTAATCTCCCTCCTCCCAAGGATACAGTTCAGCTCCACCAGAAAATGCTCTTCTGGTTCCACCTATACATCATTCCAGTTAACAACATGAGTAGCATCATGAACATATTTCTTTAAAACATAAATGTGAAAAAAATAATGTACTCTTAAATTAGGTGGTAGTGCTAATTGATAAGCTACTTGTCCAATCCTAGACAGAATTTCAAATGGGCCACAATAACGAGGTGCCAATTTTGCACAACTCCCCAATCTCAGAGAGCTCTTTTTAAGCCTTACATTGATGAACACATGTTCACCTACCTGAAACTCCTTTAGAGTTCTTTTTAAGTCTGCTTGAGTTTTCTGCCGATCCTGTGCCACTTTCAAACTTCCCTCCACTTGTTTTACAATTTCTTCCATCTCTTTTAACAGTTCCGAACCTAATACCAATCGATCTACTAGATTACTCCAAGAGATAGGAGTGTTACATTTCTATCCATATAAAATTTCAAAAGGACTAAATCTGGCCGATGTCTGAATATTATTATTATAAGCAGGTTCTACCAGATGTAAATAATCCTTCCATTTACCTGGTTGGTCTTTCACATACATTCTTAATAAATCTTCCATTACCTGGTTTACCCTTTCAGTTTGTCCATTTGTTTGCGGATGGAAAGAAGTACTGAAATTTAATGTAGTGTTTAACCCTTTAAACAATGACTTCCAAAAGTTTACTGTAAACTTAGGATCTCTATCTGATATTATGACTTTTGGGAGTCCATGCAAGTGAAAAATATGTTTTAGAAAAACATCAGCCATGTTGGCAGCTTTATAAGTAGTTTTAACTGGTATAAAGTGAGTTTCTTTGCTTAACTTATGAACTAATACCATGATAGAATCATTCTGATTTTGATTTCTAGGTAGCCCAGTAATAAAATCTAGACTAATTATCTTCCAGTTCCAGCTGTGGATGGGTAATGGATGAAGCAAACCAGCTGGGTGTTGATGTTTAGTTTTTACCTGTTGACATTCCAAACACCTAGCTATATATTCTACTACTTCAGTTTTCATATTTGGCCAGAAATACTCTTTTCTTAACATGGTGATAGTCTTTTGATAACCTGGATGACCTAAATATGGTGTTTTATGAATTTCATCTAGAATTAACATCTTAACTTTAGGTACATTAGGTATATACAGTCTATTTTTATACAGTAAAATTCTTTTTCATTTAAACTGTAACCTTTAATTAAATTTTCTGTTGGATTTTCTTAAACTTTGGCTTGCAAGTTCTCGTAATTTTCATCTTGTTCTATTCTTTCTTTAAGTTGTTCATCTAAATATGAAACATAGGTGTTGATAGCTGCTGCAAAATTTAGCCTTGCATTCCTACTTAATGCATTAGCAACTTTATTTTCTTTACCTTTTATATGCTGAATTTCAAAATCATACTCGCTTAAGAAAGCTAACCACCTAACTTGTTTGGCATTTAGATTAGGGTGATCTAAAAGATACTTCAATCCTTTATTATCAGTCATTAAAACAAATTTTCTGCCAATTAGGTGATGTCACCACATCTTTAAGGTGTGTATTACAACTACTAGTTTGAGATCATATGTTGCATAATTCTTTTCATGAACTTGTAACTTTCTAGACTCATAGGCAATAACATGACCTTCTTGAGTCAGAACACTTCCTAAGCCATCATTATAGGCATTAGTGCACACCACAAATTCTTTATTAGGCTATTCTATTCTTAAAATAAGTGTGCTGGTTAATAAAGTTTTTAACTTTTTAAAGCTTTCTTCACATATCTGATTCCAGTCGAACTTCTTTCCCTTCTTTTGCAAGGAAGTTATCGGATTTGCTATCCTTGAAAATACTTCAATTAACCTACGGTAGTAACCGATAATGCCCATGAAATATTGAACATCGATCACATCCTTAGGAACCAGCCAATCTTTGATTGCCCTTATCTTTTTAGGATCTACAGAAATTTCTTCCTTGGTCACTACGTGACCTAAATACTGAATCTTATCCTTGAAGAAATTACATTTACTAAACTTTGCGAAGAGTTGATGTTCTCGCAACTCTTGAAAAATAATTTTTAGATGTTCTTTATGTTCTTCTTCAGTTTTTGAATATATTAGAATGTCATCGATAAATATGACCACAAACTTGTCTAAATACTTATGCATAACATTATTCATTAAACACATGAAGATAGCTGGGGCATTAGTAAGCCCGAATGGTATTACGACAAATTCATAATGACCCTATCTAGTTCTGAAAGCTGTCTTAAAGATGTCTTCATCTTTAATCCTTACTTGATGATATCCAGACCTTAAATCTATTTTTGAAAACATCATGGATCCTCGTATTTGATCAAATAGATCATCTATGCGTGGTAACGGATATTGATTTTTGATGGTCATCTTGTTTAACTAACGGTAATCTATGCAAAGTCACATAGTTTCGTCCTTCTTCTTGACGAATATGACAGGTGCCCCCCAGGGAGACAGACTTGGTCGAATATAATTTTTATCAATTAATTATTTTAATTGAGATTTTAATTCATTAAGTTTGAGTATGTTCATTTGATAAGGGGCCTTTGAACTAGGTATTGCACCCGGTCCCAGTTCAATGGTGAAATCCAATTCCCTTTTCGGAGGTAATCCCAGAATCTCTCCTGGGAATACATCGACATATTCTCTTAAGACTAGTATGTCTTCCAATTTTAACTTATCTATTTTAATTAAACTTTCCTCATCAGTTATTGTTACCGCGTAACCTTTACATCCCTTTCTAAGAGCTCTTATAAGTTCTAAAGCAGAAATCTGCCTTACAGTAGTTTTTCTAGGAATCCCTTTAACACTTACTGGTTTTCATCACTGTTTAAGCATATGAAAGTTTTATAATAACAGTTTAAAATTACTCTATATTGTTCTAACCAGTCCATACCAATCAGAAAATCATAAGAACCAAGTGGCAAAACATTAAGTTTAACAATAGTTTCAAATTTATCCATAACTAATGCACATTCTTTCACAAAACAAGTTACTTTTCTTTTAGCACTAGTGGCTAACTGAACTAACCATGAATTCTCAAACTTATCAACAGATAAATTACATTTTTCTACCATCTGAGGTGCAATATAACTGAGACTAGCTCTTGGATCAATCAAAATAGTTACAGGGGTCTGTTTTATCATACCTTCTACTTCCACCATGAAAGTATGATATTCAGCTTGTCGATTCTCCAAAGCTACGTTATTCCTGGGCATGGTCCTCACTAGTTCCCCAACAATCATCTCCTTTTGTATGGTATGAATGTTGTAACCAGTCTTCTTCCGGTTTGGATAGACTGAAGCATAGTGTGGGTCATTAAACTCCCAACACTTGACATGCTCTTTGCGTTCAAAGCTCTTGGTAAAATTTCCATGATTATTTGCAAAATTTTTACCTTTGGAATTATTCTAGTTGTTGCGTGTATTGTTCTTATTTCCTTGGAAGTTCTTGTTATTAGGATAATTTCTTGCCTTATTGTTCTTAAAATTTCTGTTAGGCACAAAATCCTTCTTCTTTTGTTCAAACTGATTATTATTTTTCTTAGCTTTCCAGTTGGCCAAGCTTTCTTTCTTTCAATTCTGCTCAAAATAGAAGTTATATTTTCTCATGGCCTCTTCCAAGGTCTTTGGGTTATCATACTCAATTCTATCTTTAATATGATAAGGGAGACATCTAAGAAATCATGGTAACTTTGGTTTCTCCTCTACAAGGTATGGTACATACCTAAGTAGACTTAAGAACTTGTTGTTCATATCATTCATTGTCATTGATCCTAACTTCAGCTCATAAAACTTTTTAGCTCTCTCCTCATAATATTGCTCAGACAGAAATTTCTTCTTGAAATACCTCTTAAAGGTACTCCAATTTACATTTTTTTCTTTTATTCCTTTAACTCTTTTCAAGTCTTGCCACCAAATGTCATCCTTTCCTGAGAGGTTATAAATAGCCATTCTAGCCTTTCACTGATTAGAATAGTTGTATATTTGGAAGTACTTCTTCATCCCAGATCCAGGATTCAGCTTCCTCCCCGTTCTCAGTCTCTCCATTAAATGCTGGTGGTTTTATCTTTTTGAATTCCTCGAAAATTTCTCATAAGGTTTGTATTTCCTCGTTTTAGTGTACTGATTATCATCACTACTGTCACTAGTAGAATGGTAATTTTGTTGTTAACCAAACACTTCAAAAGATGAACTGCTTTCAGTTTTAGTATGTTTCATCTTTATAGATTTATGTTAATGAATGGTATCTTCTGATTCTATTCTTCTACCCCTACCCTCAGTTTGAAACTTTTCAGTTAGGATCCGATTCAGCTCTTCTTGAGCCCTCAGAATCCTTTCATTTTCTCGTTTTACTGACTCCATTTTGTTAGGATATTTAGACACTTAGGAGTTAATTAAGATCGAATTGTGTAATATATCCGTTAGGTAAAAGTGTGTTTCTTTAGTATGCATTAGTAAATATTATAAACCGACAGTTACGATATGTTCTAGACATAGAGTGATCCGACGGTTCAACTTCTCTTAGATCATACCTACCATTGATCCATGGCTTAATTATTCTATGATCTCTATTTAAAAGGCATAGAGGGTCCTTGTCTAGTTGATCGATTATGAGAAGCTCATGTAACTTTCTTTCTTTTGCATAATAAATTGTTGCAAGTAGCTATTTGGCTGGGGCCGTGGATTGTTTCATTCTCGAGGGTTTTAACCATGTGACAAACATTAGTGTGTTGATCTGTGATCTTTTGTGTGAAGCAGTTTTTGAAGGTGTTTGGTATTTTGGGAGTACCCTATGTACCTAAACATGGTATCAGAGCTTTTATGAAGAGCCGCTTTTGGTTTTGATATATATCTGGAACCGGTGTTGCCAAAACTTTCAAAGGGTTTTTGTTTCTATATTTTCTCTACATTTTTGGTCTATAGGAGTTGGTCCATTACGTTTGGAGTGTTGTTTCCATTGGAAAATAGTTTTCATTTCACCGAAAACTGTTTCTGTTTGCTCCAGAAACACCCATTTCGGCAAATCTGAAGGTATAATGTTCCAGTGACGAATTTATTTTATTTAAATCTCTCATATTTTATCAGTTTCTTATTAGATCTTTTATGTTTTATTCTCGGACTGTTGTTTTCCCTGACTGCGTATGCTCTTTCCCATGCACCTTGTGCGATCGTGGCGAATCAGAAACAGTAAGGGAAAGTTTATTTTCTTGTCTTCTTGGCTACGTATGCTCTTTGCTATGCACCTTGTGCGATCATAGCAAATCAGAAGCAACGAGAAAACTTGAAAACGTAGACTTTTTGAGTAAGCTAACCAAGATCTAACCCCATTGTGTGGAAAACAAATGTTCGCTTTTAATTTTCATTTTTTTTTGTGATTTACAGGAAAAGAAAGCAAGCACGGGAAATGAGAGAGAAGAGTTAAAAAAAAAGAAAAAAAGAATCCCCCTTCCTCTTTCCATACTTTTATGTACCTTTAAAACTTAGCTCACTTGGTCCAAATTTACTTTACACCTTGATAATTCTTGAGTTCAAGTCTTATCAAGCTACCTTTTAGTGCTTGCAATTTATATTTTCAAGCTACTTTATTGTAAAAGTGCATCTCACATAAATAAAATAAAATAAAACGCGAGTCACTTAAGTCTTTTAATTTATTGCTGCACTATTTAAAAGTAACATTATTGTAAAAGTGAACCTCACTTATTCTACAAAAGTAATTCACTTCAAAGAAACTTTATTGTAAAGTGATTGTCAAAGGTTGATCTTGGGAAGAAGGGGGTTCTTTTTATTTAGTTGGTCAAGTTAATATCTGCCACGTCACTATTGGGGACATCTTTGACGTTTTCTTTGATCAAGCATAACTTCATCATCTAGAATCAGTTTTCAGTGCTGTTTCTTTTAAAACCACATATTTTTTCGAGCTCTTTGCAACCAGATAGTTAGATTTCATTTTTTCAGACATTATATTATAGTATGGCCACCCCTTGTGATATTATACTTACAAGTTCAAACTATTTCTCATGGAAATCTCATATGGAGGATTTTCTACGAAGTAGGGGACTTTTCAGGATAACCTCAGGGAAAGAAACAGAACCCACTAATGATGACAATAAAATTAAATGGGAAAATAGATGTGATGAAGCTTGTGGATTGATTGGGATGTCAATCTCTACTGATTTACGATTCCACATATTTGGAATTGATGAACCTAATCTCAATTAGGAAAATTTGGAATATGTGTTTGGTAAACACAATGAAATTTGGGGTCATCAACTTGAGAATCAGTTGCTTTCCTTGAATCCAAATGATTTTTCATGCATTCAAGAGTATTTATCTAAGTATAAAACTCTTAGACTCTTTTGTGCAGAATGCAAGATTAAGAAAGAAGACAAACAATATATTTATCATATTATTTCCAAACTTGGACCTGCATATTCCATTTTTGTATCTACATTCTACCCATGAAAGAATCTGTGACTGCAGCTAGCTATCAAGAGCCTAATCTTGAATCCTTTTGTGATTCCTTAATTAGAGAGAAATATAAGCTCATTCATCTTGGAATAATTAACAATGCAGATACATCTAGGAAAGCCTTATTGTCCCAATAGAAAGAAAATTCCAAGCCTCCCAAGAAACAAAATTTTTGCAATAATAAGCCAAACAACAAGGGTCCCAAACCCTCTCAGTCATCTCCTTATTTAAAAAATGACAAAGGATCCAAGCAAAAAGGAAAGAAGACTGAGAGTCATTTCAATTTTTGTGGGAAAGATAATCATGACAAATCTAAGTGTTTTAAGAAGATGGCAGCCTTGGAAGCAACAATGAAGAAGCACCACATCAGCCTAGATTCGTCTTCATAATCTACCTCTCATGGACATGCACTTTGTGCTTCTGGTTACTCTTATACTACATCTTCTTCTTCTATTTCAATTGAATGGCTCATTGATTCTGGAGCATCTTATCATATGGCTAAGGATAAAGCCATCTTTTCTACTATGCATGAATGTAACATCGAACAAATATTTGTTGGTGATGATCGATATCTAAGTGTTGTAGGATCTAGAATAGTTCCAGTAGAAAATGGTCATTTCAGTGATGTACTATGTGTTCCAAAAATTTCATGCAATTTGTTATCAGTCTATCAAATTGCTCATTCACATTAAGGTAAAACTGTGACGTTTACACCTCACCAAGTTGTAATCAAGGATTTTAAAATTCCTCAAAATATCCTTGCTACTAGAACTGTTGATGATATTACCAGGTTGGACAAATTTAACAACTTTGGGTCATCACCTTTTCCTTCAGTTTTTGTTGCTCATAGTGATAACTTGAGCAAACTTTGGCATGAGCGATTTGGTCACTTAAATTATCGTTCATTGCAACAACTATGTAAAGACAATATGGTGACTAGTCTTCTGTTGGTATCTTGCAAGGATGGTGTTTGTTCCGATTGTGTACTCAGAAAACATCATTAGGATAGTTTTGACAAACGTGCCTCTTGGCATGCCTTGGTTCCCTTGGAGTTTGTGCATAATGACTTGTGTGGTCCTCTTCCATCTGCTTCCCTTTCTGGTTTCAAATATTTCTTAACTTTCATTGATGACTACTCCAGACGGACTTGTGTTTACTTCCTAAAACTTAAGAGTGAAGTATTTAACATGTTCTTGGCCTACAAGGCCCTTGTTGAAAAACAATCTGGTCAGCAAATTATTAAGTTAAGATCTAACAATGGAGGAGAATATGTTAACAAAAAATTCACTACTTTTTACACTGAACAAGGAATCCAACAATAGCACACTATTCCATATACACCGCAACAAAATGGTGTAGTTGAATGGAAGAACCGCACTTTAAAAGAAATGGCTAATTGTATGATCCAATCTAAGGGACTAAGTCTTCAATATTGGGATGAGGCCATAAATTGTGCAAATTACATAGTTAATCACAAACCCACTAAATTTTTACAAGGTATAACACTAGAAGAAGCATGGAGTAAAATTAGACCAGATGTAAGTCACTTTCGTGTGTTTGGTTGTGAAGCATGGGCTCACATTCCGGATGAAAAACAAAAAGCATTGCAGCCTAAAAGTGAAAAGTGCATATTTGTTGGATATTCTGAAGATGTAAAAGGTTATAGACTTCTTCAGCCACATTCTCATGATATAATCATTATAAGAGATGTTATATTTGATGAAAATCTCTTGTCCTGCGAGCCTAACTTGGAGGGTGTGCCATATTTTGCCTGCGAGCCTGATTCGGCAATTGTGCCTTCTTCTTCTTATTCTTCCCACTTCCTTGACAGGTTTCCAAATCCAGTTTCTGATGATGACAGTGAGGATGAAAATCCATCTCCGTGTGCTCATGTTCCTCCAATTGTACCAGCACCAATACTTCCTCGATGGGTCCATTCAACATGTGAAGCAGCTGGTGATCTTACCAGTGATCTTAGAGATCAACGTCAAACATGTTCTCAATTTCAGCGAGCCTCTTCTCTTTTTGCTCAATTTTCCTAGAATCATGATCTAGAAACGTTTACAAAAGCTTCAGGAAATCCAGATTGGGATGCAGCTATGGATGAAGAATATCGTTCCTTAGTGGTGAATGATACTTGGGATCTTATTCCTCTTCCAAAAGGAAGAAAACTTGTCATATGTAAATGGGTCTACGGAACTAAGTATGCATCAGATGGAAGTGTTGAAAGACTTAAGGCAAGGTTAGTTTCAAAAGGTTTTTCCCAAGTTGAAGAGATTGGCTACAATGAAACCTTTTCCCTTGTAGCAAAAATAAATTCCATCCGCCTTGTTCTTTCCCTTGTAGCCTTACATAACTGGGAAGTCCATCAAATGGATGTCAAGTCTACCTTTTCACATGGTGATTTACAGGAGGAAATTTACATGGAACAACCTCCTCGATATGTTTAGGATAACTCTAGCCTTGTCTGTCTCCTTAAGAAATCCTTATATGGCCTTAAGCAAGCTCCTAGAGCTTGGTATGCCAAAATGGATAGATTTCTCCTTGACACTAGATTTTCTAGATGCCATTCTGACCCCAATGTCTATACCATGAAATTAGGAAACCATCTCATCATACTTGTTCTTTATGTTGATAATCTTATCCTTACTAGTAGTAACCCTAACCTTATAACCCATGTGAAATCTAGTCTTAAGCAAAAATTTGAAATGTCAGACTTAGGACATTTGCATTATTTTCTTGGTCTCCAAGTCTTGCAAACCAAAGAAGGAATATTTGTTTCCCAGTTTAAGTATGCTTGTGACCTTCTTCGTCGCTTCCACATGGAAGATTGTAAACTAGCCCCTTCTCCCTTCGAGTCTGGAGTCAAAATTTTTGCCACTTGTACTTCCCCTGAAGTAGATGCCACCTTGTATCATCAAATTGTTGGTAGTCTTTTATACTAGACTCATTCCTGTCCTGACCTTTCCTTTGCCGTTGGTCATGTTGCTAATTATATGAAAACTTCGCATGAAAGTCACTAGAAAGTAGCAAAAAGAATACTTCGATATATTTGAGGTACAATTCAGTTTGGAATTCATTACAGTACAAGGGGGGAACCTTTGTTGGTTGGTTTCACTGATGCAGATTGGTCCAACAATCCTGATGATTGAAAGTCTACTACAGGTTATGTTTTCAGTCTAGGAATTGGACCTATCACTTGGGCTTGTAAGAAACAACAATCTCTTGCTCCTTCTTCAGTGGAAGCAGAATATCGAGCCGCAGTTCATGCCAATCAGGAAGCTTTATGGCTTCGACAGATCCTTTCAAAGTTTGGATTTGAGCAGCAGCAGCCTACTCCACTTTGGTGCGACAATCAAAGTGCCATCAAGTCTTCCAAAGATCGAGTTCTACATCAGCGCAGTAAACACATTGAGATACACATGCACTTCATCAGAAATATTGTTCATGATCATCTTATTGAAGTGCTCTATTTCCCTACACATGATCAAGTTGTAGACATCTTCACCAAGTCTCTTACAGAAGCGAAGTTTTCTAAACTTTGGTCTATGTTAGGAGTTCAGGAATGTGTCCTTAAGGGGGGATAGGCTCTAATGCCTCCTTCCTTCTCCTAATAGTGTCACTTTTATAAATCCTTCAATCCTATCCCAAGTTGTTCTTAAGGGGGGATGTTAGGATATTTAGACACTTAGGAGTTAGTTAAGATCAACTTGTGTAATATATCCATTAGGTAAAAGTGTGTTTCTTTAGTATGCATTAGTATGCATTTGTAAATATTATAATCTGACGGTTATGATATGTTCTAGACATAGAGTGATCCGACGGTTCAACTTCTCTTAGATCATACCTACCATTGATCTGTGGATTAACACCCGATTGGTCCATGATCTCTATTTAAAGAGCATAGAGGGTCCTTGGCTAGTTGATCGATTATGAGAAGCTCGTGTAACTTTCTTTCCTTTGCATAATAAATTGCTCCAAGTAGCTATTTGGCTGGGGCCATGGATTGTTTCCCTCTTAAGGGTTTTAACCACGTGACAAACATCAGTGTGTTGATATGTGATCTATTTGTGTGAAGCGGTTTCTGAAGGTGTTTGGTCTTTTGGGAGTATTGTGTGTACCCCAACACATTTCAGTTTTGAAGTCATTTACAGTTTGTAACAATTCTGAAGAATTGGTAGTTAAATCCTCTGGTATAGGATATCTTGGTAGATTTCTTGTCTCAGTAACTGGGGACTCCTCCTCTGCATACTCTTCCAGCCATTCCATACCTTCCTGTTAAACTTCAGAAAACAATTCTCTGTTGAATAACATTTAAAATAAACTACATCAACATAATAATTTAATTTACTATTTTCATGAAAGCTAGTTGGGATTCATCAAGGCCCAGTGTTTGAACCTTGTGCTCTGATACCACATGTCAAAACCCCAAATTTTCATAAAAATTTAAAATTTTGAAAATACATAACATATTGAGAATGCGGTCTGCTAACATCTAACAGTTATCTATAAAAGAATTTGTTACCAGATTAGTTAATACATAATCTTAATTAAGTAACTTAGCATTCTACTTTTGATGCAAGGTTAGGTTTATTTTGTGCAATAATTTTAACTTTCAGTTTGTTGATGAGTTTTTAATTTGCGACAAGTAGGTGGAACTGCCTTGGATTCTGGGGCTTACTTAGCTTTTAAGCTAATGTAGAAAGCTTACTATCCTTACAGGTTTACAGGTATGAATGATAAAGTAACACCTTTTTAATTCCATAAAGCATTCAGATATAATTCTATTTGCAAAATAAATAGTTTGGTAAATACGATGTTACAAATCCATCTGCTTCTAAGAGGTAAAACAACTAGTTTGTTTCTTCTAATTATTTTTGTCAACGATATATGTATAGAAGAGTTACTTTCTTGAATGTAAATTGCGACAGTTATTATTTTCCCTTGGTTCACAACTTGTGATCTTTGTCGTAAGTTAATTTCACCTAGAGTGTATAACCTGTAAAGTTGTAATGATTTTTCAAACAGTATTATACATTATCATCTTAAATATTAGTATAATCAACTGCTTGCTATTCATCTTCTGTAATGAAGATTGCTGCCTATAAGGTTCTAAACATTACAGTGCAATACCAAGTCCTAAGATCTTAAATATTAGTGGGATGGTTCTGCTCCAGTTTCTTATTTTATTTTATAGTACTTCTTTTGAATTAACCCTCTAACCGCAATACTTAACTTATGTCAATTCTTCAAGAGAGATTGATTTATTAACTCATGCAACTACTAGATAGTTCTAAAAGATTATGTTACAAATTACAACATGGTGAGCTAATAGTACTTGACATGGTTAGTAAAATAATCAAATGTCATAAATTGTTATTTATCTGAGCTATGTACAGGATTCATAGCAAAATCATTCGAGTATTTTACACCCACTGATCTATAATTTCTATTATATTCAACGATACCTGCACAATTTATCTTGTTTATAATGTATTCAAGTTTACCAGTAATTTTGGTTATAAATAGATAAGATTTATGATGTTCATGATCCTAATTAAAACTATGTTCTATAACATTATCAATTCAAAACATAAATGTTGGTGACAATATGATTATCATAGTTTGGCTAAGAGAGGAAATAGCCTTTTTCTTTGCATCTCCTAAGTATCACAAGATTTACTTTATAAACCTAGTTTCGATAGCTCAAGGTTTATCAACAATTGTATCTATACTATTTATGCTATGACTAAATGGATTTTCCATTAGTGAAGAACTAAATCTTTTATGCATAATTATACTTTGGGAAATATTATCGATTATTATATTCCATCAATTTCATGATTAATAATAAGCTTAATGAGAATAACTATATAGTTATAAAGTTCATAAACTAAGTTCCAAACCTAAATATTTTGAGCAAGTAAAAACATAACATACTTTGGGTATGTATTAACATAAAAAAAATTTGGCATGAATATGGTTTATGAGATTCGTTTATTTCATGGTTAACCAAAAGCTTGATATGAATAAATATTTAATAAAAAAGTTTATAAAGTAACATGCAAATGGTAAAGGATGTGGCATTAGACCACTCCCTTGATTGGATCAAGTAAAAGGTTGTGTAGTTACAAGGTTTTGAAAACACATCATCCCAAACTATGCATCGTCTATCATAAGCTTGGCAATGATTTGAGGGTTTATTGATTATGTGTTCATAGTTTATACCATGCAAACGTTGGTTGACTCATGGAACCTTTGTAAATAATTGCCACACTATAAGATTGTGCTTAAAAATACATTGGAATAATTGGAATTCGATTACATGCAGGAACTATATGAATTACCCACTGCATTGTTGATTTATTTGCATGAACACATGGTTCTTTCTCGGCCAACTGTTGAGAAAATAAAAGGGTTTACGAACCCTAGACTTGGTCATTTTCCTCCTTCGGGCTGCTCTGTAACTGTGTCCTGGACACCATGCAAACTTTTTTTCCTGGTTATGTTGTTCAGTCCTCCTTCATCGTCCTCACTCCTTGTCTACACCATGAGTTCATCCTACAATGGTTTAAGGAGAGCCATGACATTTTGCTTACAGCTTAGACTGTGTGTAGTTTTCTTGGTTTCTCTCCTCCACAGTTTGCTTGGTTGGAATGTTTTAGAGGGCTGTGAGTTTTATCTTGGCAATAATTTATTTAGAACCATGACTTTATCTTATAGCCTAGTCTGTCACAGGGTTTGTGAGAGCATGTTCTTATGCTTAGGTTTATGACAGTATTGAGCTCTACTGTTCGCTTCTTGTTTGGCCTTTGCTCCCTTCTCCTAGCTACTGTTAGTAGTGGTTTGCACTCGTTAAACCCGTCCTTGTCACAAGAGAGATGAAGGGTTTGTTTTTCGTCTTACTGGTGGTGGCACTCATGTTCGTTGGTGGCTACATTACCTTTACTCCCAGGTAAATAAAATTCTTTTAACAATTTTTAAAACTTATGCTTATCTTAGTTGTGATATAATGCAATAATATTAATGATTGTGGGATTACTCTTACACGTGACAGTTACATCTTTCTTCACAGCTGGTGCAAATGCATGGGGTACGGGTAAGCCCTGGTCAACCCATGGCAATCCATGCTTGTTCAGTTGTTAGGGAATAGTTCAATTGGTTGTCGTGGCCTGCAAATAACCCTTGTGGTTATTGTTTCTTGGTTATCTTGTTAGTTTGTTTAGAAAACCCTTGCTGCTATCATGGTTTCCGGCTTATGCTGTGACTTGTAAATTCTTGTTTTACTGGTTATGTATAAAGTTATGTAAAGAAAAGTATATTTCCTGTTGAGTCATCCTCTGTTTAACTTTAAGTGAAGAGATGTATCTGTCTTGAGCTCGGAATTGGTTATTTTGATGCCCTAAATGTAATTTTGTACACTAGGGTTTCACCCTATTTCGACTGTGTAGAGATATTTTTATTGTTTAAGTTATCTTCCAGTAAAATATATTACTATTGTCTATTCTGCTATGTGTTTCTATCATAATAATTGTTAATAAGCTCGGTTATTTGAGCAAGTGTAAATTCTGTTAGTAACCTGTGTATAAATAATTTCTTAAATTATTATGTAGGTTAGTTTAATAATACATGTTAAATAATTGTTTTTTACAGGTATGAAGTTGTTATACTTTAATTGTTATTTTCTTCTCTAACCTTATAGGACTGTGATAATGTTTTAGAAAACTAAATAATCCAATCTTTGGATTAGTGCTTATCTAATTATATTGTTATTACTATAAGTTACAATGTTTATGCTATAAATTATAATGTTATAATGTTAATACTATAAGTTATAATATTTAATATTATGAGGGTTTCGAGCCTGTGCATTCTTTTATAATTAATTTTTGTTTAATTTAATTGAATGAAATTCTTCATATGTAAATAATATTTATTAAATATTATTTAACATTTTATTCAGTTTATTTGACAAGTACTTAAATAGGTTTTGTTATTATTTCCTTGTTACATTTTTATAATTGTTGTTCTTCATTTACTTATAAAAATACTATACTAGAATTATCCTACTTGAAATATGAATCATTTGTAGAAATAGTTAAGCAGTATGTACAATAAAGAAATTCTGTAAAGTGAGTTGATTATTTCTTCACAGAAATACATTAGTATTTATCTAAGTTGAATCTTTTTCCTATGTGACATGTTAGTAGTGTCATTTTGTAGAAATACAGTTCTGAATAAGATAAATAACCTATTTAAAAAAAATCAACATATTAAAAGAAATAAACTTGCTATTTTGAAAAGTATTATGTATACTTCTTTGCTAGCATTCCTAATACATTAGTCTGGTTTTTAAAACCATAACATAATTAGACAGAAAAGTATCCTTTCCAGAAAACATCTATATACAGAAATAAATTACTCTGTTATTCTGAAATACAAAATAACTCTAATCAATCCAGATTTCTATCGTATCTTCATCTATCTTAAACACACTAATTATGCTAGAGTACAATTTGGTTTATCCAGATTGGAAAAAACACAAGTAGGATTATCTCATTCAATTACAGTTTCAACATACAACAACTAAAATATTATAAATTTTAACAGTTCATTACATAACATATAAATCTTACATTATTCATTCATTCTCAGAAATAAACTTTGACATAGCTAATAAAAGATAGTAGAACCTGTTTTTAAAGCTAGATGAAAATAGCATTGGGAGGTTTTTCCTCCCTACCAACTTCTGGAGAGAGCTCAAACAGTGTCTTCTCAAGAACCTCGAGCTTATTCCTGGTCTCCTTGGCTAGGACAGGGTGAATCAAACAACAAAATACTAGTCCAATGACTCAGTATTAACTCTGCACTTAGCAGCAAGATCTTTCAGCTAAAAAGTTGTAGTAGATCATTCTCTGCAGTTTACCCCTCAAACACTTTCCAGAAATTCCCTTCTCAATGAAATCCTTGAAGTACATTTACCTAAATGATTCTTATCCTGGAATGAGCAGCCTTAGCTCTTTTCAATGGGAATTTTTATTAAGATTTCCTAGGTCTCTTTGGGTTAGTTGTCATTAATTGAGCCACCTACTCTAATCCCACTTTCTTGGGGGATCATGACCCCAAATGTAGGGAGCTTTCCACCTGCAACATTGGAAGTGTTTGAGGATGCTGCCACTTGTCTATTTTCTCTCCACCCAGTCTCCTCCACCAACTTGACCAGTAAACACTCTTTTAACAACTCTCCCAAGCTGTTGTCTCCACTTTTTATTTATTTATAATTAAAATATTCATAATTACATTCCACATCCTTGACTCTGCTGAGTCATCAGTTACAACTTTAACATAAAATTTAACATAATGTCTTGGAATAAAATCAAATAATATAATATTATTTTGCAAAATTGGTGCATGTGATAGTATGAGTGCTTCGATCAAAAGGCCTTCATAAATGACATCACATTGCCAACAACTGAAACAAAAATTGTGAGGATGGGAGGGATGCTCTAACCATCCTACATTTATTTCACGCAGGATCCGGAGGAGGAAAATGTCCACTTGTGTGATTTCTAGGACCTTATCCCTGATTAATAAGTCAAAGGAATTGAGTATAATTTTGATAAGGTCATAAATACCTAGAACTATGTGTGATACTACTATGTGATTAAAAGTAATGTTTAAATTATGGTATTTTCTCTTTTCTCATCAACTTGCTAAAGGATTGTTTGTTAAAAGATAAACGAAGGTTACTAAGAGATTATGACTTTTAAGAGTAATTAAGATTTAAAAAAGAGAAATATCATTAAATAAGAGGAAATAATAACTACTAATTTCAAGCAATTTGAGGAACTAAAATGTCATATACCCGTAATTTCCATAAATAAATAAAAAATTCAAGTTGATAAATTATTACTCTACTTGTCACAACATGTTCTTGTCATGTCTCCAATTAGATAAATTCCAAATAACACTATTTGTAAATAATGTTTAACCAACCTACTAGTTCCCTAGGTTGATATAGACACATAAATTTTGTAATTAGGGGTTACGTGTAACATACCTAAAAAATACTTGAATAGCTTCTCCACATGGCAGTATAATTTTTTCTTTTTAATAGTATACATTTAATCATACAAATAAATTAAATCTTTCTACTTAACCATACCATTCTTTCAAGATAAGGAGTCTACCAAGCACAATCATTTTAATGTTGATTTACATACACAAATTATGATAAGGTACAACCATTACACTAGTTGCAAGACTATCTTTGGAATAAGTTAACTATTTACACATTAACCCTGTCTTTTAAATTGTGGTCCCTACATAACAAGGTACCATACTTTGTACTTGAACTCCTGCGCTCAACCATCAAAGATGAGACATGAGTCTCCTAAGTGTATCAAACAACAAGGTTAGATATAATTTAGATGTTAAAAGCACTTAACTAAAAAGTATGCACATATACAATAGTTTTACCCTATAGTGTCTTCTGAGGGTTATCCCAATGCCTTTCATCACCTTTGCATCCAAAAATTGAAGTCATGTAAATCAACATACATATCAGTACTATATATATCAGCATATAAATCCAAGAGCATAAGCTTCATAATAAACTTATAAAAAAGATACTTAAATCCTATAAACAAAGCTAACTAATACAAATACTTCTTTAATCTTAATTTATCTTAGGTGACTGAAAGCGTGTCTAGAAATTTCCTCGCAACCATAGGGTTCATTTGATGTATGTTGATCTTTCTAAATCCACCCACAAGTTGGGTGACGAATCCACTAAGGTTCAAGGTTATGAACAAAAACTTTCCAAGTTTCAAGTTAAGATAGTATTGTAATCAAATGGATACTTTGTCTATGAATACAAGACTCAAAATTATTAGTCGTCATTAAGAGGTAGGGTATGTAAATTTTGGAATAATCCTTGCATCCATAAGCATATACCAACAAGATAAAGATCATGGTCCTTCCCGACACCTATCCAAGTTACAAAAAGAATTCTGATCTAAAACACATGCAAGGTAAGACTTGATATAAAATCATGGATCTACACAATTATAAAGGCAGATAATAGGAACATGTTTCATAGTCTAGATAAAACACACAACGAACAATTATATGTCTAGACTTATTAACAAGCAAGCAATATGCATTACCAATCCTAACCAAAATGATGGTAGCATCTAAGATTTGGACCTTATTCTAATTGTATACTTTTGGATCCAATCAAATGTTGGTGCATTTTAACATTTATATCTATTTAAAATGAAAACATTGGATCTTGTCCAAGTCCACTATTTTTAATATATGTAAATCTATTCAGTTTCCCAGACATCAAATCCAACACTGGTACACCTAAATATACAAATCTATTTAAAACACAGACGATTGATCTAATTCATTACAGGTACTTTTTAGGAAGCAAATTTAATAAAAAAAATAGTCATTGGGTCTAATCCCATGCTGGTATAGTTTAGCATACAAAATACACAGATATTAGATCAAATCCAATACTGGCACATTTTAATAATTAAAACTACCCAAATATGAAGCCATTGGAAAAAGGTAAGTAATGAAATAAGGATTTACTATCCGTTGGACATATTAGTTAGGTAACATCTATATCAAAAATTTAGGGATCTTGGTCGATATCCCATGTAATAATCAGCATCTAATAAAATATCAGTAGGAGATAACTACAAAGTCTATACGGTAACACAAGGAAATTTTACACAATCTAGCTCCATAAAGATTAGTGTTGCAAATTTTCCAGACTACAGTTACATGAACTTGAATTCCACCACTCATGAAGGTGTTACCATCATTAGGATTCATTAAGGAATGGAATGAAAGAAATGTCAATTCAGCTCCTGGTGTGATTGAATCATTGCGGTTAGATTCCTCAAACTGAAGGAAGATGTGGTTAAGGTTTTTAAGCATGGAAACATGGGAGAGGATACACATGTGCAAAAAGTGGATGGTCAGAAATTTTTGGTGTCTTTCCTACTCACTCTCTCCTTCCAGAGAAACTTACTTGTCGCTCTGATGTAATAAGATCAACCCTAAAATACCCTCTTCACTCTACTACACATAATGTGAGTCTTCAATATGCAGTATTGCACGTGATTGCACATCGTAAGGATTACTCGTATCTTATGCAACCATTTAATTTAACTGTAGATTTTATTTACATCCCATTTCAAGGATCCTTCCATTCGTATGATACCCAATATAATTAGAACAAACAAACATTGGTCAGAGATAAAAACAGATTTGTTTACAACAATAAGTAAAATAAATCATAGATTCCTCACCAGATGTAGATCTGGTTCTTAAAATTTACACTAACAATTTGTTACCAATGTGGAGGCTTACAACACAAAGATCTAAAAGGATCTGGTTCTTACCAGTGATTTTTTCTCCAAAATGTAGAGATTCAAGGAAAAATATTTCGTAATCAAATTGTAGGCATCAAATGAAATAAAATGTTGTCAAACTGAATCACGGACATCCATGTGTAGAACTTAAATTAATTCACTAAAGTCAAATGGAATGAATTGTTGTCAAACTAAATCGAAGCATATAAAATGGAGATCCATCCACAATGAAAATTGCAGCACATAAAATGTATTTGATAGGAAAACTCACACCATATAAAATGGAGATCCATCCATAGTGAAAAATCGTAGCATACCTTCCAAATCACAGTCAAAATGATGAAAACCCCTTTTTCCTTCCCTTGAATCCGTCCTTTCTTGTCTTTAGCGAATTATTCTCATTGGTGGCATGCTTATGTTTCCTTTTCTCCTTGCTAACATGCCCCCTCCCACACGCAGAATCTAAAATGTTTATATACACCAACTCTTTTGCGTTTAAGGAGATAGGTGTCCTCAACCTACTTACACATTTCACTTCCAAAACAATTCCCATGATTCGTATCACACATTTTGAAACCATTCAATGCTTAGGTTTGAGTATTTTGGTTAGAATTCATCATATAATTCACCTTTCTTGAGACTCCCACACACTAGAAGAAGAGATGTGTAACAAATTATAGTGGCCCTCTTCTCCAATGTGTAAAGCGACTGTGTTATCCGAACCCTACCTCGCAAAGACACTCACATAATAACCTTTGCAAGTACCCTGTGCGATACCTAGGTAAGGGAACTAAGGTCACCCAAATGAAAACCTGACTATAAATTCATTAAGAAAACTTAATGCAAGTACCATGCAAGTGCAAAGATGCAACACTGCATAAATATGCAAAAAAAAAAAAAACGTTTTTTGTATTTTTTGAAATAAATGAGATATAAAAGCAACAAAAGACTCTCAAAACTATTAGACCTTGCAACCACTCATAGAAATCATCCAAACAAGGAACCAAGATAAAATATCCCTAATGCGCTAACCCCCCCCCCAAAAAAAAAATAAAAATATGACAAGAACAACATCTAATGAAAAAGAAATAAAAAAGGGTCTCTCGTCAAAAACAGAGGCAATATACAGGCACCAACAGCATCCAGGTGACTCAGCAACATTAAAAAATCACCAAGAAACTTCCAATTATCTAAAGGAAATCTCAAAACAAAAGCATATGTGATTGTTTGTAGAAAACCTACATACATACGTAGGAATTCAGAAGAAAACCGCATGTATATGCAGCTATGAAGATAATCCTTGTGTACAGGAAGGAAAATAGGGTAAAATGATAGGCCAAGACAAAAATTACTTCAACCAGACACTAAAGGATAAACATGATTCTAGGCGCAACATAGAAACTCAGAGAATAGAGACAAATTCAATCACATTGTGCACCCAATCCCCAAATAAAGAACAAGGAGCCTCCCTAGTAGAGTCACCATCTCTGTTACAGAGAGAAACTTCCAATGGCCTGGGGTGTGCCACAATAGGCTCAATGACACCAGAAATTAATCCTTTTCAATACAAAAGATTAATAAATCCATCTAACACTAAGGGATGTGAATTGTACCTTATTATGGACAGTTGATGTAGATCCGTGTTGAGATTTTCCAATCACGCTTGTATTCCCAATTCACTCTGAACAATAGCAAATAGTAAAATCATGCTATATATTCAAGTGTTAGGCCTACTCTAGCATATATAATCAATCATGTATAAGAAAATAAATATATCCATGGATACAACATTCATATTTACACACATTTATTGGACAGGAAATGGATATTTCTATTAATAAAAACATAGATACAAAAGTGACAACCTCTACCGACACTTCTTTGAGCCCGAGAAACTAAGTCCTCCACCTAGACCTCCACCAATCCAATCCTCCATATTTCAATGGCAAGCTTACAAAGAAAAGGAAAGCTTTGGAAGAGTAGCACTGTGTGCTCCAAAGGGACAAAGGGATGCAGAATCAATCATAATAACTGAGGCAACAAAGGACTATAGTTTCTTTGCTCTCATTCTTCTCCTCCTTCAATGTATCCATGAGGCTCAATATATAGCACTACAAATATGCAATGGAGGGATGATTCCGAGCATTCTCAAGGAATATGGAAGGCCAAGAGTCAAGATATTCAGAACTCTATCAGGAAAACTCCAAAAACTTTTGGTTTTATGCACATTTCTTGATGTACGTGGGTTTTGGCTCAAAAGCATCGTATAGACATGAGTATAGCTTTAAAAGTTGCGTATAGGAATAAACAAGTGTTTTTTGGGGATAATATTGGAACATCAAAGTATAATATGGGAAAAGTGGGTCGAAGGAGTCTGCAGATGGACATGGAAGGCCATAAATATGTTATTAAACAAATGTGGTAAAATCAGCTATAACAGTCCACGACCATAATAGGAATGACCCCACATCATGCACACAAGTGGATCAATCTGGGGCTCATGAGATTTTGTCTATCCCCACTAATATATGGTCCTCTACCACCATAAGTTGATGGTTGTACCCCACCAGAGGAAGAGGGCCATGCTTGGTCAATAGTTATGGTGTGGCGGGAAATCTTCTTAGCTAGCGTTAGAAATTCCTATTGTGTCTAGGGAATCATATGATGTGCAGGAGGGATTCCTAGGCTCGGTATCGATATATGGCATGGATTTATATGTTGATTGGCATATCTATGCCTAGCATTAGGATGATTTTTGGGCATCCCCATAGTAGCACCCAAGAACCCCAACATGTCAAAATAGTTGACATGGTTTCCCATCATATACTATACATAATGTTTTAGGAGGAAGTACATCGATGCTTCTCTGTTGTTGTGTGGGGGAATATCAAAAACCATGTACCATATTCCATCCAGTGATCTCTCTTAGTTAACAGATCCACCATTAAATTGGATTTGGTTCTTTATTCTCTTGAATGTCATTTTTCCGAGACACTCTAAATTGTGAATATATATGCTCTTCAGTTATTTTCAGTTTCTTAATCTCATTGTATCTCAATCCATAAACATATACTTTTCAGTTTCTCTGTTTGTACGATGATATTCTATACAACACATCATTGGATCTGCTGATAGTATCCACAATGTTATGTAATGATGCAAAAAATGGAGTGGAAGAGTTCATCTTCACCACTCCAAGAAGAATTAATATCTCTCAAATGACCAATCACTCTCAATCTATTCATTATGGTCCATAGTAGCCACTGTAATAATAAATACTAAAAAAATATCATTAGAGAAATATGCATGGTATTATTACATCTCTAAGCAATGAAAAATGTAAAACTAATGTACGAAAAATAACAACATCAACTATTTATAATTTTAATTTTAAAATTGATCTTGAATTTTACACTAAAGACTAAACATTAAACATTTTTTCATCTTAAATTTACGTCATACATTTGTATTAATTTCAATCTTCGGTGCATACATTAAAGGACCTATGTGCATATGTTGATTGGGAACCTTTTATACCCTATTTTAAGGCTTGGATTATGAAGTTTAATCAAAACTGTAAGGTCTTGACTAATTCCCTTGGAGGACCAACTCCCAAATTGTCAGTAGAGGCAAGGGCTAGAGCCTAGAGGAGGTGAAAGAAGGTGTTGGTGATGAATAAAATCCCAATATAGGAAAGGATTTTGATATATGTGATTATTTGTTGTAGCATGAGTTTTGTTTCACTCTATACTCCATTTAACACCTTTGTTACTATGTAATTTGGGGCATGTACGGATTCCACTTGATCTTATTTCAGTTGTATACACTCTTTATATATACCCATGAGATACTTTTCATATTTGTGTATAGTGGATTTTAGGGTTGCAAGGTTTCCATTGAATTCTATCATGTATGATAAAATGTGATTGTCATGTAATCAAGCACATCAACCTCCCTATTTATATTGATGTTGGTAGATCCTATTGTTGAACTCCATTGTATTGACCTTAACCAAAATATACCCTTCATTCAAGGAAAATATTTGTTAAGAATTGGAAGCTTCTATACCTTATTTTAACAATTGGATTTGGAAGTTTCATAAAAAACATAAGGTTTTGATAAATGTCCTTGGAGGACAAACTTCAATATTTCGGGTAGAGGCAAAGGATAGAGCCTAAAGGATGGGTAAATGGTGCTATTGGTGAATATATTACCAATATTGGAAACATTATTCATTGGACAAGTACATATTTCCGCTTGTGTTTTGTAGGGTAGTGTCGGACATAAATACGATATAAACACATGTCAAACATGTGTTTTTTTGTGTCAGAAAATCATGACAGAAAAAAAAGTGTTCGAAATGTGTTGAATTCATGTCCTCACACATCTCAATTAAATGTTATTTGTTCATGGTGAATATGGTATGATTCATTCAAAAATCAACAAATTTATAGGAAATTAAAACATGTGTTGCAAGTTTCCAAGCTTTCTTCCACTCGAGGGGATTCATATCATAGATATTACACATTAATCATTTTTCCGACTTTCCATCATGCATGGAACTACAAGAAGAAACTCTTCTCTAAGAGATGGTATCTATGGTTAGTGGAAATATCAATAGGACACTAATAGAGGAAGGATTGAAACTTCCAAAACACGACAAATTATAATTTGTTAATGAAAAAAATGCATCATCAAATTTTATCAAGTTTATCTTAAAAAACCCTGACCAACCATAAATTATGCAGTTGAAATGTTGTCAATATTTTTTAATTATCCTAGGAAGGTACATTGGAATGCAATGAAAATAATTGAGTTATATTAAAGCATCCTTGAATTTTTCAATTGCATTTGAAGGAATGAACATATCAGGTAGGATAAGATAATGGAAAGAAATCAACATTACTAGGTTATGTTTTCAATTTTAGAAGCATTGTAATTCCCCGGGATAGATAAAAGAAAACTTTGATTGTAATTCCATTTATTATTTTGTTTAACAGTGACAATCAAAGTTTGTTTTTATTTTTATGACATAATTAGAAATATGGTTTCGACATCTTGATCTATCATCTTTGTATCTCATTGTGATTTGTGAATGACAGGCCTGTGTAATGTGTATTCATTCTAATTAGTAATTTCTACTGAATATTTGCAAATTTGTTCTAGTTTAACTATATATATATAACATGTCCTGATTCTAAGGGCCACCATCTCCATGTCAGACATTCGTATTTTTGTCTCCTTGGTGTCTAGTCTTTGTGGTATTTTTATCTCCTTGGTGTCTCGTTTTATATTTATATATAGATAGATATCATTAATTGTATATTGATATCATAGCACCAATTTATACAACTATAACTTAACCAAACAAAAATCCTAATATTAGGTGGCAAGTTTAAGGTCTATGAATACAATCCTTTCAAGATATGTCACCTACCACAAATGCTAGATGCATGATGAAGAAATACTTATAAAAGGAGTAGTTATTACAATAACGTTTTAAAGGTTAAGTTGGTTGAAGAAAATGTAAAATTATTTTTAAAAAATAGAAAAAAATTAAGTGAAAATGAACAAAATTACAATTTGAAAGAAATTTGGAAGGAAACAAATATATGCCCAAATTTGGAAACAATATCAAGTTAGAATTCATTAACTAATATTATATTTGAAGCAAAATTTAAATTAAAAACTAAACTACAAGTAGATAGATCTGTCGGTGTAAGTAAATACCAAGTAAAAGGATCTATAGAGGCTCACTAAACTATCAAGCATACTCCGGATCGAGATTGAACAGAAAATGTTTTGCTAATGCCTAAGAGATTTGGCAATGGAGTTGAATACTAAGGAATATGAAAATGAAAAAAAAACTAAAAGAATAAGTATCATTGATTGATATTGACAAGGTTTTGAGACAAATTATTCAACAGTAAACTCACACAGTGCCTCATAATTTTGATAGCCTTTGGTTAGGTGTGTGAATCCTAAATTCAAGGGATTGAAATTCAAAGTGCCTATACCTAGCTCAAAAATAAAACATCAGTGTTTGGTGTCCTAGTAAATACAACATGAGTGGGACTAATAGTTAAGAGAATGTGTTTCCTCTTAGTAGGTCATAAATTCAAATCCAAAGGATATGCATACCACGTGCATAGTTTATTTCTAGGTTGGAACTTTTGAACCTTTTATTTTGATATAGAAATATGAAATTCTCTACGTACAATATTGATATTTGATGGGTATTTTTATAATTTATTTAAAATAGATTTATGAATAACCAAAATATATAACGAAGTTTCATCGTCTCACTAGAAAAATAAAAAAGTTTTCGGTCGGTCACTCTGCCATACAAGTGCAAGTTTCATTAGGTCTCTCACTCTCTCCTAAAATCGAAAAATTATGGTCAAAGTTAGCCAACATTGTCAAAGCGAACAATTGCAATTAAACAAAAAATGTTTGGGAAGAGGTAGCAAGTATTTTCATGCCTGTACACATTTTTCATTCCATTGATGTGGTAACAAAGGGATGTAGCTAAGAGAAAAATGGGTTCGTACTCATGAATACATGATTTCATTAGTGGACGTGACGGGTTTCGTTGGTGGAGCTCGAAATTTTTTTCCCTAATGGATTTTAGGGTTTACTTGATCTTTGTTGTGTCTAGGTTTACTGTTCTCACTCAGCGTGTGATGTTTTGGGCATGGATGAATTTACTGGGGATCGACAAAGGGCCACCTTCCCATTGGTTTCCCGGAGGGTTTATACTTTTCTCTCCTTAATTTTAGTGTTTTGTTGGCTTACCCGACAATGATTTGTTCTCCCCTCCATACATTTGGGTATGGAAGCGATAATCATGGAAGATAAGGAGGTTTCAACTGTGATGAGTGTTGTTGTGTCTGCTCCAGCTGAGATAGGAGGGGGTCCTATGTTGGAAACTGACCTGACATATGGCCCTACTTCAAGATCTAGGATTGTCCCATATTTTGTTGGGTGGTTAAGTAACCCTCCGGAGAATTCTCAACTTGGGTTTGCAAAGTTTGCTGTAGATGCAAAGGATTTGGCTTTTTTGGTTTCTTCTATGCCTGTTGGCAGGGTGATTGAGAATTTGGTGTATTTTATGTGTTCTGGTGCTGATTTGGCTCCTCTAGTGTCTTTTCCCTTAGTTAATTCTGATGAAATCACAATGTTTTTATACCCTGGTTAGCCGAAGATGGTTTCTATACCTAGGTTGGTGCATATACGACCTTCTTCCTTCTTGGTGGGTGAACGTTTTGTTGTTGGTTCTAACAGAGAATCGTGTCAGCATCCAACGGTGGATGCTATTCTGTTGGTTCCTTCTTTTCCTTGGGAGGGTGGTGTGAGAGTCTCTTTAGTTATAGCTGAGCTTAATAGTATCGAGCCTATGACTGTCCCGTCTCTCTTTCTAAGGAAGCTTTAGGCCAGCGCAAATCTTAGCGTAAGAAAATGCACTATGTAAAAGCAAGGACTCGTCGAGATTCTCTGGTTTTGGGGGTGGACATTCAAATCGATTATTTAGTGGATTTATTTGAAACAATAGTGGTTGGATGGGCCTATGGAACACCTTTTGGCTGGTATTTTCTCAATCTATGGGTTGTGGATAATTGGGGGGTTTTCTTGGCTTGGTTGAACAAAACCAGGGTGTTGGAAAAAAGTTCGTTCTCCTTCATTTTCGACTCTATTTATTTGGTGGACATGGTTCTTCATCTTTTGTGGTATATGGATGGCATTCCTTTTTTTTGAAATGATGGGATCCATTATTAATGCTGAAACGAAGAAGGTGGTGTTGGAACCCTTGTGCGTTCGGCTCCTCAGTTTAGCTATGCATTTATGGTCACCTTCCTGTTTTACAGCGATTGGGAATTTTCTAGGATATTTTGTCGCTGCGAAACTTTCATTTCAAACTTTAGAGGTTATGATGATGGCCCATATTTTGGTAAATATTGATATTAAACTTGGGATTTTGACGAACATACAAATTCAAACACTGTCGGGTACTATTACACAAATTTTGGATTACGAAGGTGTTCCATTCCAGTTCCACCAATGCCATGCATATGGATACTTTTTAGCTACTTTCCCTTTAACTTTTCAGGGAAAAGGTCAATTTTTTCGCAATCAATCTCGGGTAAAGTTGAGTTTTTATAAGTATCCATATCAGTTGGGGGGTGTTGGGAGGGATATCTTTGTGCATTGGTGTTCAGGAGCCTAGGGATGAGGATAAGCTTACTACTTCGGCTGGTCAAGTTCATGTTCCTATTGTTGGGGGCGCAAATGGTGAGACTCTTAATGCTTCTCGGCTAAATGCCATTGTGACTTCCCTGGGTACGTTTGTTAATTTTTCATCCTTTGATTATTATTTTAAATCTCGTACTTGTATGGATGATTATGCGGTGGTATCCTCTACCTTGGTTGGATTTCCCCTAATTTCTAGTGGGATAGCCTATTCGATTCCTAGGGTGAGTTTTTTTTTCTCCTTCTATTGTTTCCACTGAACCTTCTTATTCTAGCACTTTTGATGGGCGGAGCATCAGATAAAATCTGAGAAATCATGAGGTGTTAGATGAGGACACTTAGGTTAAGGGTTTATCTATAATTTCCTATGGTTTATCTTCTTTGAGGAGTCGTGGGTGAAAATATCACTTATCATGTGTACAATATCATTATTTATTGGATGTGGCATTGGTAAAATAGTCTTATCTCAATTGGTCACTGGGAGCAATGAATTCCCTGGATGGGATTATCACATGAATACTATGTCCTTCAATTGTCATGGGTTGGTGAACCCCTCTAAAACATTGTCTCTCCGACATTTGATTAATTTCAATTTCCCTGATGTGGTTCTTCTTTAAGAAACTTTTGGATTTAATGAAGATGTGTCTTGTATTTTAGAAACCCTACTTCTAGGTTGGTGGTTTGTTGCGGTGGATGTGTGTGGACGTTCGAGTGCCTTAGCCTTGGGGTGGAATTTCAAGAGTTGTCAATGTGATGGTATGTGGAGTTTTTCCTCTAGTATTGGTATGAAATTTTTTTATGCACACATTGGGATGGTGTTGACTATTCTAAACATTTATGGACCTTATCCGAATAGGGTTCCTTTTTTAGTTCTCTTTTAAAAAAGGATTTTGTCAGTAATCGATAGGTGATTTTGGGAGGTGATTTAACCTCTCCTTGGGATGTGATGAGGTTTGGGGAAATAAGGAGGTTACAAATACTTGAGCATATTTTTTAATAATGCCTTTCTGTATCATCATATGATGGATATTTATCCTATAAATCTTTCTCCAACTTGGCGGAATAAGAGGACTGGTGAGAATAGGGTGGCCGAGAGATTCGACAGATTCTTGGTTGTGAATCATTTGGTTTTGGGGTGTGATTTGGTTTGAAAATGGGTGGCCTGGGATGGAGTAGGAATCCTCCAAGTAATTTCAAATTTAATCCTGAGTGGTTAAAAGAACCTTCTTTTCATAAATTGGTATAGGATATGTGGATACTTATTCCTATTGGGACTGGGGATTTCTTTATGGAAAATATTAGTAGAGTAAAGCAAGCTACTATTACTTGGGCTCACGCAAAATAATTAGGGGATGAACATGATCTTCATCACTGTGAACTTTTTCTGGATCAAATTCTCAATATGCCTGGGTTGGATTTCCTTGATCAGGATACAAAATATGAAGTCATTTCTTGTGAAGATAGACACTGGAAGATTTTGGGGAAAAAGAAGCTTCAAGCTGTTTAAAAAGTAGGGCTCTCTTGTTCACTTCTAGGGATGAAAATAAAAAATTATTTTATGCTTTTGCAAAGGGAAGGAAATGTTGATGTATTTGTAACTTCGGAATGTATTCACTTGTATATCTTATATTGTACCCTTATGTTCCTATCGAGAGAATCATGTACCCCAATTTTCCTATCGGGAGAGTCATTAATGTAATAAGTCATTTAAATTCATTGAGGTTAACCCTCTGTTGTATGTTGGGGAAATAGTCCCCATAGTTTAGGGATACTAGGGTTATTAGACTCTCTTAGAGAAGTCATCCCTAGTGAGTAATTGTCAAGTGCAAAACTAGTATAAATAGAGAGTGAGACTCGGTATTTGAAACACACACTCACTCAATTGTAGCGCATGAGTGAGAGAAGAGGAGCTCCCACAAGTGAGAGAGAGAACATCTATCGAAGATCATCTTTTTTTATTTTGTTTTTACTTTTTCATTGGTGCTCATTCTATGTCTAAGCAAGTTGTGGCATTTTCTCCTTTATGGTTTCCCTGAGGAAAACTCTTCGCGTCTCTTGTCTCTTGTGATTATTGTTGTGCAATTTATTCTCTCATATAAGATCCTAGATCACCCAATTGTAGCGCATGAGTGAGAGAAGAGGAGCTCATAGAAGTGAGAGAGAGAACAGCTGTCGGAGATCATATTTTTGTATTTTAGTTTTACTTTTACCATTGGTGCTCATTTTATCTTGAGCAAGTTGTGGAATTTTCTCCTTTATGGTTTCATTGAGGAAAAATCTTTGTGTCTCTTGTCTCTTTTCAGTAGTGTTATGCATGTTATTCTCTTAGATAAGATCCTAGATCATATTGATTAAATGATAAAAATATGACATGGTATCAGAGTAGCATGAGAAGAAGAAATTGTGCAGCTACAGAAGCTATGGCTTCTTGCTTTTTGGTTCTCTTTCCACAGATCATCATAAAAAGGAGGCTAGGCTAACTCGCCATTGAAGGGTGCATCTTCCTGTCGAAGCATAATTTGATTTCGGGCATTTTCAGTTTTTGACCTATCACTACTACGGGAAATTAGGGATTTTCAAAGAAGAGGAACTTTTGAGTGAGACCGGTATAGGAATTCTCTCCTACTAAAAATAAAAATTGAGAGACCAAGATCAGAATTCTTGGTTGGATAAAACTACGGTAAATTCGAACACTAATTAAACCCTAGACCTAAAACCCTAAAATACTAAAAGTAGTAGTTTTGGTACATTTGCTATATCGAGATATTGGAGAAGGATTAGGAGCCGCAAACTTTACAGGCCAACGATAAATTCATAATGTACCATGTGTAAAATTTTCAAACTCATATCGCTATATTCTAGGAGATATGATTCCTCCAAATCAGGGTTCCAACCTCTCTCAGGATTCATCCTTAAAAAGGACACCTTGAGAGTATCTTGAGCTACAAAGGTCAAAATGAAATATCGCAAGTTGTTCCATATAGGGAACAGACTGTAAATTATGTGGTAAAAGTGTTAGACCACGAAGATGAAACAGTGACACATGGCAGCCTGTACAAGTTCTCTATGCTGAACAGTCTTGAAATAAGTCACATTGGGAAAACTCTCATAAGTCCCAATTGGCGAAACCAATTATACTCAAACATGTGGTGTTGGAAAGTGGAAAAATGTGGCTACTTCAGTGTGATGTTTCTGAAACATGGGATTAGTACTTTAGAATATATTATAGAAACAATATGAGGCAATTTTGCAGAAGAAATTGAAAAAAACTAGGGCATCAGATATTTTGCACTTCTGATTACAGTTTTGGGAAAATGAGTATGCTACTCAAATCACCTTTAGGAGGTAAACATTTCTATCCAATAAGATCTGAAATATTCCTAGTTTTAAAAAGTAGGGTTTCTCTAACAAACCCTAGATCAGGAAGATCCAAAACCAGGACGGACACCTCAAATCGATAACATCTAACCTTTTCATATTTACATTTTAGGTTCTCATTTCAAAATGACCTACCACAAAAACTTGATGACAAGCTTGGTGAAGCTGAAAACTTTCGAGCATGGAAGCATAGGATTTGATTGGTTCTTAAAGAAAATGAATTGGACACCTACATAAATTGAGAGGTTCTAGTTCTAGAGGGAGATGAGGCTAAATCCTTACACAAGAATAACTTGGTCAAGGCCAAGAGGATTATTGTTGATTCTATCAAGGGTCACCCCACAAGTGTCTTCCCTAAAGATACCTCAAGAGATATTTGATTCCTTGACCAAGCTATTTGAAGGGAAGAATATAAATTGGAAGAATTATAGGAACTCTCTGATCCTTGAAGAAATTGACTTAGATCAGTATTTTAGTAAATAAGTTATAAGAACAAGAGGGATATGAGGCTAAGGTTAGAGCCAAGAGAATCATTGCAGATTCTATTAAAGATCATTGCATCCCTTGTGTGTCGTCCTTGTAGACACCAGAAGGAAGTGTTCGATGCTATGACGAAGCAATTGAAGAATAATAAGATATTGTTATAACCACCTTGAATGGCCTCCCAGGATCATGGGATTCATTCATTCAAGGAATGTGCACCAAAAGGAAGTGATTACCTGCAACAAACTCTGGGAAGAACTCACACAAGAAGAAGCTCGATTCATAATAATAAAAGAGAAAATGGGAGCAAATGAATATCAAGCTCGCACGATCCAAAGAAGATCCATCAAGAAATGGGGAATACGAAGGACTCAACTCTTGAAGAAGCTTTTATCCATATTAGAATTTGGATAAGAAATGATGTTCCTATGATGAAGTTGAAGGGTCAAGAAGGAGTCTACCCATGAAATGAATAAATATAAGTATTCAATTGTCATTTCATGATATTATTTTGTTATGCATTTTTTTATATTTAGTTGATGTGTTATAGAATGTTTGCATTAATGGCAGTATACTAACTAATATGCATGTGATGGGTAAGTAGCCCGTCGTGATATACCACTCTCCATTGCTACTTATCTAGATTGAAACCTCTTTGCTGACATATTGGATTACTGCATAATCTCAATGATGTCTTGGTAAAGGTGGAAGGCATCTAGAAATTTTCCGTGAGATATGGATGAATGTGGTATTGGCTAAAATAGTTTCATGATTATATATTTATGCATAAGAATTTACCATTAAGAATATGCCTTATGAAATGTTTCTAACCATACCACTGGTACATTTGACTTGTAGGAAAGATCATGTACCATTGCCTACAAGAAAAGAAGGATGAGACTTGTTTTGAAGAACAAGCAATGACAGTTTGAGAAAAAATCCAAGATGAAGAATAATATACAATACTTTCAAAGAAAGAAAGAGGTCTCAGACACAATGCAGTTATGTGACACTGTTGAGCGACATCATTGATGCAGAACGTTCCAGCTATGAAGAAATGTCCAAGAAGAAAGGGAAGGAGTGTACCAACTCAAGAAGAATGATGTCTAGGATGCGATATCAAGACCTAAAGAGAAGTTCATAGTATCTTCCATATGGATATACAAAATCCAACATGCAGTAGATGGAAATGTCGTGGGATACAAGGCACGATTCATAGCATGAGGATTCTCACAGAAAGAAGGCATAGAGTATGAAGAGACATTTGCATCCATTGGAAGTCAAGACACATGATAGGTAGACTCATGTGTGAAAATTAAAGAAGGCCTTGTATGGGCTCAAAAGGCACCCATGGGATAACACATACATGAGGATCTTGAATATCATCTAGAGTGATGAATACTGTAACCTTTGCTAAAAGGTTGAAGATGAAATCCTATAGAGGATGACAAGCTCACAGATGGGTGCGAGAAGAACTTTTGAAAAGGTTCAAGATAGAGGATATTAGTATACAGTGACCCTATATGGATACATAGAATATTAGTAGTAGAGGAAGCTACTTGTCACTCTAGTAAATAATGTTTCAATGCATAGAGTATGAAAGGCAGAGAGAGAATGATGCTCTGCTTTAGATGGAGTGACTGCAGAAGATTCTGAGGTTCGACATGGTATGATAGGATGGACAGATTATTGATGGCTCTAGGATTTACTGAGAGTAAAGAGGATTCCAACCTTTGCTTCAAGGTTGAAGATGGAAGACCAATGATGCTCTTGTTATATGTCGATGACTTGTTCCTGATAGAAAAAGTGGAACTCATTAAATTTGCATGAAGAGGAAGCTTGTTTCTGAGTTTGAGATGAAAGACTTGGGTATGATGCTCTACTTTCTAAGCATGGAGGTGTGGCAGAATGAATATGGAATCTTCCTGGGACAAGGGAAGTATATAGTAGAGATCCTGAAGAGGTTCGGGATGATGGACTGTAAGGCCATGACCACACCTATGGCATTGAGCCTCAATCTATTGAGTGATACTCCATCAGAATCGGTTGATTCCATGATCTATCATAAGATGATTGGATAAATGATGTACCTGATGAATACAAGACCAAATATTTTCTTTGTTGTGAACACATTGAGCCAGTTCCTGACAGATCTGAGACATGTTCACCATATTGCTGCAAAGCATATTCTAAGGTACCTAAAGGGTATAGTTGACAATGGGCTCAAGTATGATACGAATCAAAAGATTAACCTAGAGGGTTATGTGGATTCAGATTGGGTAGTAAGTGTCATTGATAGGAAGAGAACTTTGGGGTGCTTCTTCAGTATGGAATCAGGTGTGATCTCTTGATTTAGCAGGAAGGAGTCCTATATGGCACTGGCTATAGCTAAGAAAAATATGTGTCCACTTGTTCGACTACTTGGGAGAGAGGAGCAGTGAAGCTCCAGTTTGTGATCCAGATTAAGATCTCTCGAAAGAGGGATTTCTAGCTTATACGGTGAGACAGGTTGTCTAAGCAGAAAATCCTGGTGAAGCTTGTAGGTTTTTCATACGTAGACAATCATATAGGTTGTACTCAAATGTAATCAATCCTAGGTAAGGTCATAGATTATCCTTAGACGTAATCAGCCTTGATGTGTTTCTATGCTAGAAATGGCCAGAGTGAAGTTTGAGTATTTTAGAAGAGAATCTTGGTCTTCTCTAGTTCGAGGTTCCTTCCAAGGGGAAGTGATGAGTCATGGATCCTTTTTGACATGGTGGCAGGATTGGTTCCTCCCCTGATCAGATGTAACTGTTGTGCCTTTCTGACATGGTGGTAGTTTGGAAATCCCATGGTCAAATGTAAGTGTAGAGTCCTTCTCACATAGTTGCGAGATGTGTTCTTCCCATGGTCGGATGGAAGTGTTGAGCCTTTTTGACGTGGTGGCAGGCTGGACCTCCCATGGTTAGATGTTATCACCGGGCCTTTTCGACATGGTGGAAGGATGATCCTCCCATGGTCAGATATAAGTTCTGAGACCTACATCTAGCATGAAAAAGGGATGGCTCTGTAGTGGAAATCCTTGCAAGGGAAAGGTATTGCATCCCTCATGAAAAATGGCTGGCTCTGTAGTGGAAATCCTTGCAGAGGCAAGGTACTACATCCAGCATGAAAAAGGGCTAGATCTGTAGTGGAAATCCTACAGAGGAAATGTACTGCATGTAGCATAAAAAATGGTTGGCTCTGTAGTGGAAATCCTTGCAAAGGCAAGGTACTGCATCCAGCATGAAAAAGGGATGGTTGTGTAGGGGAAATGCTTGTATAGGCAAGGTGCGACATCCAACATGAAAAAGGGCTAGATCCATAGGGGAAATCATTGCATAGGCAAGGTCGTGGATCCAACATGAAAAAAGGGCTGGCTCTATAGGGAAATCCTTACAGAAGTAAGGTGCTGCATCCAACATGAAAAAAAGGTGGCTCTTTAGGGGAATTTCTTGTAAGGGAAAGGAAGAACATCCAACATGAAAAAGGAATGGCTCTGTTGATGAAGACCTACATGAAGGCTAGGCCTACAACTAGCATGAAAAAGGGCTATCTCTATAGAACTTCTTATGATGAGAAGAATTGAGAGATAGCACCATTTGATCAAGATAGAGGGAGCAATGGTTATGATGATGATCCAGTGATGATCCATCTTTCATGATGATCCTGCTTTGATCATGATCCAATTATGATGATGATCCATATTTGATGATGATCCAACTTTGATGAATGATCCAGTGATGAAGACTTGTATTGATGAACTGTGTCAAGATAATACCTTCCTAGTTAAGAGGGAGTGTTGATTTATTTGTAGCTTCGGAATGCATTCACTTGTATATCTTATATTGTACCCTGATTTTCCTATCAGGAGAATCATGTACCCCAATGTTCTTATCAGTAGAGTCGTTAATATAATAAGTCATGTAAATTCATTGATTTTAACCCTCCATTGTATGCCGAGGCAATAGTCCCCATAGTTGAGGGGTACTAGGGTTATTAGACTCTCCTAGAGAAGTCAGCCCTGGTGAGTAATTATCAAGTGGAAAAATAGTATAAATAGAGAGTGAGACTCTCTATTTTAAATACACTCAACTGTAGTGTATGAGTGAGAGAAGAGAGAACAGCTATCAGAGATCATCTTTTTGTCTTTGGGTTTTACTTTTTCCATTGGTGCTCATTCTATCTTTGAGAAAGTTGCAGGGTTTTCTTCTTTATGGTTTCCTCGAGCAAAACCCTTTGTTTCTCTTGTCTCTTTGGATTATTGTTGTGCATGTTATTCTCTTAGATAAGATCCTAGAACATCTTGATAAAAGGATAAAAATATAATAGGAATTTATCCAATACCATTTGGGAAATCAATGATTATCGGAGTGATCTAGTTTCTTCTTTTGATGGTTTCACTAGTTTGAAGGTTTGGCAGTTTGGAGACTTATTCACAGCTCCAGATGGTCCGTCTCTTGCAGAAATTGTTCGAGTTTCTCATTTTTTTCCTAGGTTTATGGATGATAATGGTAACAAGAGGTTGATGGAGGCTATCACTGATAATCATGAGTTACTTAAGGTTCTCCACTCCTTCCAAAAGGATAAAATCTCGAGACTAGATGGGTGGCTTGTTCATTTCTATCTTCGATGATTTGAACTTATGGGGGCTGATTTGCTGAAGGTTAATGAAGAGTCCAGGCTAGTTGTTGATGATTTTCGTCCTATATCTCTTTAAAAATTTCTTTACAAAATCAGTGCTAAGGTTATATCTAGGAGATTAAAATTTATTCTTTCCCGTTGTATATCCTGTGAACAGTTTGGATTTCTTGAAGGTAGAAAGATAGATGAGGCTATTGGGGTGGCTCATGAAGGGTTACATTCTTTAAAGACTCAAATTTTTAAAATGGTTGTTGTAAAGATTGATCTATCTAAGGATTTTGACTGGGTAAGATTGATTTATATTCGAATGTTACTTACACATTTGGGTTTTTGTTATGATTTTATAAAATGGATTATGACCCGACTTACTATGGTAAGCTTTGTTGCACTTATAAATGGTTCTTCTAGTCCCTTTTTCACTACTGGATGTGGTTTGAGGCAAGGATGTCCACTCTCTTCTTTACTCTTCCTCCTTCTAGATGAAGGGTTGAGTCGTTTCATTTTGGCGGCCAATAATGTTGCATCCTTCAAAGGCATTCCTATTTATGAGGTAGTTTTTATTACACATGTACTATTTGTTGATGATATCCTCATTTTTTGTGATGGTAATCATCAGGATATTATTAAACTCAAAGAAGGTCTTCAACTTCTACGAGTAGATACTGGTATGCTAGTCAATGATGATAAGTCTACCATTTCTTACTCAAATTTGGATGATAGGGACATAAGATGACATTCTTCTTTATTTCCTTTTAAGTCATTATGGTTTGAAGATGGACTTAAATATTTGGTCTTTTTTTGAAACCAAATGCCTATTGTACTGTTGATTGGATGTGGGTTTTGGAAAATTTTGAAAATATATTTTTGGGATGGAGTTATCATTGGATGTTTAGAGATGGCAGATTAGTTTTGATTAAATATTTTTTTGAATCCATTCTGATTTTTTGGATGCCCCTTTCATGGATACCTAAAGATATTTTGAAAAGGATGCACAAATATTGTTTCAGTTATCTGTGGAGGGGAAGTGTATATCATCAGGTTATGGCTTGGATTCACTGGGAGTGTTTAGCCATCCAAAAAGAACTTAGGGGTCAGGGCTTAAAAAATATATTTCTTTTTACAAAAGCATTGGCTGCTAAAGTTTCTTGGAGTCTTATTCATTCAAAAAGTTTTTGGACTTGGCTAGTACAGAAAAAGTACATTGCCCCACTTACTATTTTGGTTGGATCTTGTTGGATGATAAATCGCGGGGTGGTTGCTCTTTTATTTGGAAGGCAGTGATATATTCTTTTGAATTGATTGGTTCTGGAATGGTTTGGAGGGTTGGAAATTGTAGACTAGTTTGAGTTGGTTTGGACCCTTGAGTGGGTTTTAGTGGAGCTCATGTGTTATCTATGAATTTAAGACTGATACTAAGTGGTAGGGGTTTTTTTTTTCCTTTCTAATATGGCTGATCCTGGGACATCGTCGATGTGGCAACAAGGAAGGTTTTATGGACAAAGATTGGGCTTGTCTGCTAAACATACTGCAGAATGGTCTAATTACTTGGAAGTGCTGAGAAATTCACATATTAGATTATCGTTCTGGGAGGATTTCATGGTTTGGGTTCATCACTCATCTAAGGAATATTTACCAAAGCATGGTTATATAAAATTAAATTTGGAGGTTCAGAATTAGTCACTTATTTGGTCATGGATGAAACTTTAGAAATTAAAGTATCCACCCAAAGCAAAACTTCTTTGTTGGAAAATTTTGGAAAACAAATCTCCTACATGGGATGTTCCTCAACATAAATGCTTTCAAGTTCCGGGAAGATTTTCCCTTTACTACAACTCTAACGAAACACTTGATCATATCTTTTTGCACTACTGTTACACTTAATAGATTTAGCAGGAGGTTGGATTAGCATTAAATTCTCTCCTTGCTTGGCATGGCCCAAATTTTTTGGAGGAATTATGTTTATGATTTGATGAGCTAGGTTTCATTATATGCATAACAATTCCTTGCGTTATTGCTTGGGGTGTCTAGTTGGCCAGAAATAAATCTATTTTTCAAGATCGTCAAACACCTTTGGAGCTGGTTGTTGCCAACATTTGGTTATTTTTAAACATTTTCCTCAGGTAACCAAGATTACTACTGTTAGGGTTGTTTAGGTGGAGGAGATTCACCAACATAGGCCTTGGGTTTTTTTTATGGTTCATCCCAGGATCAACAGCTCACTTGCAGTGGTGGGGATTGTCTTTTTCTTTTTCTTACTCATTCATTTCTTCTATCAACTGGCCTTGGGAGGGGTTCCAACAATTTTGTAGAATTGATGGCTCTAAAATTTCTACTCCTATTTTTCATGGAAAAGGATTTTCATTCATTACAAGTTTTTGGAAATTCTATGATTGTGATTAATTGGGATAGAGGATTTACCAGACGTCATGTGTTACGACTCCTTCCTATAGATATTTCACACTATATATTTTACACATGTTTACAAGGAACATAATGGAGTGGTTAACAGGATTTCCAAAGAGGCCTCGCAACTACCATATGGTTGTTGGAATATATTAGAACATGCTCCGCCTGGTATTTATAGTTATTATCTTCGCCCTTTGAATGAGGAACATGTGAGGATTTCTTGGACATGGTTTAAAAGGAAACTATTTGTGTATATCTTAGTTCAATATATGACTTCTGTGAATTGTTTCGGTAAAAACATTTTTTGTTGGTATGATTAGATACTATAATGGTTTTAAAAACTGTAAAAATATTTGTGATATGGTAGAAACATGCTATTTTTTTTG
>LPNX010043206.1:123958-141979 GCA_001517045.1 Pseudotsuga menziesii | reverse complement strand
CCCACCTTAAACCCCTCACCCCCCCAATACCTGCAATATATTGGTTCGATTTTTGATAATTTTAAAACCCACAATATGAACTAACGTGATAGGATATTGGTTAATAAGTGAAGCCCCCGTGATTAGCATGATTCTCATTATCACTACAAAAAAAGTGTCAGATTAGAAAATGATCTTCTTTACTAAATATAAATAGTAAATGTTAAAATATAGAAGAAAAGTTTAAAATTTTAAAAAACAACACAAATATCATTCCCCCTATCCAATACAATGCATATAGCACGCACACATAATTTATGCAGCATAAATTTTACCATTGAAATGATCTAAGTTGGGGAGGATGGTAACATTGAAATTGACATTATCAAAATTAAACTTATCAAAGTTATCACTCGAATTATTATTATTAGCAAACGAGCAATCATAACCTAAAAATTAGGATTTCTAGTGTTAGGATCTTTAAAATCATTACAACATGGGGTTTGTTTCTAGTGTCACAATCTTTAGAATAGTTACAATTTTATCATTAGATAGTTAATTATATCACTTTGTTGACTATTTTCATCACGTTATTGTCATTGGTGAGAAGTGGATTTTGAGTAGAATATGTTTTGTGTAATCATTGGAATTGACATTATTAAAATAATTGGAATTTTCATCACCAACTAAATCTATAAGTGCACGGATTATATTTTTTCCAATTCTATCACCACCAATGGTATATATTTTAAATAATGCAACCTAGATATTATTAAAGTTGCCTAGATTTATTCTTAAGAAAAAATCTAGAAGGACTTTGGAACTTTTTTTTACCATAAACAGTTTAAAAAATTATATTAAAAAATATTCAACAAAGACTTTGTAACTTCTTTTTTAACCAAAAAAAAGAGTTTAAATTATAATATAATAATAAATATTACAGTGTTAACTTCTTATATTATATTAAAAAATATTCTGCTCAAAAGTTTGAGCAAGCTGACACAAATATATATCTAGTTAAGTATATCCTACATAAGGTGTTGAGAACCAAAAAAACAAAAAAAAATATAGAATGTTTTTAAGAATAAATTAAAGATGAGCACAATTTCTCACAAAACCACTTTGGATGTGGTTCAAATGTAGTGATCCTTGCATGTGGATATCTATGCCATCGTGAGGTTGATGATGAATATATTCTTGTTTGTATTCTATCTAGACTGAACCAACTGAAGTATTCATATCACCTACCAAAGAAGATGAATCCTTGCTAAGCAAGAGGACAATTTACTTGAGCTTGGCACACTCTTCTTCCAAATCCTTAATTTGTCTTTTTTATTTCACTAGAATATCCATGATTATTACAGTGTTAGTGTTTGCTGATGTTAGAGATAATATTAATTCATTATGGTTATTTAAAATATATATATTCTATTACCATTAATTATATTCTTTATATCATGAAGAATATTCTAATCTCCTTATGCCTCTTTAAGAATTTTGGGCATGGTTTTTTATGTTTCCTCCTAACATGTTCAATTTCCTTTTAAAATAAGTTCCCACTAAAGAAACTAATAGTTTAACAATAGTTTAATAGGTGTCAATTAGTCTTCATGATTTTTATTTAAATAATAGGCTTAAAACATATACAAAATTACTAGGTTCTCCTTCCAAATTAATGGAGAAAAAATAATTATTGAATCCATTCCTATAACTCATATGACTCCAAGCTCTCAATCCACTAATTCACAAAGAAAATTCTAGAAACTATTTCTAAACATTTAAACAATTCAATAATAATGTTACCATGATGTAGCCACAATACAAAACAATCCCAAAGGAATAGTTTAAGCTAGGTAAAATGACCCTAGCTTTTCTATTTGACTAGATATCCTTATCTATAAGGGATTTCAATTGGGATAAGATGAGCTAAGATTGGAAAAACATGCCTTGACCACCTGAGGTTAGCCAAACAATTAAAGCACTAGTTTTCAAAGAGTAGCTAATCAACAAATAAACTCTAATAAACACCTAAAACTAATCTAATATCTAGTAAGAAATTTTATATGTTCTCCTACTCATAACTTCTTAAACCTAGAGATTCTAAGGCATCGAAGAATGGGAGGATTCGTGGGGCATGAATGCATATGAAAAATATGAGAGAAAACTTATAAAATTCGATGTCTTTAAAAAAAAATGAATGAGAATGATTTCATTTATCTAAGTTATTACTAAACACTACAAAATGTGACTATAATAATGTAAGTTCACCTAAAAATTACAGGACTGGTTTTTATTCATTAATAAGGTTGGTGTTTTTTTCTTTTAAAAGAAGTCCAAATTTTATATAATAAATGTTAATATTGAAATAAATTTTAATCATTGAAAATTTTATAAATTTCTTAATATTTTTTTATAAAATCCCAATCCAATATAAACATCACAACATCACAATAAGCATACATACTCTTATATTTAATCTTTAAAATTTTGAATTAAGTTTATCTTAATTGGATCTTATAAAAAAATGTGTAACTATTCTTTTATAAGATCAAATTTTGAAATAAATCCTAAACATTGAAATTCAACCTTTTAGTTGTGTGCTATAAAAAGGTTTGTGATATTCAATATTTGACAATTAATGTTGTCCTTTTAATTCTTTTAGTTGAACATGCTTAAATATTTTAATATTTTTTTATATTTAATTAACATTTATCTAAATACATGAAGTAAACATTGAATAATCACAAAACTAAACCTAAAAATATAGTTAGAACACATCTCTATAAAAACAATACAAAATAAAGCTAGATGTGTAAAATTTTAGTAGTTATTTTTTTTTATATTTATAATTTTATTTTGATAGTAAATTATAGAAATTTTAAATAACATTTAATTAATAATAAAAATCATTATATATTATAATTATAAATAAAGTAATGTTATTTAATTTCTTAAACTTAAATTTTTTATTGCCCTAGGCCGAGTATGGGGGAGATCTTGTAACGTGATGTAAAGTTAGTACATTTGTAACATGTCCGCAAAAAATAATAGTGATATTGAATATTATGGGAGAGATTTTGTAACACAAAATAAAAAATAATATCACTTTTGTAAAGTTATTTTTATTAATAAAAAATAAATTTTCTAATAGGCCAAAATAAATGTCGGTAACAAAAACAATCTAATATGGGGGAGATGTTGTAATCTTCCTACCTAACAAAACAATAAAAAAGCAAAAAATTAATTATTCGTAAAAACATATGTGGGTCATCAAAATAATGTTGGCCTTGCACATGGTTTAAAACCATTTGCACATGGTTTTAAAACCATGTGCAAGGCATTCTAAACAACCCATGGTTTTACTGTACATGGTTTAGGAGGGGCTTGCAAATGTTTTTAAGACCATGTGCAAGGCCTCCTAAACAACCCATGATTGTAGGAGGGCCTTGCATATAGTTTTAAAATCATGTGGGGGGAATAATGAAATGTTTGTTTGTAACAAAATAAAAGATAATAAAAAATATAATATGTCGGTCATAAATAATATTAAATATTAATAATAATAAAATTATATGTGGACCTTAAATAAAATGATGTGTCTTTTGGTTTGAATCAAATCAATGGATACCTAAGAAGAGGTTTGCACTTCGAGAGAGTTGGTTAACATGAACTAAGCCGGACTTACATCAACTTTTAATTTTGGTGTATGAGACTTCTTGTTTCTAGGGAAAAGGGCTCCAAGCTTTCTAGGGATGTATATAACCTATCTCTTACAAATTGAACAATTGGAATTTATAACTTTTTTGAAAGGAAACACATGTTCTTAACTATTAATCCCATTAATGTTATAGAAATAAATAAAACAACTTAAATTTAATAATAATAAAATATTTATTATTTTTGAGCTGGGCGATCGAGGGCTGGCGATTTTGTTTATTTTTTTTCCAGGCTTCGACCGAATTGGGCATGGAGCAGGTTTTTGCATGTGAGCCATTCGTGGTTGTGGAATTGCAGGTTTTATCAGATCGTGAGCTGGGCGATCTTATCGAGGGGCTGCATGCTCTGAAGGGCGTGGAGGTGATCTTTTGGGAACAGGTTGAAGCAATCTAAAGGCCGAGGGCAATTGGCCAGCGTTGAGGGAGATCCAAAGCGTGTTTGGCTGGGCCCGAGGCTGCATGTATGCTTTGCCAGTAGATCCTCTCCTCGTTCAGCTGTGCTGTACTGGCTGGGCATAGGAGGCCTCCATGCTCTGAAGGGTGGAGCAACAAGATGGCCAAGGAGACAGGCGGTGACCCACCGCCTAACAGATCAGAAGCCTTCGAAAGGCTAATCTCTAACCCTGTCAACAGATCTAGTAAAAGAGAACTTCTGAAATTCGTCAAGAGAATAGAAGATGTGCCAGTGGTAGCTCTCCCACCGGAGGAAAAAATTCGGGTTGCCCTATCATTGGCAGACCGTGCTTTGATCGGGCAGTTCACAGGGCTATGGCCCTCCCCTAAAACCACTGATAGCTGGGTTCAACGGAACTGGCGAACGTTAATAACAAAAAATGTTGCATCCTACTTCGTCGGCAGGGGATACTTCCTCTTTGATTTCGAATCTAAAGATGACAAATACCTAATCTTCAGAAATGGGCCCTACTTCATGGGGCCGCAAGGCCTGTACCTCAACGGCTGGATATCAAATTTCGACCCTGAAGCTGACATCCCTAAAGCTGTCCCAGTCTGGATCAGATTGCCCAACCTTCCTATGCACTGCTGGAACCCTAAATCTCTACAGACTATCGGGAACGCCCTAGGGAAATATATTGATATGGCCAGTCCAAAAGATCAATATGCATGCGCCCGCCTCTGTGTGGAGGTTGACCTTGAAGCTGGGCTGCCAGAAGCAATAAATCTCATGTTGGGGAACTGGTCTCATATTTAAAAATTGGACTATGAGCAACTCCCCTTCAAATGCAGAGAATGCCACGAGTATAGGCACTTCCTCCGAAACTGCCCCAAAACACCGGAAAACCAGCAAGAGAAGGGGGAAGGCTGGAACAGGGTGAATAGATCCATATTGAGAACACAAGCAGGAGGAGGCACCAAGAAAGGTGAGGGAAGGGGAGCTAACCCACCTGAAAAATCCCAAGAGCCCTCAAGGTCTATAGAATCAGTGGAAGCAAGGGATGAAACTGCTGAAATAGAAGATAGAGCTAGCCATGAAAAAATCAAAGAACTGGAAATAGTCATCTTGGATCAAGGGAGAGATAATGAGGAAGATACAGCAGAAACTAAAGAAGGTGAAAGTCATGGGAAATCGGATGAGGATCCGGACTCGGAAGAGGAAGAGGAAGAAGAAGGGGAAATTGAAATAATAACCCCAAGAATGAATAAAACAAAAGGGAGGAAGTCTAGAAAAGAAGAAAGGGAGCGATCAACCTACAAGGACAAGCTGGAAGGGTCCCAACTAACCTTGGAAAAACTGTTGAAAAACACAAGAAACACCCGCCAGTACGGGCATGCCTTGAAAGGGACGCCCGCGAACACCAAAAGTAAGTAATGAAGGTAGTTTCCTGGAATTGCAGAGGGCTCGGTAGCAAAGGTAAGGAAGAAGCTATGCTATATCTAATATCCCTACATCAACCCGACATCTTGCTGATCCATGAAACAAAGCTGGAGGAGACTGCATTCCTCCAAATTAGTAAAAAGTTTTGGAAAAAAAATGGAACTGCTGCTTTAAGCTCTAGGGGAGCATCCGGGGGTATAGTAACCCTCTGGGATGATAGAAAATATGAAGCTATGGACATCAAAATCAGCACCCACTGGATCCTCACCATGCTGAGACAAAAAGAGACCAACTCCCTGGTAAGTATTTTTAACATCTACGCACCTAACTCTTATGGTGAAAAAATAAACTGTTGGAATCTTCTCCGTGAAGAACGATCTAATCTGCTGGGTAATGTTATTCTGGCCAGGGACCTGAATATCACCCTCAACCTGAATGAAAAGAGAGGGGGCTCTAGATCTAGAGACCTCATCACTGACATGGTGGAAGATATCATTATGACCTGGAATATCATCGACATCAAGCCTGCTACAGGGAAATATACCTGGACTAATAGGAGGTTCGGCCCCGAGCACATTGTGGCCAGACTCAACCGGTTCCTGATTCAGGACAATTTCCTCCTGCTCGGCCTGATTATCTCCTCTAAAATCCTTCCCTTTGGAGGCTCTGACCATAAGCCCATCCTTTTGGAAATGGAGCAAGAAAAAAACTTGGGTCCAATCCCATTCAGATTCAACTCCATGTGGGCCAAGCATGAGGATTTCTTAAAAATAGTAGTAGGATCTTGGATCTACCCGGTCACCGACTTCCCCTTCTTTGTCTGGGAGGAGAAGTTGAGGAGACTTAAAAAAATTCTGAAGATCTGGGCCAAAATGCTTCCAAAGCCAAATGACTCTAAACTCCATGCTGCCCAAGCGCTGGGGGCGCACCAGGCTGAAATGGAAGATAAATTGGTGACTATCACTGATATCCAAAAGGAGACAAATCTGCACTTAATCCTCCACGCGGACTGCAGGCAAGAGGCTGACTGGTGGTACCTCAAATCAAGAATTAAATGGTTGAAAGAAGGCGACACAAACACCAACTTCTTCCATAAGCTGACAGAGGCCAGGAAAAGCACGAATAACGTCTCTGAAATTAAAGTTAATGATCAGGTTTTTAGCCAATTTGATGAAATCAAGGAAGAAGCATCTAAATACTTCAGCGAGTTGTTCATTGACCAACCCACTACCAGCGATGCCCAGCTCCTTGATCTAGTCCCCAGCACAGTCACAAGCAATGACAATGACCTTCTAAATAGAATCATTATGATGGATGAGCTCAGAGAAACCATAGCTGTCATGGAGGAGGACCGAGCACCCATTCCTGACGGGTTCAATGTGAATTTCATCTCAATTTTCTGGAACATTGTTAAAATAGATCTGTTAAAAATGGTCAGAAAGTCCCAGAATTGCACCAAGATCGGAGGAAGTATGAATTTAGCCTTCTTGGCCCTTATCCCTAAGGAGAAAGACGCCAAGACCTTTGATAGGTTTCGACCAATATCTCTGTGTAATATTGGCTATAAAATCATCACTAATATCATGGCCACCAGATTAAAGCTAATTCTGCCAGGCATTATCCCGGAGAACCAAGGGGGGTTCATCAAAGGAAGGAAGATTTGGGATAATATTATCCTAGTACAGGAAGCCATACACTCTAGCCAGAAGAATGGAGATAAAGGAATGGCGGTGAAACTCGATCTGGCTAATGCGTTTGATAGAGTTAGCCACCCATTTCTCCTCCAAGTAATGCTGAGATTTGGGTTTGCCCCCAAATTCGTCTCCTGGGTCCAAGCCTGCATCAGTAAGCCTTGGATAGCCCCCCTCATCAATGGTAGAGCTGCCCCATTCTTTCAAGCTATGAGAGGTCTGAGGCAAGGTTTCCCGCTCTTGCCTCTCCTTTTTGCCATTCAGGCTTCGGTACTCAGTTTCCAACTAGAACACGCCAGACTAGAGCAAGAGCTCCCCGGTATACGGCTGGTGAGAGGAACCAAAGACATTAACCACTCACAGTTTGTAGACGATACCATCTTAATGGGACGGGCCAGTCAGATTATTGCTCACCGGTTCAAGAAGGAACTGAATCGTTACTGCCAGGCCTCCGGAAGTAAAATTAATCTCAGGAAGAGCCAGATCTTCGAATGGAATATTAATCCGAGGGAAATGTTAGTTATAACCTGAATCTTAAATATGAGTGGAGCTGTAAATTGGGACTCCTTCAAATACCTAGGGATGCCTATTGTTAAAACTAATTCCAAGTCCTCAAATTGGATTCCCATAGTGGAAAAGATTAAAAGGAAAATAACAAGCTGGGGGTCTGTTTGGTTGAATCTGGCAAGGAAGGTTGTTTTAGTTAAAGCAGTCCTAAACAGCTACTTACTCTATCAATGCTCTCTGCTCCTAGCTCTTGTCAAAATCATAAGCCAAATTGAAGGATTACTGAAAGCCTTCCTATGGAATGGAGGGAACAAAGGAGAAGGCAAAAAATATGCTCTGATCAACTGGAATACTATTAAGCTCCCAAGGAATGAAGGAGGCCTCCATATTAGGGACCTCAAAGCTCAGAATTTGGCCATTGGGGCCAAACTACTCTGGAATATTATTGAATTAAATCCAGCCTGGTGCAGTAGAGTCCTCAAAAATAAATACTTTCTAGGAGATAGACTCAGATGCTTATAAGGAGAATGCGTGAGCAAAACGGGATCCTCCATCTTCAATCTATGCAAAAAATAGCTGCCTCACTTCATTGAAAGGTTACACTGGATACCAGGTAATGGCAAAGCGATAAACTTCTGGCAAGATACGGTCCTTGGGAAATTTCCCCCACATCTGCCGCGTCTGCAATCATGGATGGAGGAGAGAGGGTTGACCATGTTATGGAGCATCTCCAAATGGGAAATGAATTACCCTTATCGCTGGACAGAGTGGGTGTTGCCGGATTGTCCTCCTGCATTGGACAATGAGGGAAAATTGCTGAGCCATCATCTGGCTGGGATAGCTCCTATTTCCATCAATTTGAGAGACAGACGTGGTTGGGGCAACAGGTCAGGATCCTACACGACTGCTGAGGGGTACATCGAGTATGCTGCTACATTCAACGTGCCAGTGAACCCTGCGATTTGGAAACATAATTGGAACAATAAAACACTGCCAAAAATTGATGTGTTTATTTGGATTTTAATCCATCGGCGTTTGCTAACAGGAGATAATCTGGAGAGAAGGGGGCATGCAGGCCCATTTCGCTGCCCACTCTGCGTTGCAAACTCTGATACTATCTCTCATTTATTTTTTAATTGCCCATATACCATATCAATCTGGAATGAAATAGTGCAGAATGAAGATGTCGGATTTCATTGGAATGGAAGTAACCAGGATTTTTTCATTCATTGGGAAAAAATGTATAAAGGCGAGTTGACTAAGAAGAATGGTGTGAGAGCTTGCTGGCTAAAACTTGCCAAAATTGTTTGCTGGAGCATCTGGAAAGAAATAAATTAGAGAATTTTCCAGAATCGGCACCAACCAGCATGGAAGTTAATTGTAATAATCAATGCTCTCCTTGGTGAGGTGGTAAGTAGATCCACGATCCCGACTAATAAAGCTGAGCTGACAAATAGAGAAAAAAAGTGGATGCAAAGTCTCAAGATTCAGGAAATTAATAGCATAGTTGTTAATAAAATGGAGGAATGGGAAATACGAATGGATAACTCTCAGTTTGAGAATTGGTTAAAGGAAATGAATATTTTCAAATTATTTTATGATGGAGCCTCAAAAGGGAACCCAGGAAGAGCGGGAGGGGGTGGAGTTATTGTAAATCCAAGAGGGAAAGCTGAAATAGAGTATTCTTGGAGCATCGGACATGAGACTAATAATATGGCAGAAGCTTATGGGCTTTGGCAAGGCCTCAAGCAGGTTCAGAAATTAGGAGCGGATGAAGTTGTGGTCATTGGTGACTCACTGCTAATTATTCAAGCATTGAGTAGGGGAAGAAGAGGGAAAAATGAGAGGTTGGAAGGATTGTTAAAAAGAATCAGATATATGGCTAAAAGATTTAGGAAGATTGAATTCTTTCATGTTCTTAGGGAACTTAATATTAGGGCGGATGAAGAAGCTAACAAATTCATAGATATAGGGTGTTATGAACTCATGGTAAACTCGACGATAAGTCTGGAAATCCCTCCATAAATGACCATCAATCTAAAGATGGAGTCTATTAGTGGTTCTTTGTATTCTTGATCAGCGGTCTTTAGCTGAATCTTTCATATTAATATAATCATTTTTGTTTAAAGAAATAATAATAAAATATTTATGAAAATCATACCATCTCAACAATAAAGATCTCAAATTAATGAATATAAAAGTCTCAAATTAATCAATTTTTTTTTCTAAAGAAAAAATTCGTAAATATATATATTCACATGGCTCTAATTGTCTATTCTCGCAATCCCAACCTCATAGCTGATACATTTTAGATTCATTCATAGCACTTAAACTACAAATTAATCATACGAGATCATACAAAATTGATCATAATAGATCATACAAACATAGATAAAAAAGGAAGAACTCATATCATACAAAAAATCATACACTAAAAGGATTATACACATCTAAAATAATCTTCAAAACATAGAAATATCATGAATCAGTCGATCTATCATAATTCAACTTTGATTTATCATCATTAAGGTTCATCAAAATTTGCAAAAAGGGATCTTCTTTCATGTTCGTCCTCATGTCATCAACATAAAAATAAGTCAGCAAAAAACATTCATCATAGACCAGATCCTCTTCAGTTCATAGACTCATAGCAGTCAAATTAATCAATATTATCTAGAGGTGCTAAAAATGTCTAAAAAAATAAATATTAGTGTCTAAAAAAATAATATTCTGTAATATTAAATTAAAAAAATTGTCGACGAGTTAAAAGAAAGTTCCCAAAAATAAATATTAGTGTCTAAAAAAATTAATATTTTGTAATATTAAATTAAAAAAAATGTTAACAAGTTAAAAGAAAGTTTCAAAATTGGAGTTGAGTGGGAGTACTGGGATGAACAGCTCCTGTTTTAAGATGACGAGGACTTCCTTTCATAGAAAATCTGAACGCCTTTTATTGTTCAGCCTTTAATCATCATTCCTGCTGTGACAAAACGCACCACAACATGTTCAATAAATTTAAACTGCAAACGAATGTACATAACTAATATGTTACTAAAATTAGCGTTGCATGTATATCTAACTCGCTTGCAACTTACTTGAGGAAATAGTTCATTATATTTTCTTCTATGTCGCAACTATTTATTGTAGGAAATTCTTGATTAGAATTGCTGTCAGTATTTTCTACTGGACTGTAATTGATTTTGTAAAACACTGAAGAAGAACTCATGTCATGAATGTTGTTACTCCCAGAAGAAGAACCCGTGCCATGAATATTGTTACTCCGAGACGAAGAACCCGCCCCATAAATATTGTTACTCCTTGGTATTTGTCTACCCTTTGTACTTTCTACCTCCACAATGAGCTGGGCAATTCGTGGTGAAGGTAAGTGAAAATTAGCAGCCTAAACTGAAGAAGGAAAGTTCAATTGTTGGAATTCTGCTAATCCCTGCTGTGAGAGTGATGAACCAAATATTCCTGAGTACAGACGATAACTAGATGGAGATTGAAAACCTGGACTGAAGCGACGTTCTCTGGCTACATTTTCTGATTCCACAACTTCTTGCTGAGGATAGTTTAGCTGCATGCCCCCGGCTCCAAGTGGATTTTGATAGAAATTTCTTTGCTGGTGGGTTTGCATTCCAGTAATGTATGATGGAACTGAAGAAGGTCCTAACCGAGAGTCTTGATTTTGGCTGGACAGTTTACAAAGAAAATAAAAACCATTTTCATCGATCACTAAATTTGATAGTATAGGTTAAGAAAGGAATGAACAAATTTGTTTTAAAGATTCTTACAATACGCTTGATTGAATGTGGCCTACTTTCTCCAGGAGCTCAAGAGCTTTTCTTTTTTCTTCAGCTTTATTTTCTGAATATTAAAAACACTGTTAATAAATTTTAATGACATAAAAATATATTCCATTGTATTTTCATACAATATATATAAATTTTGTAGTGAATTATATTAACAGATTCTGATACAAATACACATCTATCCATTAATTGCATCTATCCACAAATTTGATTTAAAAATTAGTATATTACATTTCTCATCTAGATCAAATCACACGTCCATATGCATGTTGGATACATTTTGAAAAATGTTTTAAAATTGTCGTTAAAGGAGAAAGGGTTAGGAAGACCTTGATGATGGCGATTCATATGGCCTCCTAAAGCCTAAGATTTAACAAAATTCTGTCCACAAAATCTGCATGGGTATCTTGAATTGGGATCTTCGTCTTCAGCCGATTCTGACTCTGATATTAGTTTTTTGTTTGTTAGTAAAATTGCAATATAGATTTTATTAAAGAAACAACAAAATAAACATAAGAATGTAACGATTCGTTTCAACAACATAAAAGTTGTTGAAACGAATCTCATACTTTAATATGTTAATATAAAACATATATATTAAGTGGCAAGATTTACACTCTATCAATACAATCCTTTCAAAAGATGTCACGGGCAACAAACACATGAAAAAAGAAATCCTTAGGAAAGTAGTAGCATAATATAAATTGGAACTTAAATCAGTTCTAGTAATGAGTTTCGCAAAAATATATTAGACTTACTAGAAAGCCTAGTAAAAAACTAAAGGTTAAACAGGTTGAGGAAAATGTTTAACAGGTTGAGAAGGAAGAATGTGCCTTTGGCTACGCTCCTGGTGCTTCTCCTTACTATTGAGAAGGAATAGCTACTACTCCTGAGTTCTGCTAAAGGTTCACTTTTAACATATACCAAGTTGAGATAATAAAAATCATACTGATAATAATATATGTCATAATTATTTAAAATGGTAACTACTATAGTTTTATTCATTGACCATTATAAATATCCATTATTTGATTTATTTTGAAAAATGGTCTAAGTTATCACATCTACCTTATCAATAAGTTTATAAAAAATAAATAAACATAAATACCAATTATTTGTAAATAACAATTAAGTAAAATATTTTAAAAAAAATAAAATAACTGAGATTTTAAAATAAAGGAACTTAAAACCTTCAAAACACTATGAAATACATTACTCATCTATTCAGGATGATAGGAAAATGGTAACTTTATATCATATCTTATTTGATAAAACTATTAATTAAAAACTATATTATTATGCTTAAAATTCTATCTTCATCACATCAGATAAGTGAGGCGAGCTTACTCCAACTCATAGATGTAATAATGCAACAGTCTCACTCCACAGAGAGCTCCTCCTTTCACTTAGGGAAGACACCCCACTTTATAAACAAATGTAATAAACGCTTTGAAAGGGACATCACTTGAGGTTAAAAATAATTATGTTCGTCCATCCCAGATACAAGACTTTATAAGAAAATTAATAAAACATTTGATATTTATTGGGAAATGAAACTATACAACATTTGGTTTATTTTTTTAGTTTTTTTTAACTAAAAAACTTTTTTTAATTCTTAATTAAGTGTGATTTCATTGTCATTTAAGAAAAAAACATAAGTTTTTATGTAAATTATAGAATAGGTAAGTGGATTTCAATATTTCACAATTGATCCCATAGCTCATAGTTCATAACTCATCCCATAGCTCAGAGCTAATGTTGTGACATAGCTCATAAGAGATTTCATTCAAAGTATCATTTTGATACAAGGTATTCAAATTTGGGAAGGATTTCAAGGTGTTTGGATCTCAAATGTATTTATGGAGGAAAATATTAATGGTTTCTCAAATGTATGCAAATCTTATATGATTAACATTTTGTTGGAATAATCAATATGACATGTCTATTTAATAAAAAAAAATCAAAAAATTAATATAAAGAATGAATTTAACAATTAAAATTAGTATTTCTCTTGCAATCAGCTTTAGTTTTCTAAAAATAATTTTTATTATGAATTAAAAACTTTCAACATTGTTAGGAGTATAATAGTAAAAATAACTTACTCTAAAAATAAAGGGAGAAAATAGAAATTACATTGAGAGAGGTAAATGATGAAAAATAGAATTGCATAAAGAAAACTTAATGATGAAAAATAGAAATCTTATAGAGATAAATTAATGATGATCTCTAAGCTAAAAATAAATAGTAAAAATTAATTGAAGAGTAGAAATTGTCCAAATTAATTTTTATTATGAATAGAAATTTTTTAACATTGATAAGATAGTATAGAAGTTTAAAAAGAAATCTAGAAAATATAAATTGCATGAAGATATGTTAATGATGAAAAGAGTCTATTAAATGAAAATAAATAAATAATAAAAGTTAATTATAAAATTTCTTAAAGAGTATTATTTTTCTTTAAAAAACCTAGGAAAATTTAAGAAATAAAAACATACCTATGTAGTTGAAAAGATTATTATTTTTTTTAATTTCCATTGTAATCCAGGGAAACCAAACCCGTTAGTTTAGTAACATTGGGAAAGTGAGACAAGCAAATTTATAATTCAAATGGATGTTTAATAAAAAAACAAAAATTGAATGGAGAATGGTTCATAATGAATTCAATGTTAATAATAAAATGGATTGATTAAAGAAAAACTTAATGAGTAAAAATTATTTGAATAGTAGAATTTTCTTCCGAGAAAGTTTATTTTAAATTCAAAATTTTCAAGATTGTTAATAGTATAGTAGTTCAAAAAAGAATCCAAAAAATAGAAATTGCATGCAAACAGTGTAATGAGAAACTAAAAGTTAATGATGAAAAATTAAAATTGAGTGAAGATAAGTTAACGACTGTGAGTTACCCATGAAATGGGTTGATTAAAGAAAAAAACTATGATAAAAGTTAATTGAAAAATACAATTTGCCTAATTTTTTATTATTATGAATTGAACATTTTCATCTCGTTAATCATATTGTAGTTCAAAAGCCATAGAAAAAATAGAATTTACATACATACAAGTTAATGATGAAAAAAAATGAATTGAATAGTATGCTAAGAGTATAAAGCCTTAGTAAAGATTAAAACAGAAAATATGTATAAATAATTGAAGAAATGTTTTATTTTTTTAATTTTCATTAGAATCATGCCAAAAAAAACCCAAACCCTTTAAAAAATAAATTTCTTTCAACACTAACATGGGTAAAATGACGAGAAAAACCAAACCCTTTGAAAAAATAAAGTGCTTTCAACACTAACATTGGTAAAATGAATGAAAAAACAAATCTGTTTACTTCAAAATAAAAAAGATAAGATATATCAGATAAGTAATGAATCTTAATTGCTATAGTATTTGAAAGTAGTCATTATTTCATACAAAGCACAACGAAGAGTTAAACGCTCGACTCTTGATGTTCAACCATTCAATCTGTGTAGTTTAACTTTTTAACATTAATTATCACCTTCATATAAAGCTAATTAAAGTTGTAATTGTATATTAATATCGTAACACTAAATTATACAACTCTAACTTAACCAAGCCAAAAAATATATATGAATACAATCTTTTCAAGAGATGTCAAAACATTTACAAACTATGAATACAATCCTTTCCACAGTTCTCACCTACCACAACTGTCTCACGGACACGAAGAAGAAATCCTTAAAAAATACGAAAACATTTGTTATTGGAATAAGGTTTTAAGGGAAGGTGGAAGCATAAGATAAAATTGAACTTAAATCTGTTATGGAAATGAGTTTGGAAAAAAATGATTAGACTCTATAACAGTAATTTGAAACAAACATATGCCCAAATTTGAGAAACATAATATAATTATAGAAGTTTTTTAAGAATAAACCAAAGATGAGCACACTTTCTCAAGGCATCAACTTGGACATGGTTGAAAGGTAGTGAGTTGTGCATGTCGATTTCCATCTCATCATGAGGTTGATGATGAATCTATTGTTCTTTGCATTCACTTGAGATTGATCATAGAGAGGTATTCATATGATGTACCAAAGAAAAGGAATCATTACTACACTCTTATTCCAAACCTTAAATATTCATTTTTTTAATTTAACTAGAATATCCATGATTATGGCACTGTTTGGTGATGCTCAAGATAATATTAATTCATTGTAGTGATTTAAAGTATAAAGTTTCTATTACCATTAATTAAATCCTCTTGTATTGAGAAGAATATTCTAATCTCCTTATGCCCCTCTAAGAATTTTGTCCATGGCTTTCCATGTTGCCTCCTAACATATTCAATTTCTTTTTAAAACCAATTCCCGATAAAGACAACTAATAGTTTAACAGGTGGACTCAATTAGGCTTCCCATTTTTGCTTTACTTAATGGGCTTAAAATGTATACAAAATTAAGAGGTTCTCCTTCCAAATGTGCCGAAAAAATTAATTATTCAATACATTCCTATAGCTCATATCACTCCAACTTGAAATGACCTCTTGTTGGTTTCCTCCAAGCTCTCAATCTACTAGTTCACAAGGGAAATTTTAGAAACTATTTCTCAAAATTTAAAATATCCCATAGCAATTTTACCATGCAGTAATCATGCAATACAAACTAATCCCAAAGGAATAGTTTAAATGAGGTAAAATGATCCTAGCTTTTCTATTTGACTAGATATCATAATCCATGGGGTATTTCAAGTGGGCTAAGAAAATATTACTGACATACCTTGAACTATTGTCTTAAACATTCTCCCCAATCTGGAGTTGAGCTAAGATTGGAAGAACATGCCTTGACCACCCTTAGCTGATCCAAACAATTAAAGCATTAGGTATCCAAAGGGTAGATAATGAAGAACAAAAATAAACCCTAAGAGCCACCTAAAACCTATCTAAGATGTTGAATTGATAAATTTTATATGTGGGCCTTCTTCTCCTCCTCATAACTTCTTAAACTTGGAGTTTCCAAGGCATTGAAGCATGGGAGGCATGATTGGGCACTAATGCATGTGTGCTTGGCTTGATGTAGTGAAGATATGTGAAGGTGTAATGCCCCAAGACTATGTTTTATTTTGATTATTATTATTTTTATTTACTGTCTATGCATGTTGAATTATGGGTGTTAATGACTCAGCCAAAGATTCCAGGGAGGACTGATGTAATAATTACCCTTAGGGGGTTTAATGACAATGAATAATAAAAAAAAATATTATTGATGCAGCGAATATGGTGGAAGCAGCCAGGTTAAAAGAGGAAACATGCAAGAGATAGTAAGGAATAGGTAGCAGCTAACTTTAGGGAATGAAAATATAAAGTGTCAGATGTGCAGAATTAGCACAAACACATCCTTGAAAAATAGGGAATGCCATTAAGCCCTGGGAATTCCAGTGAGGAAGGGGAGAGGGCTAATGGGAAAGACCTAGGCAAAGAAAAAGGATCCAAAGAAAAAGATACAAAAAGGAGAGCATATGGTGTAGGAAGGACACTACTAAGTATGCTGGGCAAGAGGACTCTGCTGAGAGAGTGCCTGCTATTGGGCATGATTGCATGTGGATATTCTGAAATTTGAATATGAAGTTAGGGGTCCCTGCTGTCTCTTGGGAGGTTTGGCTCAGGGGTGACTACAAGGCAAACGAGCCGATCCTAGTCTATGGTTGGGTGGAATCTGGTTGCTTCCACTGTAGTCGATGCAATGAATCTACAGGTTTTGAGTATGAGTTTAATGTTTTTTTTTCTATATACAGAAATGTGTAATTGTTTATTATCTCAGATTTAAGATTATTTAAGTGTGAAATATCCTGGTTACGCAGCAAGTAAGGATTTTATCTAGTAGAATACTCTATGGTTAGAAAGAAAAATTATATGTATACATATGTTTTTATGGCTGTTCCTATAGCTGACAGATCTATTCACAACCACTCGGCTGGGTTATCAGGAGGATCATTGGTATAACCTTAAATTTTAAATGCCTAGGTTATGATAGTTTTGAATTACAGTCCTTGCATAATCTAGTATTAGATTGGATTCCAAATTGCAATGGTGAATTTTGTATTTTTCGAGACATAGTTTTATTTTTGTGTTTTTCTAGGGTAACCAGCACATGAATCAGCCTACGAAATGCATGTTAAAGGCCCCAACCCATGACGATTATGAGTCAGTATTTCCTTTTTAACCAATCCATATGCATCTAGCCCTCGGTGGAGTTTTATCAGTAGGAAGGGATACGACTGAGGCCCAAGGGAAACGCTATTGTCATGCCCTTTTCCTCTTAGGCATTTAGGTTCAGTTTTGCGGGATGTGGATTGGGAGTTAGCAGAAAGCTAAGAACAAAAACCTTAGCCACATGAACCAGACTTTGACCTCTCACCAACCACACCTGTAACACAAACCAGAACCCTAATCTATTACGCTGAAGGAAGTGACGGCCGAAAAGGGGTTGACTTTGGGGTAGGAATCCGATAGATGTTCGGAAA
>LPNX010043206.1:34981-123595 GCA_001517045.1 Pseudotsuga menziesii | reverse complement strand
AATATTATTTTATTATTTTAACTATTATTTTATTGTTTTAACTATTATTTTATTATTTTCCTTAGGAGGCCCATTTTAGACCCCAAAATTCCTCTAATGCGATGAATCCCTAGGGCACGAAACCCCCCTTCACCTCGCTCACTCTGACAGAGATAGAAAAGCATGGGGACTAATGTCTCTTTCTTGAAAACCTTCACCACTGTCAAAACTAGGGTTTCAAACTAACCCACTTGTCTAGGTTTTTTATCAAACCTTAAGTTGGGACTAGCAACCACCCCGGCAAGCTAAGTGGAAGGACCAACAAACGGCACAACCATCGTAAGGGTCGAGGGAAGGTAAGGCTAGGATACGAGCCTCCTCGAATGTTGGTTACACAGACACTTAAGGATACTCTGATAAAATTGTTAATAACAAAACTATTAATGCAGGCAGACTTTACTCTTCAAAAAGACTTACAGTAAACCTTTAAACGACAGTAATATGGTGATGGTCCACATTTCAAACAAAGATCCACAACAAAATCCTTTTTAAAAGAAAATAGAAGAAAATTTTCATAAGATAGTCCATTCACTCACATCGTCATAAAAGAGTTCAGAAACTTAACAGGGCCACAATTTCTTAGCTTAAAGATGTTAATCCAAAAAGGAGTGCATTACAGTATTAAGAGAAATAACAGTTCAATCATAAAATATACATATTTACACAGAGAAAACAAAATACCATAAATCGCTCATGAATCAAATTCTGCCATGCCATGCACTCTTGAAAGACCATCCACACTGTCAGTCTCAAAACTTTGGAAACCCTCAGATTCCTTTACAAACGCAGACCATGAATATCCCCACTCCTATGGATTGGCAAGCCCACAGTCAACAGACTATAATATAGGGGCGATAAAACCACTTACCAGTGAAAATGCCATATATTTCTTGCATTCATCCAACTGATCCCGCACCTGGTACCTGCAACTAAAGACAAGGGTTACGATCAGTAATGGGTAAAAATGTGTCTAAAAACTGAGATCTGACTAAGTAGCAGCAAAATCACATTTACCTGGGGTGAAAGGGTTTGGGCATCGAACGCCAGCACTGATACCTCCTCCAAACCCCGAAGGGATCCCAGAACCAGACACCAAATCCTGAGTATGACGAAGATCTAGTGGAGCCTTTGAGAAGTTTCTCTTCATCCTCAAAAGCCACAAGTACAGTAACGTTAAATAACATACTAATGACAAACGTGCTGCGGCAATTTCCAGTGGTCGATAACTCACCGCAACCCATGTGATCATCAGGATCATAATAACTATTGCCTGCTGCAAAATCAATAGGAGGTGATAGTTGCGAGGTCAACTCTGGACATGTTGGACACCCCATCGTGGACCTCACAACCCATATGTGGAGCTCTGGTAAGCCATCCCCGTGGAATATGGAAACAGGATCATGAACCACATGGATCTTCCTTTGGAACCCTGTGACAACCATCATAAAACTATGCTTCATTGCAAAACTTTGGTGTAAGCCAAAACCTGCAGCTTCTCCTTCGGAGGAAAGTTGCCCACTTTTAAACTTAGGATAACCATTGATACCATATGTCGAATGTGTGGAATTCCTCATGGTGTGAGTTAGTGCTTGAACTTTGATATTGGACCTTGCTCTAATTGTTGTGGATCTCTTTAGCACAATGTAGAGTCATGAAGTTACTTGGCATTGAGGTTGGGGCTTGGCCTTTAATTTTTTCACAAAAGTGATCTGTTCCAGCCTTCTGAAAGGGAGTATGAGTATCCTTACCTATCAACCCCCTTTCCAATTTTCTTGGGGAATCTATCATGGAAAAATGGATGGTTAGCCAAAGCTTAGTAAGTGATTTTATCAGCCTTGCAGTCCAGTCTGCCATCAATGGAACTCACAACCAAAACAATCCAACTTGCATCACTTAGATACTAAACTACGAATTTATTTGCCATTTTAAAAAACAAATAGTAGCTTCAAAATTAAATGACAAGGATAGTTTTACCAAGACTGAACTATATCATGAAGAATTAAGGAAACATAAATTGGTCATATGCCCTGTATTAAAAGAAAAGAAAAATAAATAAATTTGAGGTAGTGTACATATGGTATTAGAGCATAAGATTCAGCCCTGTAGCCTGTTGGGTGCACTTCATTTCCTGTTTAAATTGCAGAAATATATATATATATATATATATATTGATAGCACTCTAACATTTTATCGGCATGTTGTGTTTCTTACTTGTGAATCTACAGGTTGTTGTTGTTATCTTGATAAACTACAGGAATTATCATGGCCTCTCTAGTGCAGAATGAGTACCAACCTAAAAACCCGGAATAGGTACCACCGACCACACAACTGGAAGTGGAAAATTTTGAAGCCAGTCAAGTACTGGAAACAATGAGGCACCTAATCATGGAAATACAAAGCTATAAGGAAGACAATGAATAGTTAAAGAAAGCACAGGAAAAACAACAGGAGATTAATGAAATCCTGTTACAAAGTCTACATGAGAAAAAAAATGGTAAGGAGCCTCGAACCGAGACTAGAAAAGGTCTCGAAAGGGAAGAAAGTGCAGAAAGAAAGAGTAGTTCCTCTAACAAGACCCAAAACTATGAAAATCAAATCAAGACTGGTGGAAAGAGAAAGGTCGATCACTTGGAAGGTGAATTCAAGAAGTTCAAGCCCACTAGTTTCGATGGGGAATCTAAGATAGGTGAAGAAGTAGAGGCATGGCTACTAGACATCAAGAAATATTTCTAGATCTACAACTATTCAAGTAACATGAAAGTCAGAATGGAAATTTATAATCTTAAAGGCAAGGCTAGTATCTGGTGGCAAGACTTGAAGATCTCACAAGGACTCAAGGAGAAGAATTTGGAGTGGGTAGAGTTCAAAAGACTATTTAAAAAATAGTACCTATCCGAGAATTGCTACGAAAGGAAAACCAAGGAGTTCTACGAGTTAAGACTCGGCTCGATGACCATGGAAGAGCTCATTAACAAGTTCTTAGACCTACTAAGGTTCATACCGTATATCAAGGAAGAAAAGGTGAAGGTATAGAGATTCCTAAGTTGTTTGCTGCAGGATTACAAGGACAGAATCGAATTTGACAACCCAAATACTCTGGATGAGGTACTAAGGAAAGCCCAATTGTGTTATGAGCAGTACAAATAGCGGAACAACTCATTTAGAACATGGAGAGATAGGATACCAGAAAGGTTCAGTCAACAGAGGAAGGGATTCAGACCTCTGCCATATAGGAACACCCCGAGGAATGCCCAAGGAAGCCCTTATAATAAAAATGGACCACCCCCACCAAGATATGTAAAGCTAGCTAGTCTGGGAGTAAAAGGGGCTGACGGGGCTCCCAAAGAACCTCTGACCTATTGGGAATGTGGTGAACCCAATCTAAAGAGACATTGCCCACGCTTAACTGGGGCAAATAATACCTTGAACAACATTGAAGATGCATCAACAGTTGGGGGAATTGGCAGGAGTTTCCATAGCATAAATGCGGCCTTAGAGGATCGGCAAGCCGACCATCAGTATACTATAATGGAAATCGAAGGTATTGTTTCGAACCATACGATATCTGTGTTAATTGATCCAGGAGCCACATTGAGCTACATTTCTCCAAGGATAGTGGAGCTCTGCCAACTAACTAGGGTAAAGCATGCAAAACCATGGTTGGTCCAATTGGCCACAAGGGTAAAAAGAAAGGTAACAGATTTTATTATTAACTGTGAAGTTCAGTTGCAGGATCATAAAATCAAGATCAACCTAAATATTTTGCCATTGGGATCATATGACATGATAATTGGCATGGACTGGTTAGAGAAGAATAAAGTAGTACTGAACTATTTTTCAAAGACCTTTACTTACATTGCTGAAGACCAAGTCCTTCAGACAGTAAGAGGGTTGCCTAAACCCATCTCTGTAAGACAAATTTCCTCTATGCAACTAAAGAAATGCCTGAGAAAGGGCTGTGAACTCTTTGCTGTTAGGGTTTTTGAGTTGCTCCTGAATGAAAACCAGACCTCTCTAACACAACACCCATTCCTAGAAGAGTTTCTTGATGTATTTCCCGAGGAGACACAAGGCCTACCCCTCAACGGGAGATTGATTTCTCCATTGAACTACTACCCAGATCTGCACCGGTGTCAAAGGTGCCTTATTGGATGAGCATTCCAGAAATGGTTGAACTGAAAATTCAGTTGTAGGAACTATTACAAAAAGGATATATCAGACCTAATGTGGCCCCCTGGGGTGCACCAGTCTTGTTCATTAAAAATAAGGATGGGACCTTAAGACTTTGTATCGATTACCGACATCTAAACAACATAACCATAAAGAATAAGTATCCCCTACCCAGAATCAATGACCTATTCAATCAAGTAGGGGGGGCGAGAGTCTTTTCCAAGCTGGAATTACGATCTAGCTATCACCAAATTCAAATAAAAAGTGAGGAAATAAACAAAACCTCCTTTAGAACCCGCTATGGACACTACGAATTCATAGTAATCCCTTTTGGCTTAACTAATTCCCCTACAAATTTTATGCGCCTGATGAATGGAATTTTTAACAAATATCTAGATCATTTTATACTGATCTTCATTGATGACATCCCGATTTACTCGAAAACCCAAGAAGAACATCAACATCGTTTAAGGACAGTGTTGCGAACTTTAAGGGAACACCAACTATATGCCATGTTGGAAAAGTGTGAATTCTTTAAGACTGAAATTCAGTACTTGGGACATGTTATATCCAAGGAGGGGATTGAAGTAGATCCGAAGAAAGTACAAGCCATATATGATTATCCAGTGCCCAAGGACATGGCTGACATTCGATCATTTATGGGACTCACTAGCTACTATAGAATACTTATCGAGGGATTTTCCAAAATTGCATACCCCATTACCTCCTTACAAAAGAAGGGGGTAAAGTTTTTTTGGACATCAATATGCAAAGAAAGCTTTGACAAACTTAAAGAGTTGCTAACCAAGGCCCGAGTCCTAAAAGTAGCCGATCCCATTAAAATCTACATGGTCTGTACTGATGCCAGTTTAGAAGGAGTAGGAGGGGTATTATCCCAATACGAACATGTTGTCTGTTACGAATCATGCAAGTTGAAAGAGAATGAACGTAATAATGTGGTCCATGACTTAGAGATGTTGGTCGTGGTTCATGCCCTAAAATGTGGTGGCACTACTTACTGGGAAAGAAATTTATGTTACTGATCGATAACACTTGTGTGAAAAAATTATTTACGTAGTCCGATCTGAACGCTCAACAAGCGAGATGGTTAGCCTTCCTTAGTGAGTTCAACTTTGGGGTGAGGCATATAAAAGGTAAGGAAAACAAGGTTATGGATGCATTGAATTGAAGGACTCATGGTATTAGTGAGATAATCTCGAGCCAGCCCAAGAGTGACCTCTTGGATAGGGTCAAGGCAGCAAGCACTCAAGATGATAACTACAATAAACTACTCAGTAAAATACAAAATCACGAGATAAATATAGAGAGAGCAGCTTTTAAGGTTGACCAGAAAGGCTTCATTTGGTTTAAGGATAAGTTGTACGTACCTAATGTTTTGGAAATCAAGCTGTTTATTATGAATGAGATGCACAAACCTCCTTTTGCAGGCCATCCAGGGTACCAAAAGATGGTAACTACTCGAAGGAAGCAATTCTTTTGGCCTAGTTTAAAATTTGATGTAATTGAATATCTGTCCAAATGCATAGAATGCCAGCAAGTTAAGATAGAACATGGGCACCTAGCTGGTTTGTTATAGCCTCTACCAATACCCCAGTGGAAATGGGAGATCATATCTCTAGATTTCATCACTGGTTTTGTTAGAATATAATCCGCCGGGATTATATATTGTAAATAAATAAATAAATTGTTATGTAGGAATTTGAATAGTTGCATAGGAAGGTGAAAAGGTTGGTTCTCAACCGCCACATGAAATGTATAAATGTATGATATGTCAATGGAATAGATACGAATCAAGAGTTATACCTATCGGTTGTATCAGAGCCTGGCTATTAGCCATAACTCTTGCCTGCTGCATTTCAGTTCTGGAATTCTACTTGCCAGTCCATTGCCAGACTGCCTACTCCGTCAGTCTTCCATTTGCATGCGTTTCTCATCTCCCAGCCTGTGGGCATTCATGTATACATTTTTCTCTTCTCATTTGCCTCCTTTTCCAGACTTCTCTCTTCTCTTCTTGTTACATTTCCTCCACGCTGAGTTTTTCTTGTGCTGTGATTTTGTTGAGAGTATTCCACTGTACATGAAACCCTAATCCCGCAAGTGTTTTCTATTATTGTGCAACGAGTCTACCATACTCACAATACTCATAATACCACTAGCAACAGCAACTGCAAAAATACAAGCAAACATTAGAAAAATGCGGTCTAATTGTAGCAGCTACATATCCATTATTTGTATTGCCATGCTTGCATATATCATCTCTTAGCTCTGGCAACGTTATTACTGCTTTCAAATAAATTACTTCATTCTGTGTAACACGGTCTATAGTCCTAATTTCCTTTGTGCTTTTGTATTCCGGTTCTTCCATTGAAGACTTCCCTTTTATAAATTAGCAAGCTTAGAGCTGTGTTAGCAGGGACGCGTTCTATTCTAGAATTTATTGCTCATGCAAGTTCTAAACCTAATTATTGTATGGCTTTCATGCAAATGAGCCAATCCATTTTCTAAATCTGTGAAGATTGAAGAGATCGCGACTGCAATTTCTGGAATAGATGCCTGATATGCGTTGAGTATCTGTGATCTTTGCTGCGACTTGAAGACTGCATAATACCTATTAGCATAATACCTATTAGTGGTATTGCTGCAACTTGAAGACTACTGCGACTTGAAGACTGCATAATACCTATCAGCATAATACCTATCAGTGGTATTGCTGCGACTTGAAGACTGCATAATACCTATCAGTGGTATTGCTGCGACTTGAAGACTGCTCTAATACCTATCAATGGTATTGCTATGACTTGAAGACTGCTCTAATACCTATCTTTTATGCTGAAGACTGCATGCATGCTGCATTGGAGATAGCCACGTTGGAGATAGCCTGTGTTGGAGATAGCTGCGTTGAGCTAGATGCCTGCGTTGGTTAAGCTAGCTGAATGTTTTTCATATGCAGTAAAAGAGGTAATATTGCTGTTGTATGAGCCTGAGATTGTTGAGTATAAGTTATGATCAGTGTGGAGAAATAAATATATGCTGCGGCCTGTAATTGTGGTATATATCCGTTGAATATATATATTGCATGGAGTCTGGAAAATTTTTGTTGTTGTTGCTGGTGTATACATGCTACTGTATACTTCCTGAAATGCTTCTGAACCTATGGAGCTACCTATGTATCAAGCGAGCCTGTGTTGCTACAGCCTGTTGAAGACCTACTTGAAGACCGATCTCAATAGTCAAAAATTCTGATACTGAGACTGATATATTGTGTTGTGACTGATATATCATATATTGCTAGTGACTGATATATTTTGTATTGAAGAAGCATGTGTATGCTATAAACTTGCATTGTATTCACCTTGGCAGAGACTGTAGACCTGCAAGGTTATTGTTTTTTTATTTCTCTTTGTAAATTACACTAACAGTTGTAAAAATTCAATCTATAGCATCTATAGTTGGTGCCACCCTCACTGGAAAAGACACTTATCCAGAATGGTGGAGGAAGATCAAATCTGCCTTCATCTACAATGACTTTTGGGACGACATTTGCGAAGGAAACACAATAGAGACAGAAGCTGGAAATCCCATAACCATAGACCCAAGACCTCCAGAATCCAAGAAAGAGAAGGCCATTTGGAGAACAAAAGACAAGAAATCTTTAGCGGTAATCACTGCCACAGTCAGTGAAGAGGTGAGCCAGCACATATTGCCTGCAAAATCATGTTTTGAAGCACTAAAAACATTAAAAGATCTGTATTATTCACACTCTGAAATGGAAGTTATTCAACTAATGTTAAAACTGTTCAGCTTAGAAGTAAAAGACAATGATCCCATGTTAGTTGCCTCTGAAATCAAATCCATCATGCACAAGATTCAAGCCTCTGGTATGAAACCAGATCTTTCTCTTGCAGCATTTGTAAAATCTTTGTATCCTTCTCACTCCAACTATCTTGAGTCATTGCAAGCTAGTGACAAGTTCAAATCACTAACATTTGACACCCTGGTAGAAAAGATAGCTGACAGAGAGAAAGAATTTGGTAAGAAGACAACCGAGCATACTAGAGAATCACTTTGCTTTGCTCAAAAAGAAAATAACCACACCAAATACCAATCCAAAGATCATCCCAAAGGAGAAAGCAGCAAGAGAGGCAGAGGAAGAAGAAACTTCAGAGGCAGAGGGGGCAGAAACAACTTCAGCAAAAGATCAGATTTGCAGTGCAAGCGTTGTGGAAAGACTGGGCACACATCAGATCAATGTTGGGCTTCATGGGACTCCATCAAAGACAAGCATAACCAAAAGAAAGATGATAATAAAAATCAATATTCTTGTAAATCTTTTGATTCTGCTCATTGTATTGTTGCACATTGTAATCTTGGAATTAATGAAATGACTTCACTTTCATCTTACAAAGATGGTTGGCTGCTTGATACTGGTGCAACATCACACATGACATTTAGAAAAGACTGTTTTGAAGAACTTAATGAAACAATAAATGGCATAGTTTACTTTGCAGATAAGTCAAGTATTAAACCAAAGGGAATGGGCACCATTCGACTGAAGATGCCTGGATTCCCTGATTTCTTGTTGAAGAATGTTCTTTATCTTCCAGAGTTGCAGAGAAGCCTTCTGTCCTTGGTGGAGATTCGACAGCGAGGCCATTCCATCCACATGTTTGATGGAATCGTAGAAATAAGAAATTCCTCTAACAACCAAGTCATCATGACTGGATATGAAGATGGGAAGCTACTGAAGCTAAAGGGTTCATCTACAAGAGTTCAGAACTATGCCTACCTCTCTCAGCATGGAGAAGGTAATTTGTCATCTAGTTCATTGTGGCATGCAATATTTGGTCATCTAAATTATAACAGTCTTCGTTTGTTGAGAAAGAATGGTGTATTTGGTTCACCCACCATTCCCAAAGAGAAGAACAAATGTGATGCATGTATATTAGGGAAACATAGTTTCCATGAATCTAATTTTAGAGCAAGTAGAAAATTAGAATTAGTGCATTCTGATTTATGTGGCCCAATGCCAACTGCTTCTGCAAATGGGAATAAGTAATTTATGAAATTTGTTGATGACTACTCAAGAATGTGCTGGATTTACTGTTTAAAGACAAAATCAAAAGCATTTCAAACATTCAAATACTTTCATGCATTGATAGAAAAACAAGCACAATCAAAAATTGGTACACTTCGTACTGATAATGGGAAATAATACACTTCAAATGCTTTTGAAGATTATCTTTGCCAACATGGAATTGCACATCAGACTATAGTTCCCTACAATCCTCAACAAAATGGTGTAGCAGAAAGAATGAACAGAACCATAATGAATATGGTTCGCTCAATGATGTTTTTCAAGAATGTAAAACTAATGTTTTGGGGTGATGCAGTAAAATGTGCAGCATATTTGAGAAACAGAAGTCCCTCAAATGCACTTGATAAAAAGACTCCACATGAAATGTGGTTTGGCCATCTCCCTTCAGTCAGGCATCTCAAATTTTTTGGTTCCACCTGTTATGCCTTGATTCCAAAGGAGCAAAGAAACAAGCTTGGTGCTCGAAGCAGAAAATGCATTTTCCTGGGGTACGAGGAATACTCCAAGGCATACCGTTTGTATGATGAGGTAAACAAGAAGTTTGTTATTTCCATAGATTTCATTTTTCTTGAAACTAATAAAAATGACCAGTCCATTGAGAGACAGCTTGATCATTTGGAAAGTTATCCTCATCCAAAGACATATTCTGAAAATGAATATGAAATTCCAAACCTTGAAGCGGGGATTCCTATTTTGTATCAACCTTTGGAATTTCCATATGAAGCACCAACACCCCCGCATGAAGAAGTTCCTACTACTTCACCTGATCAAGAGATTCAACTAGATGATGTGATTGAGAGAATTGAAAGACTCTCAATCAATGATGAAGCACCACCAGCTGATCAACCAGGACCATCACGGAAGATTCCTAAATGGGCCACAAAGACACTTGAAAGTGTCCATCAGGATGAAGTTGGAAAGACGAGAACAAGAAGTTCGAAAAGACATGGAGGAGAAGCAGATAATTCAGGTGATGACATGGATGTATCATTTGATTGTGAATTTAATTTATCTGCTAACTTTGAACCAACTTCCTTTGAAGAAGCTTCTACTCGAGTTGAGTGGAAAGAAGCTATGCAGAATGAGTATGATGCACTCATAAAGAATGGAAATTTGAATCTGGTTGACCCTCCAGTTGGAACCAAACCAATTGGCTGCAAGTGGGTGTACAAGAACAAATACAAATCAGATGGCTCACTTGACAAGCACAAAGCGAGGCTTGTAGAAAAAGGCTATGCACAGAAAGAAGGAATTGACTATGAAGAAACATTTTCTCCTACAGCAAAATGGGCTACCATCCGTACCTTACTCTCTTTAGCTGCTTAGAAAGGGTGGAAAGTTCATCAAATGGATGTGAAGACTGCTTTCTTGAATGGAGACTTGAAAGAGAATGTCTTCATGTCTCAGCCAGAAGGCTTTGTTGTGAAAGGAAAAGAACAAAAGGTATGTAAGCTTGTCAAATCCTTGTATGGCCTAAAACAAGCGCCTCGCGCATGGTATGAAAAGTTAACTGAGCATCTTTTGAAGTTAAATTTTGAACATTTTGATCTTGATGATGCAAGACTATTTATATAAAAATTTGGAAGATATTTTTTGTATCTTGTGGTGTACATAGATGATCTTTTGATGACAAGGAACAATGAGAGCTATATAGCATCCATAAAGAAAGATTTGAAAAAGATCTTTGAAATGACAGATATGGGACATCTCCACTATTACTTAGGAATTGAAGTCACTCAACATCCTAACTACATATTCCTATCTCAGAAAAAATATGTTGGAGAAATACTAAACAAATTTTGAATGACAGAATGCAACGCTATCTCTACTCCAATGGAATAGAAAATTAAGCTCACATCAAGCGAAGGAAAAGAATTTGAGGATGCGACCAAGTATTGACAACTTGTAGGAAGTCTTATCTACCTCACAACAACTAGACCAGATATTTCTTATGTTGTTGGAATACTTTCAAGGTTCATGCATAAACCTTGTGAAGGACACTGGTCAGCTGCAAAAAGAGTTCTAAGATACTTGAAGGGGACTCAAGACGTTGGACTCAAGTACTCTAAAGTGGATGACCTCAAACTTATTGGGTACTCAGACTCAGATTTTGATGGCAATAAGGAGACATGAGTATCAACTTATGGATACACTATGAGTCTTGGATCAGTATCTGTCTCATGGAGATCACACAAACAGTCAGTTTCAGCACATTCAACAACAGAAGCAGAATATGTGGCTACAGCTGAAGCAACGAAAGAAATAGTATGGCTCAGGAAGATACTTGAAGATTTGCAAGAAAAACAAGAGAAATCCACTCCATTGTTGGTCGACAATACTTCTGCAATCAAGCTGGCTAAGAATCCTAGATTCCATGATCGAACCAAGCACATCAACACAAAGTATCATCTAATTCGACATCATGTAGAGGCCAATATAGTCCATCTTCGACATTGTTCTACAAATGATCAAGTTGCAGACATCTTCACCAAAGCGCTTGGATGAGAAAAGTTTGAAAGATTCAGAAACATGCTCGGACTTATGAACACTCCTTCGGATTAAGAGGGGGATTGTTAGAATATAATCCACCGGGATTATATATTGTAAATAAATAAATAAATTGTTATGTAGGAATTTTAATAGTTGCATAGGAAGGTGAAAAGGATGGTTCTCAACCGCCACATGAAATGTATAAATGTATGATATGTCAATGGAATAGATATGAATCGGGAGTTATACCTATCAGGTTTACCAAAAACATAGAAACAGCATGACTCTATCATGGTGGTACTGGAAAAGTTAAGAAAATATGCTCATTTTATTCCAGTAAAATCAACACATAAGGCGGTTGATATTGCAGAAATAATTCTAAAAGAGATATTCCTACTACACAGTGTACCAAAAATTGTAATATCTAATAGGGATGTGAAATTTACATCAAATTTCTGGAAGTCTCTATTTGCAGGTTTAGAAACCAGAATTAACTTTAGCACTAGACGGACAGTGTTTAAAATAAGACGGTGTGGATGTAATGCCACCAGACTATGTTTTATTTTGATTATTATTATTTTTATTTACTATCTATGCATGATGAATTATGGTTGTTAATGACTCATCCAAAGAGTCTAGGGAGGACTGATGTAATAATTACCCTTGAGGGGGTTAATGACAATGAATAATAAAAAATAAAAATATTATTCATACATCGAATATGGTGGAAGCAGCCAAGTTAAAAGAGGAAACCTGCGGGAGACAGTAAGGAACAGAGACCAGCTAAATTTAGGGACTGAAAATAATAAAGTGTCAGATGTGCAGAATTAGTACAGACACATTCCTGAAAAATAGGGAATTCCATTAATCCCTAGGAATTCCAGTGAGGAAGGGGAGAGGGCTAATGCGAATGACCTAGGCAAACAAAAAAGGATCCAAAGAAAAAGAGACAAAAAGGAGAGCATACAGTGTAGGCAGGACGTTGCTGAGTATGCTGGGAAAGAGCACTCTGCTGAGAGAGTGCCTGTTGTTGGGCATGATTGCCTGTGGATGTTCTAAAATTTGAATCTGGAGTTAGGAGTCCCTGCTGTCTCCTGGGAGGTTTAGCTCGAGGGTGACTAGAAGGAAAAGGAGCTGATCCTAGTCTACGGTTGGGTGGAACATGGCTACTTCCACTGTAGTCAGTGCGGCAGATCTATAGGTTTTGAGTATGAGTTTAATGATTTTCTTTTCTGTATACTGAAATGTGTAATTTTTTATTATCTCAAATTTAAGATTGGTTAAGTGTGAAATATCCTGGTTACATAGCAAGTAAGGATTTTATGTGGTAGAATGCTCTATGGTTAGAAAGCAAAAATTATATGTATACATATGTTTTTATGCCTGTTCCTATAGCTGATAGATCTATTCACAGCCACCCGGATGGGTTATCAGGAGGATCATTGTTATAACCTTAAATTTTAAATGCCTAGGTCATGATAGTTTCGAATTACAGTTCTTACATAATCTAGTATTAGATTGGATTCCAAATTGCAATGGTGAATTTTCTATTTTTCAAGACATAGTTTTATTTTTGTGTTTTTCTAGGGTACCCAGCACATGGGTCAGCCTACGAAATTCCTATTACAGGCCCCAACCCATGACGATTATCAGTCAAGATTTCCTATTTAACCAAGCCATATACGTCTAGCCCTTGGTGGAGTTTTATTAGTAGGAAGGGTTATGACTGAGGCCCAAGGGAAACGTTATCATCATGCCCTTTTCCTCTCAGGAATTTAGGTTCAGTTTCATGGGATGTGGATCAGGAGTTAGTGGAAAGATAAGAACCAAAACCTAAGCTACATGAACGAGACTTTGACCTCTCGTCGACCACGCCTATAACACAAACCAAAACCCTAATCTCTTACGCTGAAGGAAGTGACGACCAGAAAGGGGTTAACTTCGGGGTAGGAATCCGATTGATGTTCGGAAAGGAATCGATGAAGCCATAAGGCACGAAACCGCCCCTCACCTCTCTCACTCTAACAGAGCTGGAAAAGCATGGGGACTAATGTCTCTTTCTTGAAAACCTTAACCACTGTCACGACTAGGGTTTCGTACGAACCCACTTGTCTAGGTTTTCGATCAAACCTTAAGGTGGGACTAGTAACCACCCCATCAAGATGAGTGGAAGGACCAACGAATGATGCAACCATCGTAAGGGTTAAGGGAAGGTAAGGCTGGGATACGAACCTCCTCGAATGTTGGTTACATAGACACTTAAGGATCCTCTGATAAAACTCTTAATAACGAAACTATTAATGGAGGCAAACTTCACTCTTCAAAAAGACTTACAGTAAACCTTTAAACGGAGGTAATACAGTGATGGTATACATTCCAAACAAAGAGGCACAACAAAATCCTTTTTAAAAGAAAATAGAAGATAATTTTCATAAGACAATCCATTCACTCATAGCGTCGTAAAAGAGTTTAGAAACTTAGCAGGGCCACAATTTCTTGGCTTAAAGATATTAATACAAAAGGGAGTGCATTACAGTCTTAAGAGGACTGACAATCCGATCATAAAATATACATATTTACACATAGAAAACAAAATACCATAAATCTCTCATGACTGAGAGTCTGCCACATTGTCGCTTTAGTGCCATGCACTCTTGAAAGAATATCCACACTGTCAGTCTCAAAACTTTGGAAAACCTCAGATTCCCTTACAAACATAGACCATGAAGATCCCCACTCCTCTGGATTGGTGAGCCCACAACAAACAGACTAAACCACAGAGGTGATAAAACCACCTACCGGTGAAAACGCCTTGTATTTCTTACACTCGTCCAACCAATCCCGCACCCGGTACCTACAACTAAAGGAAAGGGTTACAATCAGTAATGGGTAAAAAGATGACTAAAAATTGAGATATGACTAAGTAGTAGCAAAAATGCATTTACCTGTGGCAAAAGGGTTCGGGCATCGAACACCAGCACTGATACCTCCTCCAAACCTCGAAGGGATCCCATAACCAAACACCAAATCCTGAGTATGCTAAAGATCTAGTGGAGCCTTCGAGAAGTCTCGCTTCATCCCCAAAAGCCACAAGTACAGTAACATTAAAGAACATACTAATGAAAAGTGTGTTGCGGCAGTTTCGAGTGGTCGAAAACTCACTACGACCCATGTGATCATCAGGATCATAATAACTATTTCCTGCTACGAAATGAATAGGAGGTGATAGCTGCGAGGTCAACTCCGGACATGCTGGACACCCCATCGTGGACCTCACAACCCATACATGGAGCTCCGGTAAGCCATCCCCGTGGCATATGGAAACAGGATCGTGAACCACGTGGATCTTCCTTTGGAACCCTAGAATAGCCATCATAAAACTATGCTTCATCGAAAAACTTTGGTTTCAGCCGAAACTTGTGGCTTCTCCTTTAGAGGAAGGTTTCCCTATTTTAAACTTAGGATAACCCTTGATACCATAAGTTGAATGCATGGAATTCCCCATGGTGTGAGTTAGTGCTTAAACTTTGCTATTGGACCTTGCTCTGATTGTTGTGGACCTCTTTATCACAATGTAGAGTCATGAAGGTACTCGATGTTGAGCTTGGGGCTTGGCCCTTAATTTTGGCACAGAAGTGATTTGTTCCAGCCTTCTAAAAGGGAGTAGGAGTATCCTTACCTAGGAACCCCCTTTTCAATTTTCTTGTGTTAGGATATTTAGGCACTTAGGAGTTAGTTAAGATCAACTTGTGTAATATATCTGTTAGGTAAAAGTGTGTTTCTTTAGTATGCATTAGTATGCATTTGTAAATATTCTAATCCGATGGTCACAATATGTTCTAGACATAGAGTGATCCGATGGTTCAACTTCTCTTAGATCATACCTACCATTGATCCATGGCTTAACACCCGATTGGTCTATGATCTCTATTTAAAGAGCATAGAGGGTCCTTGGCTAGTTGATCGATTATGAGAATCTCATGTAACTTTATTTATTTTGCATAATAAATTGCTCCAAGTAGCTATTTGCCTGGGTCCATGGACTGTTTCCCTCTCGAGGGTTTTAACCACGTGACAAACATTGGTGTGTTGATCTGTGATCTGTTTGTGTGAAGTGGTATCTGAAGGTGTTAGATCTTTTGGGAGTACCATGTGTACCCAAACATGGTATCAGAGCTGAGGTCTCAAGTTCAATTCCCCCGAGCTATGCCAGAGGCGAGGTGTCGGAGTATCGGGTACCTCCACATGGTATAAACGCCGCACCTCTAGGAATATAAAACAAGTGGTTTAACCACCACTCCTGGTGATAGGTCCTTGTGCTGGGTTTCAATGTTCACCAACATCTACAAGTTTTGGTGTAACGGCAAAAAGTTACATGGTATCATAGCATAGGTCTCAAGTTCAATTCCCCCAAGCTACGCCAGAGGCGGGGTGTTGGAGTATTGGGGGAATTGAACTTGAGACCTATGCTCTGATACCATGTAAGGTTTGCTATTACACCAAATCCTGCAGATGTTGGTGAAAATTGAAACCCAGCACAAGGCCCTATCACCAGGAGTGGTGGTTAAACCACTTGTTTTATATTCCCAGAGGTGCGGTGGTTATACCATGTGGAGGTACCCAATACTTCAACAAAAATGAGGTCGAGGCTCCTTCATTTAGTATCGTTCAAAAAAAATTCTTTCCAACTACTTTCGTAATGACCTGAAAAGCAAGTTTATGTAGTAACCTAGACTTATAGTTCTCAACATTGAAATGAATCAAGTTAGTATTATCCAGGTCTAAAGCTCCTAATGTTGTTAATAAGTTTTTGTGCTGTGTAGGGAAACTTTGGAGCACTTCTAAGGTAGACATTGCATAAGGTGCCTGAGCGAGATGTTCAACTATATTATAAAATTGAGCAACTCGTGCATTACGGTTAAATACTTCCTTCAGAAGAGTACTCTTAGGTGGACGCAAAATCATGTCAAGAGTAGGCTTCTTGATAAATAAGGGGACAATAGACAAGGATTCAGGAGAGCTAGTAGTGGGAGCTTTCCCTGAAGAAGAATGATCTTCTTTTTTATCTACGGGTTTGCATAATTCTGACTTCGAGTTTGTAGATTGATGGTATCTGAGCACATCATATGAATTTCCTCTAATGAACTAGAGTTACCCTGATTAGACATGTGGTCTATCAGTTGTTGTTGAGAGGGAAAAGGATCCATAAGTACTGCAGGTGCAGGATTGGACTTCAGAAACTAGGAGATTTCATCTCGACAAGGACACTACTTTGAAAAAAGGTCACCACCACATAGCAGACAGGGATATTTTTCTTTTCTTTTCTCTTTATTGAGCTATCACTATCGGTTGGTCTTGGAGTCTTCTATTTGTTTCCAAGCTTTTTATTTCTATTTTTACCTTTCTTTTTATTATTACTCAAGGTTTGAGTACTTTGAATGGAATTGACCTCGATGAAAACCTTAGGAGTCGAAGGAGTAGGGGTGGCAATTTGGGGTTGCTTGGCAACTTTTTCTACCGACAGGGACTGGATTGAACCAACAATCCCATCAACAAGTACTTCTACTGGTGGCTTGGTGGGATCGGTGCTTGGGAAAGGATATTGAGGAATCAAGTCATAAAGAGTTCCATACTAGGAATAGACCATGTCTAGATACTGAGCTCGACTAATATTCTACTCTTTAGTAACAACACCTCCCATAGCCACATCTCAGGCAATAGGAGGCAACAAGGATTTGGTAAACCAATCCGCTAATAACTGATCCGGAATAGGGGCTTTGATAAGCCTTCTCCGTCTTCTCCACTCATGGATATGATCAGATATGTGGGTAGATGTGTTTTGTCGCAGAGAAGTTAAAATATCAGTACCCATTTCATAATGTATAGGGAGCTGAAAGTGTGTAAGAAACATGGTTTCCAATGAGCCAAAATCCACAAATGAATGTTGTGGGAGTTCAATGTACCACTTCGCAGCCGTACCGGTCAAAGTTACCTGAAAGAGTCGTAACTGAACAGAGTCATAAATGAGGGAGTTTGAAGAACACCACAAATGGAATGTCATAACATGGTTCTTCATATCGTCTCCCTGCTTCCCATCGAAATTTGGGATATCTGATGGTAACTTTACAAGAATAGGATGCCACGAGGGATTGTGTCGAATGGGTTCATTAATCAAATTGGACAAATCAGGTAAGTCCAAAGTTGCTAGGAAAGGTAACTGACGATTGGGTTTCACATACTGGTAATATTGATATGGCAAATAATTACTAGTAGGACCATAAGTGGACTGAAACACAGGTTGCTGTGACAAAGAACTACTAGAAAATCCACCTGCAGGGGGTTTATTTTCAGGATCAGGACTACTAGGACCACTAGGGGCTCGAGGAGGAGGACCACCAAGTCCACCGGGACCACAAGGACCATCGGGACCACCAAGACCACCAGGACCACCAGACCCTCCAGAGCCTCTGGAACCACTAAGCAGAGGGCCACCAGACCCTCCAGGGCCATAAGGAGGAAAGTTACCAGGCCCCCCAGGACCACTAGGACCACTAATACCATAAGGAGAAAATTTTTCGGATCCTTCGGGACCATCAGGCCCCCCAGGGGGAGGACCTCCATAAGGTGGTCCTCCAGCACCTTCCGTAGTATGTATAGGTATCCCCCCCATATCTGGCATGTAAGACCAGTTGGGTTTTGCCCCATGGCATAAAAGCATTATTAGGGTATGGAATTCCAGCATAAGGAATTCCTGTAGGATTGGTTCGATGATTAATGTTACCTGCAAGCATTTGATAACCATAACCTCCAGAATATTGAATGGTTACAGGTTGTGCCCTCAAGGGATGACCTAAACTGGATGGGGGATTAACCACATTAGTATGGGTGGGAGGGACATAAACTATAGATGGTTCTATATTAGAGGTTTTTTCTTGACTAGGTACAATTTCGGCATCAGATAACATTTCGGCATCAAATAACATAGGTCATTCCAATGGTTTCCCCCCAGCACTAGAAGGTAATGACGAAATAGGAATTGGGGGTTGAGCCCCAGGTGCAGAAGACCTCAGAGGATTGGGAACAAACATAACATGGGAGGTGGTGGGGGTGGTATTTTGACCTAGGTTGTGAGGTGTTATTGGACAATCTATAATCAATTTAATGCGTCTCATAGAATCAACAATTGAATGATATCCCACAGGAACAGATGTGGAACGTGATACTGTTGGGCCTAAAAGGTCATATATTTGCTTATCAATCTCCTGTGCATGGAGAATGGCAGCACGGTATTGCCTATGTTCTTATTCATCTTCAGAAGAGTTTAAATGGGCGCCAAATGAGGCAATGGCCTGTCCTATAGGGGTATCCCAAAATGGAGCATTGGGACCAAAATATGGACGGGTCATTAGAGGAAATTTGGGGTCTAAAATGGGCCTTATAGGAAAACATGCCAACAATAAATTTTGTGAGTTGGAATTCAAGAACCAATAGAATTTCAATAAAAATGAGTCAACCATAATGGTTGAATTAACATATTTGTCATAAAAGAAAACTACTTTTTTTGTTCATATTTTCGACATATCTCCCTATGTTTTTACTCAAATTTCAAGCGGGAGAGCTCATTGGATGCAAAATTTAATTCCACATCCAACGAGCACCCACATTGCATACTTTTGATAGACACCCTACCCCAAAAACAAGAAGTACCTGAAAAACATGATGATGATGTCATCATCACATTTTTTAGGTATTTCTTGTTATTGGGGTAGCGGGGTCTGTCAAAAATATGCAGTGTGGGTAATCGTTGGATGCAGAATTAAATTCCACATCCAATGAGATCTCCCACTCAGAGTTTGAGTAAAAACAAGGGGAGATATGTCGAAAATATGAACACAAAAACTAGTTTTTTTCATTCTTTCTCCAAAATTAATAACTATTATTTTATTATTTTAACTGTTATATTATTATTTTAACTATTATTTTATTATTTTCCTTAGGAGGCCCATTTTATACCTCAAATTTTCTCTAATGAGTATCATCAACATGACCTTCCATGGGAGAAGGGAATGTGGAATTTCCTCGAGAAGGTTGTTGGACCAAGGGAGGCGAGTGTGAAGAATATGGTCCTCCACTTTCTGCAACCACATTATCCCCCACTTGGGAGGTGGTAGCAGCTCATTGGTCGATAGCTTCGATTGGATTTTCTCCCGAACCAGGAATAAAATCGAGTGGCAAGCCCTGTACTCTTCTGTACTGTCTTAACTCAGCCAGTTTGTACAGTTCCTATCTAACCTAGGGTCTGAAAATCTAGAAAACACACCAAAAAATTTCCCTACACAAGTTATAGGTCAAAACAAGCACACTTAAAATGATAGGAGGAGTTCAAATAGTCAGGTTTCTCACCAGGATTGTCAATAAGGTGCCGCTCACGATATACCTCGAGGGTACGTGTGTAGTAATCTCCCCGAATGCTGTTTTCGGTGTATGGCTCTAAGCAAGATGGTCAAAGGGATTTTCTTAGATGGATAGGGTATCCTAGTGGGGTCTCTCGATATACTCAAGGTACATGGGAGCTTGAATCAGCAGTAGTGTTGTCTAATGCATAATCTTACACAAGGGGCCTTTCGATACACAATGAAGTATGTGAAGTACCTTTCTATATACCTCAAGGGTATGTGAAAGGCCATTCGACATACCGAAGGTACGTGGAAGAACCGGGAAAGTCCTGAAATGTAATGCGGACAAATAACGATAGCTCCTACACTGAATGACGCCCAAACACGTCTCTAACCTATCATTCCAATTGCTACGTAAATTTTATCATATAAGTATTGTTAATTTTATAGTGAATGGTTAGGTGAATGCATGATTTTTTGATAGAAAAGTAAAACCATGCAGTATGCATGTGCAAATATTTCACTTTACCGTTCAGTATGCCTACTTACGGGAGGTAAAGAGAGTATTTTATTTTGTTTCAAAACCAAAAATACTTCCAAACAACAGTCTTGAAAACAAAATTGAAGATAGGCAACACTTCCAAACTAATTTCTCTTTTATAAAAGCAATAAAAAGGGAAAGAATCTCTTTTCCTAAAAGAAAAACAAGAAGCACACTACATGCAAATACACTCTATTTTTTCAATTTTCTCTTGAAACATAGGTAAATCTAACTTAAAACTACCATATTTTTTATTTAATTGAGATAGTTCTAAATGCACAAGATACAAAAGAACATGAAGAGCCTAAAAGCTTGTAAACCCAATGAAAGATCCAATGTCCAACACTTAATGATGATAACCTAGTCTCAGTCAAAAAAATTCTTTATTAAAGGACAGAAAAAGAAGTTCTCTATGCAAACAAGAAATGAAACTAAGATGCTAATCAAATGTTGTTCTTTTAGTCTATATAACAAAAATGAAAAGAGATCTTACTAACACCCTAAGCTTTTCAAAAAACAAGAAATCCTTTCGTAAACACAACCAACAAACACAGAAGTAAATGGACAATAAAAAATCCTAATCTAGATTTTGAATTTCTCAATCAAACCAATATTAAACCATAAAATTCCAAACCACAAGCATCAAATTCTGTCACACAAGCCTGCCAGTGCATGACTAAAAGTAAAACAACGCAAATTTTTACAAAAATAATGAGTAAAAGAGGTCTTGGAATGATGCCTACCTGGAACCGCGCTTCTCTTTTTTTGCCAGAGCAGTTCTATCCCAGGACCGCTTCTCACCAAAAGGATATAGGCAGTGGCACCGTGTGCTGCCCACTCTGTTCAGGCGGTGGCACTGCTTCTTGTACACTACATAGGTGCAGTTCCCTGTAAAAATCCAAAACACAAAGAGAACGATATATCAAGTCAGAAAAAGACCAGAATAGGGTAAAGGCTAATAGATTGAGTATAAAAATAGAGCATAAAAGGTTGAAATGATTCAGATCTAAACAGATCTGAAAGTTTCAAACCCAAATTCACTGAGTCAAATAGCAAATCTGATTGAAGAGAGTTGGAGAAGGAGCCTCGATCCGGACAAGAGTTGAAGAACTAAGGAAGATCAGAACAACTGATACATATATCTATTCTTTAGTGAAGTCACCATATTTGTTAGTAGGAGTATTTCGCCTTCTGCAGACAACAAGGTGTTCCTTTGGTCTGAATTGTTCAAATCCAGAACAAATGAACAACAAAGGATGAACACCCTCCCTGGACACCGTAGATACCTGGAATGTAATGCTTCGATAGTAAACCTGTGTACTTGCAGTCAGATTAAACACACAAACACATCAAAGCTACTGGAACATAATCTACTAATCCATGTTAGTGACTAAGGAATCCAACAATATTTACATGTGAAATCAAACAATAACAGTAAAATGGAATGGAAATCAGCTTTGCATTAAGATAAAATGGAGAGGTTTACAAGAAATAAAGCCTTAGTGTTGACATGCATCTCCATGAAACCAAACACTTTCATCCCCATAAGCTCCGACTTGCTCTCTATGCTCTCCAATGGCTTGGTCCAAGTGATCAATCCAACAGCATAACCATACCTTAAAAGTTCTCCCCCCTCAACTATGGATATCAGCTTGTATTTATATGGCTTAATGGATAGGGATGGTTGAGAGATTTGTGGATGAGTTGGCTTCTAAGATCCTATGATGGGAGATCTTGAGCCCAACTAATCCATAATGATAGGGATAAGGGAGGACATGAGGCTCATGATCTATAAGCCTCGAGAATCTTCTATTTTTCCCATTTTACCCAGGGTACCGCTTTTCTCCTTCTATGACAAAGTGGTTAAGGTAAGAAATGCTTAGGGACTAAGGGCCATAAGCGGTGGCACTGCTTGAGGATAACAAGGGATAGGCAATGTGAGCAAGGTACCTCTCTTTGACAAAGGGGAAAGCACGGTGCTAAGCATTTTTGTGAAATATTGACAAAATGGTATGAGTTTCGACTCCAAGTGCTAGGATTTAGGGCAAGTAGGTATGTCAAAGGTCTTATCACATGATGGTGACAGGATTTTGGTATAATAGTTTTATGGGTTGGAATAAATTCCTATACATAGAGATGCTTTTTTATTTTATTTTCTCTTATGTAGAACCAAATAGACCATATACCTAAGCTACAAGAGAAAATAACAAAAAAACTAGGGTTTCACGAATTACAAACCATAAACCTAAAAACTAGGGTTTATAAATTTACACATATAACTACAAACTAACGTTTTATAAAGTAGAAATTCACATACATAGAGATCATGTGCTATGTTAGTCTCACTTATGTAGAAATACTTAAACCACCTACCTAACTTACATGCATAAATAGAAAAAAAACTAGGGTTTCATGAACTACAAACCACAAACCTAAAAAATAAGGATTAATACCTAGACCATATACCTAATATATAAGAACAAATGTCAAGAAAGCTAGGGTTTCTTGAACTAGAAACAAAAAAATTAAAAGCTAGGGTTCACATGTTTAGACATAGAAGTACAAAATAGGGTTTATGAACTCATTAGATTTATATCATTATATTTGTTAGCCTTACTTTACTAGAAACTAGTAGACCACATACCTAGAAGATATATACTTGCACTACAACATAGCTAGGGTTTCATGAACTGCATTGGATGTAATTTTCCTTTCAATTATGCATGTGGTTGAAACATGTTAGTGGTGTTGATGGGACGTTATCATCATATCATACAAATTCAACCTCTTTTGCAACCGACATACATCGACATAGACGCCAATCAATCCACTTTTCATGAAGATAGGACTGGCAAACTAACAATGATTTCAAGCCAAGTCAAAATGATTATGACAGTCCAAAACACTAATTTCCAGCTTGCCAAAATGAGTGTACAATCCCAAATGCAAGTACTAATGATAAACAAGAGTTGAAATGGAACTTTGAATTAATGAAAGGTACTGTCAAAACAAAATTATTTCCATCCAAGCATTTGCCATTATGAGAGTTCTATATTTCACTTTTTAGCTTGCCAATACAAAGGTACAATCTTTTAAGTATGTTAGATTTTTATCATTCAAGCTAGCATTATGATCTTAGGATCTTTAACTAAGAGAATAACATGCATAGTAATAAAGCACAAGAGACAAGAGACACAAATAATTTTCCTCGGGGAAACCATAAAGGAGAAAACCCCACAACTTCCTTAGATATAGAATCAGCACCAAATAGAAAAGCTTGAAACAGTAAGATGATCTCCATAGCTTCTATCTCTCTCTCTCTCACACTAAGAGAGATTCTCCTCTCTCACTCATGAACCCCAATGAGTGAGTGTAAGTGAGATAAATAAAGAGGCTCACTCTCTATTTATATTCTTCCATTCACTTGAAGTGCACTCCAACATGTCAGCCTCACTTAACAATTACTTACTAGATCTGACATCTCTATGAGTGTCTAATAAACCTAGTGCCCCACAACTTGTGGGAACTTTTCCCTCTACTCAACAAGGAGACTTAACCTTGAATTAGATGGTGGGTACTATTTCCCTGATATACAATGGCTCACCTAGGGTTGACTTTAGTAGGATATTCTAATAACCCTAGGGCCCCATAACTAAGGCGACTTTAACCCTTGACCAATAGGAGGGTTACCCAAAATGACTTGACATGAATTTCACATTATAGAAACTTCCCAATTGGAACATGGAGGCATGAAATGACGCAATTACATTATAGACACGTCCCAGAATAAACATCGGGGTACAATACATAAGGTATACAGATGAATAAATTCCAAAGTTACAAATACATCAACACTCCCTCTTAACTAGGAAGGTATTCTCTCGACACAATTTATCAGCACAAGTCTTCTTCTTTGTCTCATCTAAATCATAGTCAAGTTCTCGTTAGCTTCATCTTCAATTCATCTTCATCTTTAAGTCATCTTCATCTTCAAGTCATCTTCATCTGGATCTGGATCATCGATTGATCTGGATCATCATCACTGGATCTAGATCATCACTCAATCTGGATCATCATCTCTGGATCTAGATCATCACTCGATTTGGATCATCATCATTGCTAGATCATCATCAAGTCTATATCATCACTTGATTTGCATCATCTCTACTATATCATCATTAAGTATAAATCATCACTTGATTTGGATCATTGCTATTGGATCGTCATCAAGTCTAGATCATCACTTGATCTGGATCATCTCTACTAGATCATCATCAAGTCTATATCATCGCTTGATCTAGATCGTCATCGAAGCTAGATCATCATCACATCTAGATCATCACTTGATCTGGATGGTCATCAAGTCTAGATCATCATCATATATGGATCATCACTTGATCTGGATCATTATCAAATCTGGATCATCATCACAACTAGATCATCACTTGATCTGGATCGTCATCAAGTCTGGATCATCACATCTCGATCATCATCAAGTCTAGATCATCATCACATGTTATCTCAGAATGGTGCTATCTCAATTCTTCTCGTCACAGGAATTTCTACAGAGTTAATCCTGTAGGCCTACCCTTCATGTAGGTCTTCATCAGTGCTTATATCTGACACTTAAGTCAGAATGGCCCATCGAGCTCTTACATTTGACCTCATCTTGTTAGAAAGGCATGCCCAACACTCACATCTGAACTCATCTTGTCAGAATGGCCCAGCAATCACATCTGACCATGTGTAAACACATCACACCAGAATGGCTCAGCACTTATATTCGATCATGTGCAAGCACATCACATCGGAAAGGCTCTACACTTACATCCAACCCCATATTGTCAAAAAGGAATAGCACTCACATATGACCATGTGTAAACACACCGCACCAGAATGGCTTAACACTTATATATGACCTCATCTTATCAGAAAGGATCTGCACTTACATTCAACCATGTGTAAACACATTGCATCGAAAGGGTGTGCACTCACATCTAATCATGAAGGAACTAATCCTATTATCACATTAAAATGGACCCCAGTCCCAGACTGAGCTACCTGGTAACTGAACAGGTTCCTCCATTCCCAAAATGGCAGTTGCCCTTACATCTGACTTACTCGTCAGAATGGACAACACTCACATCTGACATGGGAGGAACTTAATCCTTTATCCATGACAGATATGGTTCAGCCCTTACATCTAATCAAGTGGGAACACATCCCTCTCTCACATCAGAATGGCTTCTCAGTCCTAGACTGATTTTTCTTGGTAACTGACCAGGCACCTCCATTCCCAGAATGGAAACATCCCTTATATCTAATAACTTAGCAACCAATCCTATAGTCAAATCAGAATGGCTCAGCACTTATATCTGACATGGAAGGAACCTAAATCCTCTCACCATGACAGAATGGCTCAGCCCTTACATCTGACCATGGAAGGAACTTAATCCTCTTCCATGTCAGAATGGATCTAGGTCTCATCATTTCCCCTTAGAGGGAACCTCGATCTCGAGAAGACCAAGCTTCTCCCTGAAGTACTCAAAATTCACTTTGGCCATTTCTAGCATAGAATCACATCAGGGTTGATTATGTCCAAGAATGACCTGCTAGCCTTGCCAGGATTGATTACATCCGAGGGTAACCTGTCTCATCAGCTATGCTAGAAATCCTTCTTTCAAGAGATCTTGATCTGGATCACTGCTCTTCTCTACATCATACAAAAATGAAAGTTATATCAACCAAATCAAATAGTAGTTTTCAAAAGAAACATAGTACCTCCCAAATATCAAGTGGAAACATTTTTTTCTTGAGCTGTACTTAGCGCCATGCAAGAGTCCATCCTGCCAAACCAAAAGATTATACTTGATACCATACTGAAGTAGCACCTTGAAGTTCTCTTCCTATCAATGGCACTGCCTGCTCAATACGAATCCACATAATCTTTTGATTCGCCTCATACTTGAGCCCATAATCAACTGTACCCTTCAGGTACCTTACTACATGCTTTACAACAATTAGGTGAACATGTCTCAATGTGTTCATAGCAAAGAAAATATCTGGTCTCATATTCATTAGGTACATGAAGGAACCAATCATATAATGATACATCGTAGCATCAACCATCTCTGATGAAGCAACACTCAATAGCTTCAAGTTCGATGCGATAGGTGTGGTCATGTAGTCCATCATCCTGAACTTCTTCAGGATCTCTAGTACTTACTTCCTTTGTCCACACCTCCATGCCTAGAAAATAGTGCATCGACACATAACAGGAGCATCACTGGTCTTTCGCCTTCAACCTTGAAGCAAAGGTTGGAATCTTCTTTACTCTTAGTAAAGCCTAGAGTCATCAGTAATCTATCCATCCTGTTGATGTATTTGTAACTTCGGAATGTATTCATTCGTATTTCTTATGTATTGTAACCCGATGTTTATTATAGGATGTATTGTAATGTATTTGAGTCATGTCATAGCCCGATGTTTATTCTGAGAAGTTTTTATGATGAGAAAGTCATGTCAAGTCATTGTGGGTAACCCTCCTATTGGTCAAGGGTTAAATTCTGTAGAGTTGTGGAGCCCTTGGGTTATTAGACTATCCTAGTAAATTCAACCCTACGTGATTCATTGTAAGTTGGGGCAATAGTCCCCACCATTGTGTTACCCTCCTATTGGTCGGAGGAGGCAAAGTCCCCACAAGTGGTGGGGCACTAGGGTTATTAGACACTCCTAGGGATGTTGGCTCTAGTAAGTAATTGTTAAGTGAGGACGAAATGTTGGAGTGGGTTCCAAGTGAACAGAGGAAAATAAATAGAGAGCGAGAGCCTCTCTATTTATCATACTCATACACACACACACACTCCTTAGGGCGCATGAATGAGAGAGGAGAAGCTCTCTCAGTGAGAGAGAGAGAGACTGCTGCTGTCGAACATCATCTTACTATTTTTTTGTTTTAATTTTTGTGCTGATTCTATCTCTGAGGAAGTTGTGGGGTTTTCACCATTTATGGTTTCCCCGAGGATAAACACTGTGTTCATTGTCTCTTATGTTTGATTGATGTGCTTGTTATTCTCTCAGTTAAATATCCTAATGTTATGCTAGCTTAATGATAAAAATATAACATGGTATTAGAGCTAACCTACGAAGAAGACATTGTGCAGCTATAGAAGCTAGGGATTCTTACTTTTTGGGTCTCTCTCCACAATCCATCAGAAAAATTACGCTAGGATGACTCTCCTTTGAAGGGTGCATCTTTCTGTCAAAGCGAAATTTAATTCCGAGCATTTTCAGTTTTCGATGCGGTAATTAGGGATTTCTATAGAAGAGGAATTTTTGAGTGAGCCCGGCATAGGATTTTTCTCCTCATAAAAATTGAAGTTTAGAGACCTATATCAAGAAATTTGGTTGGGTGAACTCCATGAAAGTCAAACCCTAGTTTGACCCTGAGCTCGGAAAACCTTAAATACTAAAACTGCTAAGTTTTTGTACATTCTCTATATCCTGATATTGGAAAAGTCTCAAGAGCTCAAAATTGCAGGGTCTTAAGACACAATTCTAATGAAACCTGTATCCAAAATTAAACCTTAGCTTCGCTATATTCTAGGAGATATGATCCCTCCAAGTTAGGGTTCCAGCTTCCTCCAGAATTTATCCCTAAAAAGGACACCTGGGGAGAATTGAAATATATTGGGCTACAGAGGTCTAAATGGAATTCCTAAAGATGTTCTAGAAAGCGCATGGAATTTAATTTGTTTGGTCCAAATTTTAGACTCATGATATGAACCAGTGACACGTGGTAGTTTGTACAACATCGTTGTTATGAACAGTCCTGTAACAAGCCACCTTGGGAAAAGGATCATAAATCCCAATTGGTGAAACAAATTATGATGAAACCTATGGTTTTGAATCAGCTCCATGCAAGGTTACCTCAGTGAGAAATTTCATATATAGAGCATCTGTAATTTCAGAAACAATAACAGGAATTTCTGCAGAAGAAATTGGAAAACTAGGGCTTCCTGTTTTGGGAGCTGGCCTCCACTGTTTTCAGAAAAGGAGTACTTTGGACAGCTCCATTTGAAGGCATATATCTGTCTCTCAAATCAGATCTGAAAGGTTCCAATTTTTGAAAATTAGGGTTTCTGTGACAAACCCTAGATCAGCCAACTCTAGAACTGGGACAGACACCTCAAATTGGTAAGATCTAATCTTTTGTTGTTTCCATTTGAGGTTCTCATTTCAATGTGATCTATCACATCAGCTTGATGATAAGCTTGGTGAAGTTGAAAAAATTCCAAGCATGGAAGTATATTATCTCTCTAAAGAAAATGAATTAGACACCTATTGAGGCCTAGAAATTCACAGGTAGCAACAATAAGGGATTCTCCCCAATCAACATTCCCAACTAGCCCGTTGACTGTTTGGTATCGGGAATCCGTCCGGTTTGCGGTCCCGCTACCATAGGTTAAGTAACAAATAAGGCTTTACCGGTTGCGGCCCGGTCCACCGAGTTTTTTTTTTTGTATTTTGACTTAAAGATGAAATGCACGTGCCTATTTAACAATGCAGAGTGATAAAAATGCCAGGAACAGTCACAATGTGATGCGCAGGTTCTTACCTCTCATCTTATGGCTCACAAGCATCCAAATTGCATACAACAAAAGCAAACTGGCTATCTAAACTATCCCTAGGGAGCAGGATTATCATTCATTGGTGAGTAATACATTTTGCACATGCATTATGAAGAATCACAGATAGCTGATACTTCTTTCAAGACACATGAACACTCACAGATATTTAAATAACCAGATGGCCGATTATTTTATAAACAACATTTATTATTCACAGTGGAAAATATCCCAAAAGATACTGAAGAACATTCAACAAGAACATAGGTTCAGGAAATTAAATACTCTTACAGTAAATGAAACACAATTGAAAATGAAATAGTTCCTCTTCAACATTATTCATTGAGTTGTATTGATACTTTCCACTTTTCACTCTCTCCAACAGGCAAAATTGCAGTTTCCTTTGCAAAACGAAGTAGTTCCTCTTACAAGCAATCATTTACAAAATTTTCCAGGGAAAAAGCCCCTTTACTCAGTTCCACTTTCCAATATTTAAACTACCATTACAAAGTGTTCCGTTTTCCCCCCAGACGCATGGTCTTTCAGTTTCTCAAACGCTTCACATTCCTATCTTTTGTCTGTATGCAATCATGAACCACTTGGTAACTGATCCGTTTCTTGGATCTGCGCATTTATTGTTTCGAGCTTCGTTTTTTACTGCCATGGTTCTCCTCGGTGATTCCCCTGGTTTCAGTTATACTTCTACCAAACGGTTCATATTTCTTTGCACCCCGGTAGATTGACCTCTTTCCTCAAAACCGCCTACCATCAATTGACAAGCATCATTCAAAACAACAAATATTAACAATTAAAAAACAACTATTCCACTAGGAAATGGCAAGGCGCACCACCTGCAGGTTTGAAAAACATAGCCTACGATGGTCAACAGGAAACTCATTGGCAGGAAAACTTAAAGTCGGCAATCGAAAGGAAATAAGATCGGAGGCCACAAGGGTTTTCCAGCCGCAACGCCGGGCGAGGCATAAGTTGTGGACAAGCGAAACGCGGGCAAGAGGGACTTTAAATCGGAAGTCGAACAGTTTTCCGTTTCAGGGGTGGAAACACTTTTCCCGCCACAATGGTGGAAAGGTAGAGGCTTCAGGCACGCAACAGAAAGGCAGGAAAAGTAAATCGGAAATCAGACGGCTTTGACATCGGACGTAAAACCGCTTTCCCAGCCACAACGGCGGAAGAGAATAGGTTTTGGACACACGGCCAAGCAGGTCAATACATATCGACCATCGGGGCGATTCAGACTTCGGACGAATAAACGATTTTGGAGCAGTAACGACGGAGGGGCTGAAACTTCACAGCTTCCGATCTAACATAAAATTTACACCCGATCACAGAAAAACTAAGTGTTTAAGAGCTCAACGCAGCAGCGACCAGAATAAAATATCTCAGAGACAACGGTTTACTTAAAAGGCAACTGATCTAACTAAAATATGGCTATCAAAACCACATTCAACTCTACGATCCACAATAAAATCTTAACACAAACATGCTCTAGAGAGACAGGCTGCAAATCAATCATTAGAATCGACCAAAGCTAAGGCTATACCAGACCTTCATGGATCACACGAAATCAAAACAACTCTAAGTGATAAGGAGGGGCCCCAAAATTTAAGAAATAAGGGAGAAAAAGTTGCGGCTGCAACAACTAGCGATTACCTGGTGAACCTAGATCTCTGGGATATTATTCTTTGAGTGACAGACTGTTTAACAAAAATGCATCAAATGAAGTCTTCCAACTATCTGAATTTCTCGAATTTCAGCAATGTGAACCTTTGATCATTGATGATAGTCCAATTTGGGGAAAGTGGAAACCAAGACCTTCAAGTCCAGACAACTCTATTGAGGCCAGAAAATGAGTTTCATTATTACCTCTATCTTCAGGTAGCTAACAGCATGGACACCACAGGATTTTAGCAGATGGTAAACAACAATATTTGTTTGTTCCTCGTTCCCATGCCATTTTAACACTTTTGTGCTTTTGGACTTTTGTCCCTTTCATCTGAGTCCTCATGTACGCCTTTCTTACTGAATTTTAATTCAGGATCCTCTATCCCATAGTGTCCTTTTGTGTGAGTGGTGTACTTCAAGTTTCAGCTCACGGGTGGAGAGGATCTTTTGGCAATTTAGTACTTATGATTCAACACCCGCTTTGATTTATGATGCTTTTATAAAAGTTTTGACTCTTTATTTGCCTTTTGGCATTCGTTTCTTGGCATGGGATCATTTATATTTAATACACTGTTCACCTTGCTTCTTTCCATGGGTTCTTTGCTGTTGCTCCTTAGAACATTTTAAATGTGACGTGGATGGAGCCCCGACATAGTACTCCAGACTCCTCGAATCCGGTTTATTTCACAGGGGTTAAGCAGGACTTCAATGCACACAGAATTTTATTCGAGAAAACTGTTAGGCTGGAAGAATTCATTTAGCAACACACAGGCTGACACTCAACATATATGCTATTCCCAAAAAAGATCTTAATATCCTCCAGACAACCGCAAGTTCGTTCCCTTTATTGAAAATCAACAACTCAAATTTAAACCAAATGAAAGCATGACTCGAAAACAACCAAACAGCTTATTTATATACAAGACATAAAAACTCAAAGAAAACTCAAGAAAAGTAAGGCTTGAGAACCAAACCATTAACTGGCAAGTTCTCCTCCCATCCCTATAAATCTTGCAGCTTATAAGTAGTAGGGCCAAGTTTTGCTGCAATTTGAAACGGGCCTACCCACAACTGCTGGAACTTAGTATGCTTTCCCTTCTCATCATGGGGATGATCCCACTTGAGAACTAGGTCTCCCACTTCCAAGTCCTTTTTTCCAGCTTTATGTTTGTCAAACCATCTTTTTACTACCTTCTGTTGTTGCTTAAAACGTTCTCTGGCCTTGGATCTGGCCTCCTCTGCTTTCAAGAGATTATATATTCTTATTTGTAAAACTTCACTCTCTGACCCACTAGACTCCTGAGCTAAAATAGAATACGGTAGCATGATATTGGGAGGCAAGATGGCTTCCTTACTGTACATACGGGTATAGGGTGACACTCCTATCGCAGACTTGGGGGTGACTCTGTCAGTCCACAGGGCATTGGGTAAGGACGAGTGCCAACTTCTCTCGTTTTCTATTACAGTCTTCTTCAGAATTCTAATGAGGTTTTTATTAAAGGATTCAGCCAGGCCATTCCCTTGCGTATAGTAGCTAGCAAAATAATGTAATTTTATCCCTTTATCATGAGCAAATGCAGTCAATTTAATTGATGAAAAGTATTTAGCATTATAAAAAACTAACGAAATTGGAACTCCAAACCTGGTCATGATATGATCTTGTAGGAAGCTAATGACTTCGTCTTCGTTTATCTTGCGCAGTGGGATAGCTTCGACCCAGCGAGTGAAATAATCAGTCGCAGTAAGAATGTACTTGTGTAGCAGGGAAGAATTCGGTTTTATTTCTCCAATAATGTCCAGCCCCCATTGCTCAAATGGTTCCGTGATCATCACAGGCTTTAGGGGCGCTGCTGCTTTAGGCTGCCTTCCACCACACCTTTGACAAATATCACATTTCCTGACATGTGCATGCGCATCCTTTAAGAGTGTAGGCCAATAGTAACCGGCTCTAAGGATTTTGTGGGCTGTAGTGTCGCCTGAATAATGTCCCCCAACTGGACCGTCATGTAATTCTGCCATTACTTTCTTTGCGTCTTCCTTTTCTAAACATCTGAGGAGAACCCCATCATAATTATTTCTGAATAACACTCCTTCAACAAGTTGATAGGAGGCCGATTTGAGATGCAGAGCTCTTCTTTGTTTGGAATTCCAATGTTTTGGCAATAGCCCTGACTGCAAGTAATGCACAAGGTCCCTATACCAGGACTCAGGAGCTGTAAACAGAGGACATACATCCATTAAATGCAATTCGACTTCATCTTCCCATGCTTGTTCTTCGTTGTTACAGCTTTCATTCATCAACTTGCATAACCTTGACCTTTCACTATAGAGGCTGGCTTGAATTCAAGTTCGTATTCTTGAAGAGCTATTACCCAGTTGCCCCTTCTTTCTCCTAACTCTTTCTGAATGAAAAGGGATCTTACGGCTGTGCAAGGGACTATTACCTTGGTTCGATTTTTTAATATATAAGGTGTGAATTGCTTCACTTCCTTAAATACTGTGTAAGCTTGCTTATCAATGGGTGGGTAGTTTAATTTAGCCCCTTGTAGCCCAATGCTCATAAAAGAGATTGGGAATTCATCACCCCCATCCTCCTTTTGCGTAAGCACAGCTGCCAATGAATCATCAGATGCAAATGTATACATAATAAAGTCTTTATCAAAGTCTGGACTTTTTAGGGAGGGTGCATGTGCAACAGTAGTTTTAATTTTGCTGAAAGCGTCCTTCTCAATATCAGTCCACTTAAATTGTGCATTTTGTTTGACCATATTCTGTAGTGGTTTGACAGTCTGAGCGAAATCAGGCACAAACCTTCGTACAAAATTTATGGTTCCCATAAACGATTGCATTCCTTTTTTATTATGGGGCATGGGAATTTGTTCAATGGCCTTAATTCTTTCTGGGTCTATAGATATACCCTTATTTGAAACTATGTGCCCCAGTAACTTGCCCTCAGTGACGGCGAACACGCACTTCTTTGGATTGAGGGAGATTCCATATTTCCGACAGCATTCGAAAATTTGCTTTAGGTGAAAAGCATTCTCTCCTCTTTTCTTCAAGAATATTGTAATGTCATCAAGGTACACCACAGCGCTTCATCCAATTAGTCCGTGGAAAGATATGTCCATAGCTCTCTAAAATGTCGCTCCAACATTAATCAGTCCAAAGGGCATCCTTTGGTAGGCAAAGGTTCCCCATTTAGTCCTGAACATGGTTTTTAATCTGTCTTCCTCGGCTACTAGCGCTTTATTGTAGCCAGAGAAACCGTCTAATAATGAAAACAATTCAGAACCAGAGACCATCTGTAGCAATTGCTCCATGGGAGGCACCAAATAGTTGTCTTTATCTGAGGCGCGGTTTATGTTTCTGACGTCCACGCACAGTCTGATTTCTCCCGACTTTTTTCTGACTGGTACCAAGTTTGATACCCACTCAGAATGTCTGACTTTAAAAATGATTCTAGCATCTAGTAATTTCTTTACCTCACTCTGAATCAGTGGTTCCATCTTTGGATGCATTTTCCTCAAGGGCTGCTGATATGGCTTGACTCCAACCTTGATGGGGATGACATGTTTTATGATGCTGGTATCATATGTTTTCAGATCTCTGTACATCTAGGCGAATACGTCCTTGTATTGTTTAAACAGACTGACGAACCTTTCCCTTTCGGCCGGTGAGCAACATTTACCGAGATTTACAAATTTAGGATTCGCCTCATTCCCCAAATTAATTAGCTCGAACTGTAGAGTAGAGTTGTGAGTCTTTACATTGGCGGGTCTCCTAAACTTTTCATTCAAGTCAAACATATTTTCTAACGTCCTGACCCCTTTAGGGATGAAATTATCATATTTCATCTCAGCCTGATGGTCTTCATCATCTATGATTTCTCCTTTAAACACCTCTTCATTCATCAAGCATTCTATTATTTGCTGATCATCATCAAATACTTGCAAGTTGGTGATCATATCCGGTACAGAGGGCCTGAAAATAAGTTCAACAGAACAACGATTATTAGTCGGTACGAGTCTAGCGGCTGATGTGCCCAATAGATCAGCAGCTGCATTTTTTATTCTTGGAATTGAAATAATGTTAAATGCATTAAAGTGTTTTAGCGGATCCCATACCTCATTCTGGTAAGCTTTTAAGTGGGGAGAAACACAGTGTATTTGATTTCTGATTTGCTTTGCAATTATTTCTGAATCTCCAAGAACTTTTAAATTACTTACCTTTAACTCGATCGCTTTCTTTAGTCCCTGCACCAGTGCTTCGTACTCAGCTGTATTATTAGTACATTCAAACTCTAATCTACAGGAAAGAAAATGTTTATTCTTCTATGGGTTGATCAGGACACAACCGGGCCCTGACCCTTCTAAAGTCTTAGATCCATCAAAAAACAAAGTCCAAAAAACATTATCTAGTGAACGTGAATCTATTCCTACTGCTAAATCTACTATGTTACAATCAATCTCATCAGCCTGAGAAAATTGAAGGAGATCAGGCTGGGTGTCAGATCTGTCATTGGCCTCTTCCGCTTGATAATTCCTTCGTTCCAATTCGAGAAAATAGTTTCCCAATACAGAATTGACTGGTACATTCTTCTCATTCAGTTGAGTAACATTGTACTTCATGTGAGGCTCTCTTAAAATTTTAATATGGTTTGGACTCCTCCTGTATGGAAACCACAGATGCGACCAATCTGAGGTGAAATATCCATTTAATTTAGCTGACCAATCTCTGCTCAGGACCAGACCGTCAGCATCTGGTATATCAGCCACCACGATACTAATGACTTGGCATACTTTGTCATTGGATGCCAGACGGATTAGGACGTCTTCCATCTCACCAATTACCTTCACGTCTGTTCTATCCAATTGAACCACCCTCCACATGGTTGGCTTAGGCTTCCCATTTATCTTCTTACATACCGATATGGGAATGACATTAATTGACGCCCCTCAGTCTACCAGGCAATTGTGCACGTTATGATTAAAAATTTCAAATGTTAGGAGGAAATATGGATTTTTACATTTAGTCTCACCTCCAACGCCGGTTTCTCCAATTTCTTCCTCGCCTTGAGGTCGATTGTCAGTAGGAGGCTTCTCATCCGATTCCTCAAGTGCTCTCAATAATATTTCTTTCTATTGAGGCACTTTGCACATTTCAAATAGTGGGACGTTTGCTTTTATCTTCTTTAAATCTTCCACAATGTCATAATCCATCTGTTGTGTAATGGAGTAAGATTTACCCGCATTCTCCTTTTCTTCATTCGGCTTAGGCGGCATTCTGTTCTGCTTAGGATCCTGGCTGGTAATAGTGAATTCAGGAATTATATCAGCCATGGGTTTATTTTGGAATTTCTTCTTAACGTTTCTTTGCAGCCTCTTAATCTTTGGGAGTATCAGATTGTCATCTTTAACCATCCCTTGACTTCTTGTTGTCACGTTGGTGTCCACAACTTCCTTGTATCCTTGATTCCTTTCCTCTTCAGCATCAAATAAAGCAACAGAATTCCATACAGCCATGGTTTCCTCTTCCTGCTCTTTAGTAGAAGTAGAAGTAGAATTCTCTTTTCTTTCTTCATCGCCTTCTTCTGTTAATCTTGAATCCAACATCTGATTCATGACTAGTGTCATTGAATTTATCCATTGCGGACAATTCTTTTCAGAGTGAGGTTGCTGGTGAAAGGTGCAGAAATTTTCCATCCCTATCTCTGTCAGATTCATAGATGCAGTATTGTGAGGAGGAGGTTGAGACTGATTGTTGTCCTCTCTTTTCTTATAATACGGCTTATAAAACTTTTGTGCTTCCTTTTCTTTCTCCATATCTATGATCTTGTTGGAAAGCTTCTGCATCATTTTGGCCATATTTTCCAAATCTGGTGACTTCTCTTCCTTAGGCTTGGTAAACAATAATGCTTTCCTTCTCTCTCCTGATTGTTCGGGGTAATATTCAATACTCTCTCTTTCAGCCTCCACCACTTCTGCTTCTTCATACGTTTTCTGCCAAAGTAGGCTTGGCCCTACCTTTCGCAAACATGGCTAAATCAGGACCCAAGGATGATGTATAATACTCAATTAGGACCTTGTCTGAAGGCTTGAGTAAAACTGTGCACCTTCTCTTTCTTCTCCTTTTTCAGAGCACATAGTCCTTTCATAAGGGCTGCGTGAGTCTTTTGAACTGCATACTTACTTCTGAAAATTCGTTCGAAGGTATCCCAATCAGGGATAGAGTTGGCCGGCAATCCAAAATACCATGAGGCGGCAGCTCCTTTGAGGGTATGTGGGAATAGTTTGCATACTACATCTTCATGCTCCCCAGCCTTCAATCCTTCTATTTCCAAGTAAAAACTCTGCAAATGATCATCCACTAATATCTTCTCATTTGGATCGAACTTAGGCAACAACTTTTCAAAGGCCTGAGGTAGGTCATGCAAAGGAGGAGTCAGGTTTAGGGGTGATCTAGCTTTCCATGCAGGTGGTGGATTTGGTGGATTAGGAGGAGGTTGGTTGGCGTTAACGCCGGCCATGAGTTGAGGTGGAGAGTGAGAAGGTTAACCAACAGGGGTGTGAATAGGAGAAATGTAAGGGGTATCTGGGCCTTCTTGATTGAAAGGTAGCTCAACTTCTTGCAACGCAGTTTCCACAAGTTCTTCCCAGTCTCCAACCAGCACTGAGTCTTCTGTTACATGATGGTCTTTCTTTTTATACTCTCTTATGGGTAATTCAGGGATAATCGACAATCCTCCAATCTTCTTTACGTATGCCCTGGTGTGTCTTCTCAGGTCATTAACGATCTTGTTGCGAATAGGATATAGATGTTCTCTATTTACTTCTTCTGGAATTGGATTATGTGGTCCACTACTTTCAGAACTGTAACCAGTGGAATAATCTCGGTAAAACGGGTTTCCTTGGCCAGCCATGCACTGGCGGCCCTCCTTCTAGCGCCAAAATTGTTGAGGCCTGGAAATTCGTAGGCAGCAACAGTAAGGGATTCTCCCCAATCAATGTTCCCAACTAGCCCGTTGACTGTTTGGTATATGGAATCCATCCGGTTTGCGGTCCGGCTACCATAGGTCAAGTAACAAACAAGGCTTTACCGGTTGTGGCCCGGTCCACCGAGTTTTTTTTTTTGTATTTTGACTTAAAGATGAAATGCACATGACTATTTAACAATGCAGAGTGATAAAGATGCCAAGAACAGTCACAATGTGATGCACAGGTTCTTACCTCTCGTCTTATGGCTCATAAGCATCCAAATCGCATACAACAAAAACAAAATGACTATCTAAACTATCCCTAGGGAGCAGGATTATCATTCATTGGTGAGTAATACATTTTGCACATGAATTATGAAGAATCACAGATAGCTGATACTTCTTTCAAGACACATGAACACTCGCAGATATTTAAATAACGAGATAGCCGATTATTTTATAAACAACATTTATTACTCACAGTGGAAAATATCCCAAAAGATACTGAAGAACATTCAACAAGAACATAGGTTCAGGAAATTAAATAATCCTACAGTAAATGAAACATACCTGAAAATGAAATAGTTCCTCTTCAAAATTATTCATTGAGTTGTATTGATACATTCCACTTTTCACTCTCTCCAACAGGCAAAATTGCAGTTTCCTTTGCAAAATGAAGTAGTTCCTCTTACAAGCAAACATTTACAAAATTTTCTAGGGAAAAATCCCCTTTACTCAGTTCCACTTTCCAATATTTAAAATACCATTACAGAGTGTTCCGTTTTCCCCCCAGACGCATGGTCTTTCAGTTTCTCAAACGCTTCACATTCCTATCTTTTGTCTGTATGCAATCATGAACCACTTCGTAACTGATCCGTTTCTTGGATCTGTCCATTTATTGTTCCGGGCTTCGTTTTTTACTGCCATGGTTCTCCTCGGCGATTCCCCTGGTTTCAGTTATACTTCTTCCAAACAGTTCATCTTTCTTTGCACCCAGGTAGATTGACCACTTTCCTCGAAACCGCCTGCCATCAATCGACAAGCATCATTCAAAACTACAAATATTAACAATTAAAAAACAACTATTCCACCAGGAAATGGCAAGGCACACCACCTGCGGGTTTGACAAACCTAGCCTACGATGGTCAACAGGAAATTCATTGGCGGGAAAACTTAAAGTTGGCAATCGGAAGGAAATAAGATAGGAGGCCACAAGGTTTTCCCAGCCGCAACGCCGGGCGAGGCATAAGTTGTGGACAAGTGAAACGCGGGCAAGAGGGACTTTAAATTGGAAGTCAGATGGTTTTCCGTTTCAGGGGTGGAAACACTTTTCTCGTCAAAACGGTGGAAAGGTAGAGGCTTCAGGCACGCAACGGAAAGGTGGGAAAAGTAAATCGGAAATCGGATGGCTTTGACATCCAACGCAAAACTGCTTTCTTAGCTGCAACGGTAGAAGAGAATAGGTTTTGGACACACAGCCAAGTAGGTCAATACATATCAGCCATCGGGGCAATTCGGACTTCAGATGAATAAACGATTTCAGAGCCGCAACGGCGGAGGGGCTGAAACTTCACAGCTTCTTATCTAACATAAAATTTACGCCTGATCACAAAAAAACTAAGTGTTTAAGAGCTCAACGCAGCAGCGACCAGACTAAAATGTCTCAGAGACAACAATTTACTTAAAAGGAAACTGATCTGACTAAACTCTGGCTATCAAAAACACATTCAACTCTGCAATCCACAATAAAATCTTAACACAAACATGCTCTGGAGATATAGGCTGCAAATCAATCATTAGAATCGACCAAAGCTAAGGCTAGACTAGACCTTCATGGATCACACGAAATCAAAACAACTCTAAGTGATAAGGAGGGGCCCCAAAATTTAAGAAATAAGGGGGAAAAAGTTGCGGCTGCAACAACACCTACATGAATAGAAAGGTTCTAGTTCCAGAGGGAGATGAGGCTAGAAGCCATACACAAGAAGAACTTGGTCGAGGCCAAATACATTATTGTTGATTTAGTCATGAATCAACTTGTACTACAAGTGTCTTCCTTAAAGACATCAAAGATGTTTGATTCCTTGACCAAGCTATTTGAAGGGAATAACATACATGAGAATATAATCTTAAGAAACTAGTTGAAGAATGTGAAGATCCAGAACGCAGAGACCATGCAGTCATAAGGGCCTCTCAAATCAAAGAAGAACTTGAAGTGGTAAAAGAAGAAGTGAAGAATGCAGAAGTGGTGATGGCCACCTTGAATGGCCTCCCAGGATCATGGGATTGATTCTTTCAAGGAATGTGTGCCAAAAGGATGTGATTACTTTTAGTAGACTCTGGGAAGAAGAAGAAGCTCGATTCATAAGAAGAGAAGAGAATATGGGAGCAATTGAAGATTAAGCTCTCACCATCCAAATAAGATCCCTCAAGCAATGAGGAATATGAAGAACTCAACTCTTGAAGAATCTCTTATCTACCTTATCATTTGGATAAGAAATGATGATATTATGAATGAAGAATACGATGAAGCTAAAGGATCAAGAAGGAGTCTACACATGAAACAAATAAAGATAAGTATTCAATTGTCATTTCATGATATTGTTTTGTTATGCATTTGTTTATATTCAGTTGATGTATTATGCATGATAGGATGTTTACATTAATGACAGTATACTTCTAATATACATGTGATGGGTAAGTAGCTCATGGTGCTATACAACTTTTCATTGCTACTTATCTAGAATGAAACCTTTTTGCTAACATATTGGATTAGTGCACAATCTCAATGTTGTCTTGGTAGAGATGGAAAGCATCTAGACAAGTTTTCATGAAATATGGATGAATGTTGTATTGGATAAAGTAGTTGCATGATCATATATTTATGCATAAGAATTTTCCAGTATGAACATTCCTTATGAAATGTTTCTAACCATACAAATGCATTTGACTTGTAAGAAAAATCGCATACATAATCAGCTACAAGCAAAGAAGGATGAGAGTTGTTCCGAAGAACAAGTGATGACATTTCAAAATGAAAAATAATATGACAAATGCAGCAACATCATTAATGCAGAACCTTCCAAAAACAAAGGGAATATTAGTTCAGGAAGAATGATGTCTAGGATGTAGTATCGATACATGAAGGGAAGTTCGTAGTTCCATCATGCAATAGATGGAAACATCGTGGGATACAAGGCAAGATTCGTAGCACGAGGCTTCTCACGAAAAGAAGGCATAGAATACGAAGAGACATTTGCATCCATTGCAAGTGAAGACACATGACAGGAAGAATCATGTGTGTAAGTGAAGGAAGGCCTTGTACGTGCTCAGAAGACACCCATGGGATAACACATACATGAGGAGCTTGATGAAGATCTGAACCTTTGCTACAAGGTGGATAAAGGATGACAAGCTCACACATGGGTGCAAGAGGAACTTTTGAAAAGGTTCAAGATAGAGGATATTGGTATCCAGTGATCCTAGATGGATACATAGAATATTAGTAGCATAGGAAGCTACTTGTCACTCCAGTACAGAATGTTTCAGTGCATAGAGTACGAAAGACAGAGGGAGTGACTACAGAAGATCCTGAGGTTCGACATGGTACGACAGGATGGATAGATTACTTATGACTCTAGGCTTTATCGAGAGTAAAGTGGATTCCAACCATTGCTTCAAGGTTCAAGGAAAAAGACTAGTGATGCTCCTATTATGTGTCGATGTGTTACATTCTAGGCATATAGGTGTGGACAAGGGAAGTATGTAGTAGAGATCATGAAGAGGTTCAGGATGATAGAATGCATGACCACACCAATGGCATTGAACCTGAAGCTATTCAGTGTTTCTTCATAAAAGTCAGTTGATGCCAAATGTATCATCAGATGATTGGTTCCTTGATGTACCTAACAAATATGAGACCAGATACTTGCTTTGTTGTGAACACATTGAGACATGTTCACTTGATGGCTGCAAGTATGATACGAATCAGAAGATTAACCTAGAAGGTTATACAGATTTAGATTGGGTAGTGCCATTGATAGGAATAGCACTTTAGGGTGATTCTTTAGTGTGAGATCATGTGTAATCTCTTGGTTTGCAAGATGGAGTCCTACATGGCGTTGAGTATAGCCGAGGCAAAAGATGTTTCCACTTGCTCTTCGAGAGGTAGTATGTTTATTTTGAAAACTACTATTTGATTTGATTGATCTGACTTGAATTTTTGGTATGATGCAGAGAGGATCAGTGAAGCTCTAGTTTGTGATACAGATCAAGATCTCTCGAAAGAGGGAGTTTTAGCATAGCTAGGAGACAGGTTGTCTGAGCATAAATCCTGGCAAAGCTCGTAGGCTGCTTAGACGTAAACAGTCCTGTAGGTTGTCCTCAGATGTAACTAGTCCTGGCGAAGCTTGCAGGTTATCCTTGGATGTAATCATCCCTGGTCTAATTCTATGCTAGAAATGGCCAGAGTGAAGTTTGAGTACTTCAGGGAGAAGCTTGGTGTTCTCCAGATTGAGGTTCCCTCCAAAGGGAAGGGATTATTTTGTGTGCCCTTCTGACATGGTGAGAGGATTGGTTCCTTCCATGATCAGATGTAAGTGCTGTGCCATTCTAACATGGTGAGAGGATTAGTTCCTTCCATAGTCGGATGTAAGAGTTGTGACATGGTGAGAGGATTGGTTCCTTCCATTGTGAGGTATATGTGGATGCCACATCCAGCATGAAAAATGGTTGGCTCTATGAAGACACATCTAGTATGAAAAAGGACTAGCTTTGTGTAGATGGCACATCCAACATCAAAAAGGGTTGGCTCTGTGAAGACACATCTAGTATGAAAAAGGACTAGCTCTGTGTAGATGGCACATCCAGCATGAAAAAGGGTTGGATCTGTGAAGATACATCTAGTATGAAAAAGGACTAGCTCTATGTAGATGGTACATCTAGCATAAAAAAGGGCTCGCTCTGTGAAGACACATCTAGTATGAAAAAGGACTAGTTCTGTGTAGATGGCACATCTGGCATGAAAAAGGGTTGCCCCTGTGAAGACTCATCTAGTATGAAAAAGGAATAGCTATTAGTAGCTTCCACATCTGGTATGAAAAAGGATCATCTCTATGATGCCTCATCTGGTATGAAAAAGGACCAGCTCTGTGATGCCTCATCTAGTATGAAAAAGGAGTAGCTCTGAGAAGACTCATCTAGTATGAAAAAGGACTAGCTCTGAGTAGCCACCATATCTAGTATGAAAAAGGACCATCTCTGTGATGACTCATCTAGTATGAAAAAGGACCATCTCTATGATGCCTCATCTAGTATGAAAAAGGACTAGCTCTGAGTAGTTGCCACATCTGGTATGAAAAAGGACTAGCTCTGTGATACCTCATCTGGTATGAAAAAGGACCAGCTCTGTGATGCCTCATCTAGTATGAAAAAGGACTAGCTCTGAGATGATACATCCAGTATGAAAAAGGGTTGGCTCAATAGAGGTTCCTATGATGAGAAGAATCAGGAGATAGAACCTGTGATGATGCTTAGTGATGATCCAGATCAAGTGATGATGATCCAGATCCAGTGATGATGATCTAGTAGAAATGATCTAGATCAAGTTAATATCCAAATCCAGTGATGATGTCCAATGATGATCTAGATCGAGTGATGATCCAGATCCAGTGATGATCCAGATCCGAATATGAAGATAACTTGAAGAAAAATATGACTTGAAAATAAATATGACTTGAAGATGAAGATGACTTGAAGACGAAGATGAATTGATGATGATCCAGATGATACAGCAAAGAAGACTTGTGCTGATATATTGTGTCAAGAGAATACCTTCCTAGTTAAGAGGGAGTGTTGATGTATTTGTAACTTCAGAATGTATTCATCCGTATTTATGATGTATTTTAACCCAATGTTTATTCCAGGTATTGTAATGTATTTGATTCATTTCATACCCCGATGTTTATTCCAGGAAGTTTCTATAATGAAAAATTCATGTCAAGTCATTATGGGTAACCCTCCTATTAGTCAAGGGTTAAAGTCCCCATAGTTGTGGGGCCCTTGGTTTATTAGACTATCCTAGTGAATTTGACCCTAGGTGAGTCATTGTAAGTCGAGGAAATAGTCCCCACCATTTTTTTACCCTCCTATTGGTCAGAGGAGGCAAATTCCCCACAAGTGGTGGGGCACTAGGGTGATTAGACACTCCTAGAGTGCCTCTCTATTTATCATACTCATACACACACACTCACTCATTGGGGTGCATGAGTGAGAGAGGAGAAGCTCTCTCAGTGTGAGAGAGAGAGACTGCTACTGTCAGAGATCATCTTACTATTTTTCAGTTTTAATTTTTGTGCTGATTCTATCTCCGAGGAAGTTGCGGGGTTTTCTCCATTTATGGTTTCCCCGCGGATAAACACTGTGTTCATTGTCTCTTGTGTTTGATTGCTATGCTTTTTATTCTCTTAGTTAAAGATCCTAATGTTATGCTAGCTTAATGATAGAAATATAACACATCCTATTGTACCATGTCGAACCTAAGGATCTTCTGCAGTCACTCCCTTTGAAGCAGAGCATCATTCTCCCTCTGTCTTTTGTACTCTATCCACTGAAACATCCTGAACTGGAGTGACAAGTAGCTACCTCTGCTACTAGTATCCATCTAGGATCATTGGATACCAAGATCCTTTATATTTAACTTTTTCGAAAGTTCTTCTTGCATCCATTTGTGAGTTTGTCATCCTTTATCAACCTTGTAGCAAAGGTTCAAATCTTCATCAAGCTAGCTACAAATTTCTCTTTGTAGTTTATGCATTCTTTTTGTGAGAGGCCTCATGCGCCTTGTACGATGTTTCCATCTACTGCATGATGGAACTACGAACTTCCCTTCACATGTTGATACTGCATCCTAGACATCATTCTTCTTGAACCAGTCTTCCCTTTCTTCTTGGTTACTTCTTCATAGCTTGAAGGTTCTGCATCAATGATGTCACTGCATTTGTCATATTATTCTTCATCTTGAACTGTTGTCACTTGTTCTTCAAAACAAGTCTCATCCTTCTTTTCTTGTAGGTGATTATGTATGTGATATTTCCTAGAACTCAAATGCAGTTGTATGGTTAGAAAATTTTCATAAGGTATATTCATAATGAAAAATTCTTATGCATAACTATATGATCATACAACTATTTTAGCCAATACAACATCCATCCATATCTCATGGAAAATTTCTAGATGCCTTCCATCTCTACCAGGACAACATTGAGATTGTGCACCAATCCAATAAGTCAGCAAAGAGGTTTCATTCTAGACAAGTAGAAATGGAGAGTTTGTATAGCACCATGAGCTACTTACCCATCACATGCATATTAGTAGTATACTGTTGTTAATTGAAACATCCTATCATGCATAATACATCAACTAAATATAAACAAATGCATAACAAAACAATATCATGAAATGCCAATTGAATACTTATCTTTATTTGTTTCGTGGGTAGACTTCTTCTTGATCCTTCAGCTTCATTGTCTTCTTCATTCATAATAGCATCTTTTCTTATCCAAATGATAGGATGGTCTTGTAGCTGCAACATTTTCCCAAAATTATGAAAATTTTAGGACCCTCCTTTGCTTTGGATTAGCTTTATTTTCTTCCCTATTTTGATCTAATGATTTCTCAGAACATTTTTTAATGCTTGGTTTGCTCTACTACTTGATTTAAATTTTTTTTCCTTGATGCCTAAAGCAATCTAAATTTTGGTTAGACCCTATTGCTACCTTTGAATGCATTTGAAGCATGCCCGAATTGGAGGTTAATTCGCTTTCTATTTCCCCGTTACGGGTGAATTGTTGGTTTGCTTTTCTGCCATTGTGGATGGAAAACTGGGTTGCTTTTGATTTTCTGTCCAATCCATCGATTTCGCTTCCCTGTTGGTTCAAAGCGGAAGGATTTATCCTTTCTTGCTCTGCCGTTGTGGGTGGAAAATTACTTTCGCTTCCGATGTTTGCTTGCGGGTCTTATGACGAAGTTTTCTATATTTCGTTCTCCGTCGTTGCGGATGAGGGTGTGCTTTGAGGTTCCAACATTACGGGTGGGAAAAGCGTTAGCCCTTCCGACGTTGTGTCATTTGGTTTCCGATTTGAGCTTCGCGAACGGTTTTTTATGTTGTGACTTTCCGCCGTTGCGGAAGAAAGTAAGCTATCGACTTCCGATCCAAAAGGCCTCCGATGTCCGATCGAAAAGTTTGCCCACCATACACTTTTCTGTGGGTGACTTAAAGCTCTGATCGACCGCCATTGCGGAGGGAAGTTCATTGTCTTCCTCCAATCCATAAGCTATTCAACGTCCGATATGTTGTTTGTTTGACTTATATATATACGCGGGTCACAGAGTTTATTTTATCATTTCACTATCGTTGAATATTGTGCTCTGTCACTTTTGGTTGTTGTCGCTCACTCGTTCGGTCCCCGTGCTCAGTACATACAGTCTAGGTGTCTTCACCGTGAGGTTCGGCAAGCCTCTCCACGTCGGATACGTCAGTTCTAGGTAGGTTTATTCACCTTCTACCATTCCTTTTGAAGCATTTGATAAGGATTGATGTGGTTAGTCTTGGTTATGGTTGTTTCCTTCGCCCTGTTAGATGTATGCATATATAATAGAGGGGGGGGGGGGGGGGGTATTTTGACCGCTAGCATGGGCATTTTTGACCCACGGAGTATTTTTTTTCCCACGGTCATTGGTGCGCAACCTTGTGCATAGTGGGTGGGGGTTTGGTGCAGGCGGCCATTACGCCGCCTGCACCAAGCCGCCCTGTGTGTGGTAATGGGGTGCATGGGGAGGTTTCGTTATGGTTTTTTAATAGCTTTGGGTAGTTTTTCCTTTCGTTTGAGGGTCATACTTCCCGTTTTCTTGAACCCCAGCCTGTGTCGCTCACACCGTCCTTCGCAGCCCGTTTGGGCTCTGTCGCCTGAAACCCTAGCCGGTTGGAACGGATACGCTGCTGTTGTGGTTTGTTAGCTGGGATTCGCATGGATAGTGGGTTTGGTAGGAGTGCCATTTGTAGCAAGATGACATTAATACCCGTAGAGGACGGAGATTTTCGTCATGTTAATGTAGATTTTTTCTTTCCTACCGGGCTGTATTGTTAAAGTGTTTTATATTGGAAAACATAGGCGACTCATACAGTTTTGCTGCATATAATTACTTTCGAACAGCTCCTTTGATTGCTAGCCACAGACTGAATTACCAAGCATTGCACATTGTATTTAGTGGGTCTGATAGTCAGGGAATATTTTTTTTAGGATGTACATGCATGCAGTTGCTTCACTATTTACTATCACATTAAACACAGAGAAATGGCACGTTGCATATGGAGGTAGATTTACTGCTGTCTAGAATATAGAATGGTTTAATATCATATAGAAATGTTTTGCATCTTGCCAGCCATAGACTAAGCCCCTAAACACTACACATTTGGTTGCAATAAGTTCGGTTCGTTAGGCTCTCTCAGTCATACATGCATTGGCCTCATTGTCTGATGTTATCATGCTAAGCATAGAAGAAATGGCACACTGCCCATTGATGTCCACAAGTTTGATTACTCAGCCAAAATGGCTTAATATTACAGTTTTATGGCAGGAAAATCTCACCATGTCAAAGAGACAAAGGAAGAAAACACCTGTGGTTGAAGAACAGCCAGAAGTAGAAGTGGTAACGAAAATAGAATACATATATGAGGATACGAAGTGCATTTCTGGCATTGAAACTGAATACCAATGGGGAGAAATCTATAGATTGATCACCAGAAGGGAGGTTCCCGATATAGGACTAGAAGAAGAATCCATCTACGCCAACATTGAAAGATCTGCAATAATGAAAGTAGCCACCAGACCAGAGCTGTGCCCCTGCTCTGAAGTGATTGGGTGGATTCTGTCCTGCGCAGATGTCACCACAATGATTCTAGAGGATTTCAACAAACAGGGCTATGCTGCATACAACCCTGGATATGTAGCTTTGGCTTATCAGCTGCCAAAAGCTGAAGTGTTTGTGTCTGATGACTGGTTAAATAACGTAAGAATGGACCTTATAGAAACCATGAAAAGAATGATGTTGAATGGGAAGCATTTCAGGACCAGAGCAACAGGCAATTATGATACTGCAAGTCTACGGGTCCCATACAGATTCATAGCTCTAATGCTCAACAGAAGTTTTGGGAGAGCTCATGGTAGGCTCTTCAAGCTAGAATGGGTCCCAATCATATTTTAGGTTGCCACCCAAGGGACGATATTTAATTGGGCCAGCCTGGTCTTAAATAGTCTCTCTGCTTGTTTGGCCTCCGCCCTGGGAGGAGAGGCCCAGAAAAGGTCTGAGTTTTATATGTGTTCAACACTGATAGATTGCATATTGTGCAACCAGCCCTTCCCTGGTCTCAGGTGCATCTGGGACAGGGAAAGAGTGCCTATCTATATTGCTTACAAACCTTTGTGGGCACACAACTATCATAGCCATTACAGAGAAATCTGTGAGCAATTCCTTATGCCGCTATACACACTCATCTTTCTAAAGGAGTGTGAATTTATGTCGGAGGATGCCATGCAAGTGATACAGGAACATGCATACTATTACTTGACTAACAATGGCATGTACTTCAGAATGTTTGGGGGATCAAAAGCACCTCTCCTGCTTCCCAAATATGCAACTGATTATATTATCCATAAGGAGGTAGTCAGATAAGTGTTCATAGATGGAATAGGCAGTTTCCTGTTCGAACACAAGAAGACTGCATACCCTCCTTTCCCATTTAAGCTGGGAAGCTACAAATTCACAAAGGTGAAACAGGATGAGGAATTCATAGAAGAATTAGGGAAATTCCATTTTGGCAAGATGCCATATCATAGGAGTGACTCCCAAGGTAAAGTGGTGGAGCATTGTAAAGAACACAAAGTACACTTCGAGTATACTCACCATTTTGATAGGGAGGAATCCGTCTTTTGAAATTCCCCTAATATGACAGCCCTAAGAAGAAGGTTCAAGCCAAAGATCACCACTAAAGGTGGAAAAGGGGTTGAACAAGCCAAAGCTGAAGAAGAGGCTAGGAGGAGACAGGAAGAGGCCTAGAGGCTAGCACAGGAAGCTGCAGAGTGGCTTCATAGCGAAGAGGAAGAGAAACGAAAAGCTTCCCAAGAAGCAGCTGAGAAATCCCAAGAAGTAGCTGATAAAGCACATGAAGCAGCCAAAGAAGCAGAAGAGGTACCTCTAAGAGAAGCAGAAGAAGCAAAGAGAAATCTTGAAGAGGAGTTGCAAAAGCAGGAATCTGAAAGGATGAAACTGACCCAAACAGAAACAGAACAGTCTACTGATGATAAAGCTGCAGGGCAGACCCAGGAGATGGAGAATCCCGAAGTCCAAGACCCACAAGTGCATGTTGCCAGCACACATGTGGTCCCTACGCTCAGGCTGGTGCTTTTTGTGCAGAAAAAGGGAGAAGAAATCCCTGACTTCAACACTGTTTACTATGATCAGGAAACAAAGAGAATAATGAAGAGAACAGAGAAAAAACTTGAAGTAGGAGATCTACCAGGGAAAATGATAACGGATACGGCTGTCATGCTAGGAACAGACCAAGATCCAAGGTTCACTCTGAGAGCCGGGGCTGCATTTATAAATGCCTCAGAAGATAACATAGATAGGGTGATGACTGAAATAGAGTCATCTAAGAAATCCTCTGCTCAGTTGAAAGATACCCTGAGGAAAGAGAGAGAGGAATGAAACAGGTTGAAGCAAAAGTTTGAACACTTGCAGAGGGAGATGAAGACTACTGAAGCTGAATTGTAGGTCCTACATGAAGAGAGACAGGCTCAAGAGACTACCCAAGAGTGCCTGGAAAAAGTGTAGGTAGAATATGAAGAGCTGAAGAAGGAGAAGGAGCAGTTGCTGCAAAAGGTGGAAGAACTAGAAGAGCAGCAAAAATCCTCAAGTAGGCCAATGATCTGAGCACCCAAGAGAAAAACAAGAAGCATCAAGAGCAGATTACCTCTTTGACAACTGCTCTGGAGGAGGAAAAGGAATAGCAGGTCAACCTTCAGCCATTCAGAGAACATGTCATGGCCCAAAAAGCTAAAATTCTCTAGCTACAGACTGCTCTAGAAGAGGAAAGGTGTAAAGTCCTTCAGATCGATAGTCGGTTAGAGGAAATCATAGAAACCTCCTCCTACTTCATGGATAGATCCCAAGAGCTTCTTGAGGTCTTGAATGCCAGGATGGCAAGGCTGGAAAACAATGCAGAGACTCCAGCAGAACTACCGTCAAAAGACCATCAACCCCTCAGGAGGGATCATGACCTAATAGATTTCGCTGTCAGTACCACTGAACACTTCAAGAAGGATGTCAAAAGGACGCAGGGAGCATGTTCAGAATACTTCAGAAGGCTCCTTAATACATACAACTGGTGTCAGATAGAAGCTCAACATAGACTGGAGGAGTTCTTGGACCATCAAACCTTTGTAGAAATATTTCAGAGAAGATATCAGGATGCAGAGCCCAGAACACAACAGATTAAGGCCATTGATGACCGAATTATCAAGAATGAAGTAGGCCAGTCAGCCATTAGTGTGCAGTTTTTGGAAGATCAGCTTAGGTTAAGCCCAGCCAGGATCGAAGCCATAAAAAACCAAGCTTCCAAATTTGAAATCAACATTCAGTTCTTGGAGCCCTGCTCATTTGAAGGCATTACTGCTGAAGCTTCAGCGTGGAAAAAGTTTTTCGATACACAAGCGGGACCCTCCTCATAAAGGACTGGTCAATTTTGTAAATGCGTTTGGAAATGACAAAGCGTTAGGAAATGAAGGGTTGGGAAGCCCAAAGGTCACTTTGGGAAGCCCAACCATTTCACCTTTTTGTATAAATATAGAAAGCTTAGAAGAAAAGGGGACTTTTTCCCAGTAAGAATGGTCAAGACATATCGTAAGAAGAACTATTTCCTTTTGCAATACAAAATTTCAGTTTGCTTGTTGGAGAATGATCATTGGGGTTTCAAATGTTTTGCCATGGATAGTTGAAAGACGAACTATTTTGTTTTTCAGCATTGTGTCCATGAATCATGAGATCGTTCTAACTTTACGACCTATGTCTTTGTTTAAATGATTTCTGATTTATTTTATGAAATGACCACCATGAGTAATGTATACTATTCATAAAACAATTAGCTATCTGGTTTTTGAAATATATTTAACTATTCATGCTTGTGAAAGTAAATATCAGCTATCTGTAATTGCTTTTCATCACGCATGCACATCCACATTACTCATACATTAATTACAAGCTGGCTCCCTGGGGATAGGTAGATAGATAGTTCATTTCATTGCTGCATGTGTGATTCGGGTGCTGGTGAGCCTAAGACGAGAGCTAAGAACCTGCGCATCACATTGTGACTGCTCCCTGCATCCTTCACCACCCTGCATTATTAGATAGATGCTTGCATCTCATACATAAGTCAGAAAACACAAATTCTGGTGGAACGGGATGCAACCGGTAAAACCTTTGTTTTGTTGTTTGACCTACGGTATCCGGACCACAAAACCGGACAGATTCCCTACACCAAACAGTCAACGGGCTAGTTGGGAACGTTGACTGGGAAAAATCCCTTTCCGTTGTTTCCTGCGATTTTTCAGGCCTCAACAGATGGATAAGAGGTTCTTCAAGAGTTGATTCCTTTGTATTCCTCATCACTTGAGGGATATTCTTTTGATGGTGAGAGCTTGATCTTCAATTGCTCCCATCTTCTCTTCTCTTCTTATGCATCGAGATTCTTCTTCTTGTGTGTGCTCTTGCTAAAAGTAATCACTTCCTTATGGCACACATTCATCAAATGAATGAATCCCATGATCTTGGGAGTCCATTCCAGATGGCTATCACTACTTATGCATTCTCCATTTCTTCTTCTACCACTTCAAGCTGTTCTGCATTCTGGATCTTCACATTCTTCAACTGTTTTCTCAAAGCCATCATCTGATTTATGTTCTTCTCTTCAGATAGCTTGATCAAGGAATGAAACATCTTTGGTGTCTTTAGGAAATACATTTATGGTGCAAGTTGATCCATGACTGAATCAACAATGATCTTCTTGGCCTTGACCAAATTCTTCTTGTGTAAGGCTTTGAGCCTCATCTCCCTCTGGAACTGGAACCTCTATACTCATGTAGGTGTCCAATCCATTTTCTTCAGATAGATTATATACTTCCATGCTTGGAATTTTTCAACTTCACCAAGCTTTTCATCAAGCTGGTGTGAATATATCACTTTGAAATGAGAACCTCAAATGAAAATAGCAAAAGATTAGATCTTACCGATTTGAGGCGTCTGTCCTGGTTTCGGAGCTGGCTAATCTAGGGTTTGTCAGAGAAACCCTAATTTTCAAAGCTTAGAATATTTCATATCTAAGTGGATAGAAAGATAGATCTCTTCAAATGGATTTTTCCAATGTACTCCTTTTCTAAAAACAATGGAGGGAATCTCCCGAAACAGGAAGCCTTAGTTTTCCAATTCCTTCTGCAAAATGCTTGTTACATTTTCTATGGTATCTCTGAAATTTATGCTCCTATATGACTAAAACATCGCAGTATGGTAGCCTCACATGTCACTGTTCCAACACCATAGGTTTAATCAGAATTGGTTTCACCAATTGGGACTTATGATCCTTTTCCCAAGGTGACCTGTTACAGGACTATTCAGAACAGCGAAGTTGTACGGACTTCCACGTGTCACTGGTTCATCTTCTGAGTCTAAAATTTAGACCATAGAAATTAAAGTCCATTCTCTTTCTGAAAAATATTTTGTAATTCCATTTGAACCTTTGTAGCCCACGATATAGCAGTTCTCCCTAGGTGTCCTATTTAGGGATGAATTCTGGAAGAGGATGGAACCCTGATGTGGAGGGATCATATCACCCAAAATATAGTGAATCTGAGGCTGAATTTTGGATACAATGTAGATAAGAATTCTATCTTCATCCTTTGTAAGTTTCAGCTCCTGACCCTTTTCCAATCTTGGGATATAGCTTTAGCAGTTTTAGTATTTCAGGTTTTTCTAGCTCGGGGTCAAACTAGGGTTTGAATTTCTCGAAGTTTCAACCAACCAAAAATATTGATCCAGGTCTCTAAAATTCAATTTCAAAGAGGATAACAATTCTATTCCAGGCTCACTCAAAAATTCCTCTTCTACAAGAAGCCCTAATTTTCTGCACCAAAACTAAAAATGCTCGGAATCGAATTCTGCTTCGATAGAAAGATGGGCCCTTCAATGGAGAGTCAGCCTAGCATACTTTTGCTGATGGATTGTGGAGAGAGACCCAAAAAATAAGAAGCCATAGATTATGTAGCTGCGCAATTTCTTCTTCTTAGGTTAGCTCTAATACCATGTTAGATTTTTATCATTCAAGCTACCATTATGATCTTAGAATCTTTAACTGAGAGAATAACATGCACAACAATAAAACACAAGAGACAAGAGACACAATGAATTTTCCTTGGGGAAACCATAAAGGAGAAAACCTCGCAACTTCCTCATGGATAGAATCAACACCAAATAGAAAATCCCAAAATAGTAAGATAATCTCCATAGCTTTTGTCTCTCTCTCTCTCACTGAGAGAGATTCTCCTCTCTCACTCATGTGCCCCAATGAGTGAGTGTAAGCGAGATAAATAGAGAGGCTTACTCTCTATTTATTTTCTTTCATTCACTTGAAGTGCACTCCAACATGTTGGCCTCACTTAACAATTACTTACTAGAGCCGACCTCTCTAGGAGTGTCTAATAACCCTAGTGCCCCACAACTTGTGGGGCCTTTGCCCTCTGCTCAACAAGGAGGGTTAACCTTGACTTAGATGTTGGGGACTATTGCCTCGACTTACAATGATTCACCTAGGCTTGAATTTACTAGGATAGTCTAATAACCCTAGGGCCCCATAACCGAGGGGACTTTAACCCTTGACCAATAGGAGGGTTACCCACGATGACTTGACATGACTTTCACATTATAGAAACTTCCCGATCGGAACATTAGGGCATGACATGACTCAATTACATTATAGGCACATCCCGTAATAAACATCGAGGTACAATACATAAGATATATGGATGAATACATTTCGAAGTTACAAATACATCAATAAAGTAAACATTAGTGATAAAGAATTTTATTAGTGCCAAGTTTCCAAGCCAATTGAACTCTTATACCAAATAAAATTTCCAGTCAAGTAAAATCTCTTATGACATTCCAAGATGTAAATTCCAGCCATGTAGGAATGATAACAAGTATATTCACTTGGATTTTGATGACACAATGACTTGCAAGCAATTCAAGGCCTTTTCTTGCATTTTTCCAAGTTATGGATGTTTATATACCACTGTCAAATTTGTTTAAGTATGGTTGGGAATGATTGTTTAGAGATAGTCCCTTTAGGGTGTCTTTGTGCCACTTTAATTTGGGTTTTGGACAAATTTGAGGTGAGGCGTTAGTGAGTGGGTAAGATAGGAAGGAAAGGAAGTTACCTTACGTTAGGATAGGTGGGTAGGAAGGCTATTAGGGATGCCCTAAATCGGATATTACAGTCAAGATTTAGGCAAGCCAAGAGGAATTTAAAGGACAAAATAGTGATGAAGTTAGCCTTGCGTTAGGGTCTTTGCATGCCAGGAGGTTAGGGCTATGGATAAGGGAGAAGTTAGAGTATATTAGGATGAGTTAGTGATGTTCTAGGGATTTCAAAGGGGGCAAAGGTACGATCCTATAGGTCAAGGATAGGAGTATGAAATTTCAAGCTTAGGGTTAGGAAATGAGAGAGGAGAGGTAGAAAGGTAAGTGAGTAGGTTAGGAGATAGAGAAGGGAGGAAGGTTTTGGAAGGGTAGAAACCTAGGGTTTTAGGTTATGTTTCTAGTTATGTATAGGTCCTTAGTTTTTAGGTCTGTAATAACAAGGCCGAAGCTAGGTATGAAAAGCCGAGACAACAAATGGAAGGGCCGAGGGGTGAAGGGAGGCTTAGCAAACAAGAAAAAGATCTCAATAAAATTATTTGGTAGAAATAAGAATACTTCATGGAAAATTTCTAGATTGAAAAATTATTTGCACTATGATTTACAAGATCACGTATTTGGTCTTTAAAATTAGCATTGTTATTGTACACGTTTATGTAGTTGTGTATTTTTTTGTTAACTAACCTACAATATTGAATTGTTTATGCATTTTATTGTGAACATACAAAATTTATTTATTCGTCAACAATAAATATTGCAAGCGCATCAACTGTAAAATACTACTACATTCGACATAATGTATGGAAATCTGTAATAAAAGGAAAACTCATTAGAGGAAATCTCAATTTAAAATGGGCCTTTCAAAAATAATACAAATTCCATGTCATCATGTATTAGCCAATCAAAATGCTTTAAAATTAAAAAAGGGAGCACCTATTAAACAATTTTTTAATATAAATTTGGGGATAGGTATCATAAAAAAAACTACTTTTTTTGTTCGTTTTTTTGACATATCTCCCTATGTGTTTACCCAAATTTTGATCGGGAGAGCTCCTTGGATGTGGAATTAAATTCTGCATCCAATGAGTACCTACTCGGTATACTTTTGATGGGCCCTCCTACCCCAAAAACAAGAAATACCTGAAAAAATGTTATGATGACATCATCGTCACGTTTTTTCAGGTATTTCTTGTTTTTGGGGTAACAGGGCTGGTCAAAAGTATGCTGAGTGGCTACTCGTTGGATGTGTAATTTAATTCCCCATCCAATGAGCTATCCCAATCAAAATTTGAGTAAAAGAACAGGGAGAATATCGAAAATATGAACAAAAAAGTAGTTTTTTCTTCTCTTCCTCCAAAATTAATAAATATTATTTTATTATTTTAACTATTATTTTATTAATTTTCCTTAGGAGGCCCATTTTGAGTTGAAATTTCCTCTAATGAATATAAATAAGTGCAAAATGATATATTAATATAAACAAATTTCCAATCATATAGAGTAGTACTGAAAAATGCAACATCGTTCCTAATCTCTACACAATGGCAACTCGTGTCTTATAAAAAATATGGCAACTCATGCCAAAATGCCACATCATGGATAGTGTGTTAAAATATTCTAACTTCGGAAGATATTCTATTGTACTTTTTTTGTGTTCTCCTGTGGAGATGTTCTTCCTCCATTCAGAGACGTCCTTGATGTAATTGGTCATGTAAAAGTCATGAGGTAAACCCTCTGTTGTAAGTCAAGGAAATAGTACCCAAGTGTCATTATAATAAATTCTATTTGTAAAGTCTAGTTAGACAAGTTGGCCCTGACAGCTAGTGAATTTGACCACACTAATTTAGAGGTCAAGTCAACAGAAGAATATAAATAGGAGGTGCTTTCGTTCATTTGTACTCACTCACCCAAGCTGTTCTTAGCAAGAGAGAGAAGTGGTTGCGCACCAGAAAGAAGGAGGAATATGTTATGTGAATTTTCTCACTGTCTTGGTAGAATTCTATACTAAGGAATTTTTGTGGGGTTTTCTCCCTTGTGTTTTCTTTGAGGAAAATCTTTGTGTTCTCTTGTGTTATCTTGTGTTGCTACATTTGTCTTTCTTTCAATGATCCTTTTCTTATTGTTATGATGTTATGATGCTAAATGTTTTAGATCTTGTATAACCATTAAAAATCTAACATGGTATTAGATCTACCCTAAAATAAGTATTTGTGGAGACTAAACAGTTCTATAGCTACAACTATTGAAGATTAGGGTTTCATGCTTGAAAACCCTAAAAGACCAAAACTAGTAATTTTGGGACTTTCGCCATATCTCAAGATTGGAGAATTCTCAGGAGATGAAACTTTTATAGGATGAATATAAATTAATGATGTACCTTTTGTAAATGTTTCACCCTCCAATTCTCTATAATTTAGGAGATATGATTCCTCCAACTCAGTGTTCCAGCCTCTCCCAGATTTCAAGCTTAAACAGGTGACCTAGGGAGAATCACTATATCTTGGGCTAGGAATGCCCAAATCAGATTTCATAACATGTTTCAGAAAGGAGTTAGACTGCATTTTTTTTGGTAAACATTTCAGACTCCAAATATGAATGATTACCGCATGGCATCACGTACACGTTCATTATGATGAAAAGTCCTGAAATAATTCACATTGGTAAAAATAGCATAAGTCCCAATTGGTTAACCGATTCTGATATAATTTTCATTTATGGAAATAGGATAGGAAAGCATACCTTAGTGCGAAGTTGCAAACACAGAGGAGCAGTACTTTCAGAGATATCACAGAACAAGATCAATCATTTCTACAGAAGAAACCTGAATAAAAAAAGAACTAGGGCTTCCTCTTCCAAACACTTCCATCCACCAATCATTTGAAGAAGGAGGACCATAAAATTCTCCCTAGGAAGGTGCATCTCTCTATGTGAGAATTTTCTCATTCTATGAACATTCATTTTTTGACCTCACACTGCTGCCAAAGGAAATTAGGGCATCAAATATTTTGTAGTTCCGTCCACAATTTTGGGAGAATAAGTATACTTCTCAGCTTTCCTTGAGGAGTCAAACCTTTATATCCAATCAGATATGCAATATACTTAACTTGAAAATTTAGGGTTTCTATATCAAACCCTAGGTCCACCAGAAGTAGTCTTTCAAAAGATCCTTCAAGCTAACATCAAGTTGAAGCATTCTCACTAGTAAGTTTCTTCCTCTCTTTTTCCATTTGAGGTTTTCATTTTTATCATAACAACAAATAGTACCAAGGTTGGAGACAATCTTGAAAGAGTCAAGAAATTCTAAGCATAGAGTGCTTATCATACATGAAGAAGCATTCCATGAATAACTATGTCAAAGAAGAAGCTACATATCTAGATGAAGATGAAGTCAAAGCCAAGAAGGACTTAGTCAAAAGAAAGATGAGTATTTCTTCCTCCATTGGATCTCAAAGGTATCATCCTTGAAAATTCCCAAGGATATGCTCGATGCAATGACCAGTATGAACAAAGATGACTTTGGAAACTCAACTCAAATAATGTGAAGAAAACATTCAATGATTACTTCACAAGAAGACCTCATCTCAAGGAGCAATTAGAATTTGTTAAAGACAATGACAAAGAAGTAGAAGCATAAATTACAACCTTGAATGGTCTTCCAAATCCAGTCGAGAGATTTTTCTAGGTAGGATGATCACATATGACCAATCACACAATTGGCTGAAGAAGAGATGACAATCATTCTCTAACAACCCATGCCAAGAAGGATAAGGAAGAGCATTCCTTCCAAGCATAGAAGAACATATCGCAACTCAATAGTTCGGTTGGACACCTTGTGAAAGAATGTCCCAAGAAGGAAGAATGGAAAGATGATATGATCTAAGAAGTACCATTCGTTCGTACATAATGACGTGTGGATATGAGTTTGAAACATGAAGGGATGTTTTGTAAAGTCTTCCAAGTAACTATACAAAACTAAGTATACCATCGATCAAACTATCAAAATATACGAAGCAAGGTTCATGGGTTCTATCAAAAGAGAGATTCAATTTTGGAAAGACATTGCTCTAGGTTGTAGACACACCTCTTCAGTAATGGATATTAAACTCGAAAATTGGTGTAATTAAATTAAAATAACAGATTAAGCAAACTATATAGCTTGAGACTCTCTAAAGAGAACCACCTATGTACAGAAGGATTTGTACAAACTCAGTAGGCACCCATGGGATAGCACATATATTCACATGAGAAACTTCAGGATCAACTAGAGTGATGGAGATCCCAACCTTTACTACAAGGTTGAAGATAGAATCCTATAACGGACAAGAGAAAACTTGCAACAAAGTTCGAGATGAAGGATCCTGATATCTAGTGACATAGATGGATACAAAGAAGACTAACAACAAAAGAGACTACTTGTTACCCCGATGTCCTAATACAGATGTGGAGGGAGGATGGTTCTCCACCTAAGAGGGAGTGACTATGGTACATCTCAATGCTCAAGCATCTTGACATAATTCTTGAGATTAGAAGCATGATGAAATCCATAAGACATTTTACTTATCCAAGTAAAATATGTAGAGAAAATGTTGTGGTACCTAAAGAGTACTGCAAAGGCATGATGACATTGATTGAGTTGGTAGTACTATGTACTCCAACATATTGCAAAAAACAAAGTTTTTCTCTAAATGCTGTTAGAAAATAGGACCACAGAGCAATAACAGATATACAGTTAAATCAATAAACAATATGCAAAAACACATTAAACAATATATAGAGACACAGATATAATGTGGTTCACCCAAAGAAATTTACCAGTCCTTTTAATGTAGTCTAGAAAGATGAAGGGATACACCCTGCAGCAAAACCACTGCACTTCCTCTTCACGCTCTCACAGTCTCTCTTCAAGTAAAATACAATGCCCACATCCAGTACAATACAATGGCCACATCCAGTACAATTACAATGGAGCCTCCTCAATCCTTATAAAGGCTTAATTGCATGCAATACCATGGGACAATACCATGGGCTACAACAAACCATGTGCCCAAACCATTTGCTAGACCTAACCACCTTCGACTCGACCTCAAGTCAAGGTTAACACATCCAATACCATGGGACAATACCATGGGCTACAACAAACCATGTGCTAGACCTAACCACCTTTGACTCGATCTCAAGTCAAGGTTAACCCTAACAATCCCCCCTTTGAACTTGACTTGGAGTAATCACCAACTGCCCTCAAGTATTTATCGAGGAATTTTACATCCACCCCCCTATAACCTAGGTTTATCTCCTGACTTTACTGGTGAGTTACCAAGGTTATGCTTGCCTTACCAGGTCTTACAGCCATATGCCCATTTACATGCAAACCGCTCCATTACATTTTTTTTTCATGTGCCTTCATGGTGACTAACCACAACAAATCTACCGCTGTTGCACTTGCTGTACCTTGGACTTCGAAAATTTATTCTTTTCACCTTCATGCTTTATGGCCAACAAAAACCGAGCAGGAACTCAGTTTCTCTCTGGTTACTCCCTTTGTCAACATGTCTGCAGGATTCTAGCTAGTGTGAATCTTTTCCAGTTTTAACAGTTCTTCATCTAGAACAGATCTTATGAAGTGGTACTTGAGTTCTATATGCTTAGTCCTTGAATGAAATACTGAGTTCTTTGTAAGATGAATGGCACTCTGGCTGTCACTGTACAACCTGCTTTTCTCCTATTTCTTACCTAATTCTTCCATGAACCTCTGCAACCAAATCATCTCCTTACTAGCCTCTGTAGAAGCAACATACTCTGCTTCCGTTGTTGAAAGTGCAACAACCTATTGCAGTTTTGAAATCCAACTTACTGCTGTTCCACCTACAGTGAACACATACCCTGTGGTGCTCCTCCTGTTGTCTTTATCACGAGCCATATCTGCATCAACATATCCCTGTAGAACAGTGTCTGAACCTCCGAAACATAATGCATGAGATGTGGTACCTCTCAAATACCTGAGAATCCACTGTACTGCTTTCCAATGCTCTTTACCTGGATTATTCATATACCTGCTCACAACTCCCATTGCATGTGCAATATCTGGTCTTGTGCACACCATGGCATACATCAAGCTCCCAACTGCTAATGAATAGGGAATCTTGGACCTGTAATCTATCTCTTCCTGTGTCTCTGGACACATATGCTTGCTTAGTTTGAAATGGCTTGCCAAAGGTGTGCTGACTGGTTTTTCATTCTACATTCTAAACCTCTGCAACACTTTTTCTATGTACTCACCTTGAGACAATGTCAATTTGTGATTTTTCTTGTCTCTTGTTATTCTCATACCAAGGATTTGGTTTGCAGCACCCAAATCCTTCATCGCAAATGATTTAGCTAGTTTTCTTTTGAGCACATTTATATCCTGCATGTTAGACCCTGCAACAAGCATGCCATCCACATACAATAACAAGATAATATATCTTCCGTTATCTAGCCTTTTGAAATAAACATAGTGGTCAGAATGACATCTATCATAACCTTGTTCTATCATAAACTTATCGAATTTTAAATACCACTGCCTTGGATCTTGCTTCAGGCCATACAAGCTCTTCTTCAACCTGCAAACCAAATTCTCCTTCCCTTTGAACTCATACCCTTGTGGCTGCTGCATATAAATCTCTTCCTCCAAATCCCCATGGAGAAAGGCCTTTTTTACATCTAATTGTTCAAGATGCAAATCTTCTACCGCCACTAGACTTAAAATAGTTCTAATTTAATTCATTTTAACAATAGGAGAAAATATTTCATCAAAGTCTAGACCTTTCTTTTCTGTAAACACCTTTACAACAAGTCTAGCCTTGTATTGCTTCTTTCCTCCATCTTCTTCCTTCAACCTGTAAACCCATTTATTCCACAATACCCTTTTTCCTGCAGGAAACTTAACCAAATCCCAAGTCTGGTTTCTTACTAATGAGTCCATCTCCTCATCCATGCCTTGCTCCCACTTCTTTCTAGTTTCTACCTGCATTTCTTCTGCAAAACATTCTGGCTCCCCAGAATCAGTCATCAATAAATAATACAGTGAAGGAGAGAATCGTTTAGGGGGTATACTTAACCTGGTAGACCTTCTTACAGTTGCAGGAGTTTCAGGTACTTGCTGCTATTCTTGATTTTCTGGTGCTTTTGGAACTTCATTTTCTTTGATTTCATCAAGCATTGTGTACTCTGTGTTTTCCTTTTCTTCTTTCTTTCCCTGCGACTGATCTTTGTACATGACCTTTTCATTGAATACTACATCTCTACTCCTAATGATTTTGTGATTTTTAAGATCCCAAAGCTGAAGAAGAGGCTAGGAGGAGATAGGAAGAGGCCCAGAGGCTAGCACAGGAAGCTGCAGAGTGGCTTCATAGCGAAGAGGAAGAGAAACGAAGAGATTCCCAGGAAGTAGCTAAGAAATCCCAAGAAGTAGCTGATAAAGCACAGGAAGCAGCCAAAGAAGCAGAAGAGGTAGCTCTAAGAGAAGCAGAAGAAGCAAAGAGAAAGCTTGAAGAGGAGCTGCAAAAGCAGGAAGCTGAAAGGATGAAACTGACCCAAACAGAAACAGAACAATAAAGCTGCAGGGCAGACCTAGGAGATGGAGAATACCGAAGTCCAAGACCCACAAGTGCCTGTTGCCAGCACACATGTGGTCCCTATGCTCAGGCTGGTGCTTTTTGTGCAGAAAAAGGGAGAAGAAATCCCTGAATTCAACACTGTTTACTATGATCGGGAAACAAAGAGAATAATGAAGAGAACAGAGAAAAAAGTTGAAGTAGGAGATCTACCAGGGAAAATGATAACGGATACGGCTGTCATGGTAGGAACAGACCAAGATCCAAGGTTCACTCTGAGAGCCGGGGCTACATTTATAAATGCCTCAGAAGATAACATAGACAGGGTGATGACTTAAATAGATTCATCTAAGAAATCCTCTGCTCAGTTGAAAGATACCCTGAGGAAAGAGAGAGAGGAATGAAACAGGTTGAAGCAAAAGTTTGAACAATTGCAGAGGGAGATGAAGACTGCTGAAGCTGAATTGCAGGTCCTACATGAAGAGAGACAGGCTCAAGAGACTACCTAAGAGTGTCTGGAAAAAGTGTAGGCAGAATATGAAGAGCTGAAGAAGGAGAAGGAGCAGTTGCTGCAAAAGGTGGAAGAACTAGAAGAGCAACAAAAATCCTCTTGCAGGCCAATGATCTGAGCACCCAAGAGCAAAACAAGAAGCATCAAGAGCAGATTACCTCTTTGACAATTTCTCTGGAGGAGGACACGGAATAGCAGGTCAACCTTCAGCCATTCAGAGAACATTTCATGGCCCAAAAAGCTAAAATGCTCCAGCTACAGATTGCTCTAGAAGAGGAAAGGTGTAAAGTCCTTCAGATCGATAGTCGGTTAGAGGAAATCATAGAAACCTCCTCCTACTTCATGGATAGATCCCAAGAGGTTCTTGAGGTCTTGAATGCCAGGATGGCAAGGCTAGAAAACAATGCAGAGACTCTAGCAGAACTACAGTCAAAAGACCATCAACCCCTCAGGAGGGATCGTGACCTAATAGATTTCGCTGTCAGTACCACTTAAGACTTCAAGAAGGATGTCAAAAGGATACAGGGAACATGTTCAGAATTCTTCAGAAGGCTCCTTAATACATACAACCGGTGTCAGATAGAAGCTCAAGATAGACTGGAGGAGTTCTTGGACCATCAAACCTTTGTAGAAATATTTCAGAGAAGATATTAGGATGCAGAGGCTAGAACACAACAGATTAAGGCCATTGATGACCGAATTCTGAAGAATGAAGTAGGCCAGTCAGCCATTAGTGTGCAGATTTTGGAAGATCAGCTTAGGTTAAGCCCATCCAGGATCGAAGCCATAAAAAACCAAGCTGCCAAATTTGAAATCAACATTCAGTTCTTCGATCCCTGCTCATTTGAAGGCATTGCTATTGAAGCTTCAGCGTGAAAATTTTTTTTAGATACACAAGCGGGACCCTCCTCATAAAGGACTGGTCAATTTTGTAATAATGTAACAATTTTGTAAATGCGTTTGGAAATGGCAAAGTGTTAGGAAATGAAGGGTTGGGAAGACCAAAGGTCACTTTGGGCAGCCCAACCATTTCACCTTTTTGTATAAATATAGAAATCTTAGAAGAAAAGGGGACTTTTTCCCAGTAAGAATGGTGAAGACATATTGTAAGAAGAACTATTTCCTTTTGCAATACAAAATTTCAGTTTGCCTGTTGGAGAATGATCATTGGGGTTTCAAATGTTTTTCCATGGATAGTTGAAAGATGAACTATTTTGTTTTTCAGCATTGTGTCCATGAATCATGAGATCGTTCTAACTTTATGACCTATGTCTTTGTTTAAATGATTTCTGATTTATTTTATGAAATGACCACCATGAGTAATGTATACTATTCATAAAACAATTAGCTATCTGGTTTTTCAAATATATTTAACAGTTCATGCTTGTGAAAGTAAATATCAGCTATCTGTAATTTCTTTTCATCACGCATGCACATCCACATTAATCATACATTAATTACAAGCTGGCTCCCCGGGGATAGGTAGATAGATAGTTCATTTCATTGCTGCATGGGTGATTCAGGTGCTGGTGAGCCTAAGACGAGAGGTAAGAACCTGTGCATCACATTGTGACTGCTCCCTGCATCCTTCACCACCCTGCATGATTAGTTAGATACTTACATCTCATACATAAGTCAGAAAACACAAATTCTGGTGGAACGGGATGCAACCGGTAAAACCTTTGTTTTGTTGTTTGACCTACGGTATCCGGACCACAAAACCGGACAGATTCCCTACACCAAACAGTCAACGGGCTAGTTGGGAACGTTGACTGGGAAAAATCCCTTTCTCTTGTTTCCTGCGATTTTTCAGGCCTCAACAGATGGATAAGAGGGTCTTCAAGAGTTGATTCCTTTGTATTCCTCATCACTTGAGGGATATTCTTTTGATGGTGAGAGCTTGATCTTCAATTTCTCCCATCTTCTCTTCTCTTCTTATGCATCGAGATTCTTCTTCTTGTGTGTGCTCTTGCTAAAAGTAATCACTTCCTTATGGCACACATTCATCAAATGAATGAATCCCATGATCTTGGGAGTCCATTCCAGATGGCTATCACTACTTATGCATTCTCCATTTCTTCTTCTACCACTTCAAGTTGTTCTGCATTCTGGATCTTCACATTCTTCAACTGTTTTCTCAAAGCCATCATCTGATTTATGTTCTTATCTTCAAATAGCTTGATCAAGGAATGAAACATCTTTGGTGTCTTTAGGAAATACATTTATGGTGCAAGTTGATCCATGACTGAATCAACAATGATCTTCTTGGCCTTGACCAAATTCTTCTTGTGTAAGGCTTTGAGCCTCATCTCGCTCTGGAACTGGAACCTTTATACTCATGTAGGTGTCCAATCCATTTTCTTCAGATAGATCATATACTTCCATGCTTGGAATTTTTCAACTTCACCAAGCTTTTCATCAAGCTGGTGTGAATATATCACTTTGAAATGAGAAACTCAAATGAAAATAGCAAAAGATTAGATATTACCGATTTGAGGCGTCTGTCCTGGTTCCGGAGCTGGCTAATCTAGGGTTTGTCAGAGAAACCCTAATTTTCAAAGCTTAGAATATTTCATATCTAAGTGGATAGAAAGATAGATCTCTTCAAATGGATTTTTCCAATGTACTCCTTTTCTAAAAACAATGGGGGGAAGCTCCTGAAACAGGAAGCCTTAGTTTTCCAATTCCTTCTGCAAAATGCTTGTTACATTTTCTATGGTATCTCTGAAATTTATGCTCCTATATGACTAAAACATCGCACTATGGTAGCCTCACATGCCACTGTTCCAACACCATAGGTTTAATCAGGATTGGTTTCACCAATTGGGACTTATGATCCTTTTCCCAAGGTGACCTGTTACAGGACTATTCAGAACAGCGAAGTTGTACGGACTTCCACGTGTCACTAGTTCATCTTCTGAGTCTAAAATTTAGACCACAGAAATTAATGTCCATTCTCTTTCTGGAAAATATTTTGTAATTCCATTTGAACCTTTGTAGCCCACGATATAGCAGTTCTCCCCAGGTGTCCTATTTAGGGATGAATTCTGGAAGAGGATGGAACCCTGATGTGGAAGGATCATATCTCCCAAAACGTAGTGAATCTGAGGCTGAATTTTGGATACAATGTATATAAGGATTCTATCTTCAGCCTTTGTAATTTTCAGCTCCTGACCCTTTTCCAATCTTGGGATATAGCTTTAGCAGTTTTAGTATTTAGGGTTTTTCTAGCTCGGGGTCAAACTAGGGTTTGACTTTCTCGAAGTTTCAACCAACCAAAAATATTGATCCATGTCTCTAAAATTCAATTTCGAAGAGGATAGCAATCCTATTCCAGGCTCACTCAAAAATTTCTCTTCTACAAGAATCCCTAATTTTCTGCACCAAAACTAAAAATGCTCGGAATCGAATTCCGCTTCGATAGAAAGATGGGCCCTTCAATGGAGAGTCAGCCTAGCATACTTTTGCTGATGGATTGTGGAGAGAGACCCAAAAAATAAAAAGCCGTAGATTATGTAGCTGCGCAATTTCTTCTTCTTAGGTTAGCTCTGATACCATGTTAGATTTTTATCATTCAAGCTAGCATTATGATCTTAGAATCTTTAACTGAAAGAATAACATGCACAACAATAAAACACAAGAGACAAGAGACACAATGAATTTTCCTTGGGGAAACAATAAAGGAGAAAACCTTGCAACTTCCTCATGGATAGAATCAACACCAAATAGAAAATCCCAAAATAGTAAGATAATCTCCATAGCTTCTGTCTCTCTCTCTATCACTGAGAGAGATTCTCCTCTCTCACTCATGTGCCCCAATGAGTGAGTGTAAGCGAGATAAATAGAGAGGCTTACTCTCTATTTATTTTCTTTCATTCACTTGAAGTGCACTCCAACATGTCGGCCTCACTTAACAATTACTTACTAGAGCCGACCTCTCTAGGAGTGTCTAATAACCCTAGTGCCCCACAACTTGTGGGGCCTTTTCCCTCTGCTCAACAAGGAGGGTTAACATTGACTTAGATGTTGGGGACTATTTCCCCAACTTACAATGACTCACCTAGGATTGACTTTACTAGGATAGTCTAATAACCCTAGGGCCCCATAACCGAGGGGAATTTAACCCTTGACCAATAGGAGGGTTACCCACAATGACTTGACATGACTTTCACATTATAGAAACTTCCCGATCGGAACATTAGGGCATGACATGACTCAATTACATTATAGGCACATCCCGGAATAAACATCGAGGTACAATACATAAGATATACGGATGAATACATTTCGAAGTTACAAATACATCAATAAAGTAAACATTAGTCATAAAGAATTTTATAAGTGCCAAGTTTCCAAGCCAATTGAACTCTTATACCAAATAAAATTTCCAGTCAAGTAAAATCTCTTATGACATTCCAAGATGTAAATTCCAGCCATGTAGGAATGATAACAAGTATATTCACTTGGATTTTGATGACACAGTGACTTGCAAGCAATCCAAGGCCTTTTCTTGTATTTTTCCAAGTTATGGATGTTTATATACCACTGTCAAATTTGTTTAAGTATGGTTGGGAATGATTGTTTAGAGATAGTCCCTTTAGGGTGTCTTTGTGCCACTTTAATTTGGGTTTTGGACAAATTTGAGGTGAGGCGTTAGTGAGTGGGTAAGATAGGAAGGAAAGGAAGTTACCTTAGGCTAGGATAGGTGGGTAGGAATGCTATTAGGGCTGCCCTAAATCGGATATTACAGTCAAGAATTAGGCAAGACAAGAGGAATTTAAAGGACAAAATAGTGATGAAGTTAGCCTTGCGTTAGGGTCTTTGCATGCCAGGAGGTTAGGGCTATGGATAAGGGAGAAGTTAGAGTATATTAGGATGAGTTAGTGATGTTCTAGGGATGTCAAAGGGGGCAAAGGTATGATCCTATAGGTCAAGGATAGGAGTATGAAATTTCAAGCTTAGGGTTAGGAAATGAAAGAGGAGAGTTAGAAAGATAAGTGAGTAGGTTAGGAGATAGAGAAGGGAGGAAGGGTTTGGAAGGGTAGAAAGCTAGGGTTTTAGGTTATGTTTCTAGTTATGTATAGGTCCTTAGTTTTTAGGTCTGTAATAACAAGGCCGAAGCTAGGTATGAAAATCCGAGACAACAAATGGAAGGGCCGAGGGGTGAAGGGAGGCTTAGCAAACAAGAAAAAGATCTCAATAAAATTATTTGGTAGAAATAAGAATACTTCATGGAAAATTTCTAGATTGAAAAATTATTTGCACTATGATTTACAAGATCACGTATTTGGTCTTTAAAATTAGCATTGTTATTGTACACGTTTATGTAGTTGTGTATTTTTTTGTTAACTAACCTACAATATTGAATTGTTTATGCATTTTATTGTGAACATACAAAATTTAGTGATTCGTCAACAATAAATATTGCAAGCACATCAACTGTAAAATACTACTACATTCGACATAATGTATGCAAATCTGTAATAAAAGGAAAACTCATTAGAGGAAATCTCAATTTAAAACGGGCCTTCCAAAAATAATACAAATTCTATGTCATCATGTATTAGCCAATCAAAATGCTTTAAAATTAAAAAAGGGAGCACCTATTAAACAATTTTTTAATATAAATTTGGGGATAGGTATCATAAAAAAAACTACTTTTTTTGTTTGTTTTTTTGACATATCTCCCTATGTGTTTACTCAGATTATGATCGGGAGAGCTCCTTGGATGCGGAATTAAATTCTGCATCCAATGAGTACCTACTTAGTATACTTTTGATGGGCCCTCCTACCCCAAAAACAATAAATACCTGAAAAAATGTTATGATGACATCATCATCACATTTTTTTAGGTATTTCTTGTTTTTGGGGTAACAGGGCTGGTCAAAAGTATGCTGAGTGGCTACTCGTTGGATGTGTAATTTAATTCCCCATCCAATGAGCTATCCCAATCAAAATTTGAGTAAAAGAACAGGGAGAATATCGAAAATATGAACAAAAAAGTAGTTTTTTCTTTTCTTCCTCCAAAATTAATAAATATTATTTTATTATTTTAACTATTATTTTATTAATTTTCCTTAGGAGGCCCATTTTGAGTTAAAATTTCCTCTAATGAATATAAATAAGTGCAAAATGATATATTAATATAAACAAATTTCCAATCATATAGAGTAGTACTGAAAAATGCAACATCATTCCTAATGTCTACACAATGGCAACTCGTGCCTTATAAAAAATAGGGCAACTCATGCCAAAATGCCACATCATGGATAGTGTGTTAAAATATTCTAACTTCGGAAGATATTCTATTGTACTTTTGTTGTGTTCTCCTTTGGAGATGTTCTTCCTCCATTCAGAGACGTCCTTGATGTAATTGGTCATGTAAAACTCATGAGGTAAACCCTCTGTTGTAAGTCAAGGAAATAGTACCCAAGTGTCATTATAATAAATTCTATTTGTAAAGTCTAGTTGGACAAGTTGGCCCTGACAGCTAGTGAATTCGACCACACTAATTTAGAGGTCAAGTCAACAGAAGAATATAAATAGGAGGCGCTTTCCTTCATTTGTACTCACTCACCCAAGCTGTTCTTAGCAAGAGAGAGAAGTGGTAGCGCACCAGAAAGAAGGAGGAATATGTTATGTGAAGTTTCTCACTATCTTGGTAGAATTCTATACTAAGGGGTTTTTGCGGGGTTTTCTTCCTTGTGTTTTCTTTGAGTAGAATCTTTGTGTTCTCTTGTGTTCTCTTGTGTTGCTACATTTGTCTTTCTTTCAATGATCCTTTTCTTATTGTTTTGATGTTATGATGCTAAATGTTTTAGATCTTTTATAACCATTAAAAATATAACATGGTATTAGATCTACCCTAAAATAAGTCTTTGTGTAGACTAAACAATTCTATAGCTACAACTATTGAAGATTAGGGTTTCAAGCTTGAAAACCCTAAAAGACCAAAACTAGTAATTTCGGGACTTTCGCCATATCTCAAGATTGGAGAATTCTCAGGAGATGAAACTTTTACAGGATGAATATAAATTCATTATGTACCTTTTGTAAATGTTTCACCCTCCAATTCTCTATAATTTAGGAGATATGATTCCTCCAACTCAATGTTCCAGCCTCTCCCATATTTCAAGCTTAAACAGGTGACCTAGGGAGAATCACTATATCTTGGGATAGGAATGTCCAAATGAGATTTCATAACATGTTTCAGAAAGGAATTAGACTGCATTTTTTGTGGTAAACATTTCAGACTCCAAATATGAATTATTACCACATGGCATCATGTACACGTTCGTTATGACGAAAAGTCTTGAAATAATTCACGTTGGTAAAAATAGCATAAGTCCCAATTGGTGAACCAATTCTGATCTAATTTTCATTTATGGAAATAGGATAGGTGAGCATACCTTAGTGCGAAGTTGCAAACACAGAGGAGCAGTACTTTCAGAGATATCACAGAACAAGATCAATCATTTCTATAGAAGAAACCTGAATAAAAAAAGAACTAGGGCTTCATCTTCCAAACACTTCCATCCACCAATCAGTTGAAGAAGGAGGACCATAAAATTCTCCCTAGGAAGGTGCATCTCTCTATGTGAGAATTTTCTCATTCTATGAACATTCATTTTTTTACCTCACACTGCTGCCAAAGGAAACTAGGGCATCAAATATTTTGTAGTTCCGTCCACAATTTTGGGAGAATAAGTATACTTCTCAGCTTTCCTTGAGGATTCGCATCTTTATATCCAATCAGATATGCAATATACTCAAGTTGAAAATTTAGGGTTTCTCTATCAAACCCTAGTTCCACCAGAAGTAGTCTTTCAAAAGATCCTTGAAGCTAACATCAAGTTGAAGCATTCTCACTAGTACGTTTCTTCCTCTCTTTTTCCATTTGAGGTTTTCATTTTTATCATAACAACAAACAGTACCAAGGTTGAATACAATCTTGAAAGAGTCAAGAAATTCTAAGCATAGTGTGCTTATCATACATGAAGAAGCATTCCATGAAGAACTATGTCAAAGAAGAAGCTACATATCTAGATGAAGATGAAGTCAAAGCCAAGAGGGACCTAGTCAAAAGAAAGATGAGTATTTCTTCCTCCATTGGATCTCAAAAGTATCATCCTTGAAAAATCCCAAGGATATGATCGATGCAATGACTAGTATGAACAAAGATGACTTTGGAAACTCAACTCAAAGAATGTGAAGAAAAAATTCAATGATTACTTCACAAGAACACCTCATCTCAAGGAGCAATTAGAAGTTGTTAAAGACAATGACAAAGAAGTAGAAGCATAAATTACAACCTTGAATGGTCTTCCAAATCCAATCGAGAGAGTTTTCCAGGTAGGATGATCACATATGACCAATCACATGATTGGTTGAAGAAGAGATGACAATCATTCTCTAACAACCCATGCCAAGAAGGATAAGGAAGAGCATTCCTTCCAAGCATATAAGAACATATCGCAACTCAATAGTTCGGTTGGAAACCTTGTGAAAGAATGTCCCAAGAAGGAAGAATGGAAAGATGATATGATCTAAGAAGTACCAGCTGTTCATACATAATGATGTGTGGATATGAGTTTGAAACATGAAGGGATGTTTTGTAAAGTATTCCAAGTAAATATACAAAACTAAGTATACCGTCGATCAAACTATCAAAATATACGAAGCAAGGTTCATGAGTTCTATCAAAAGAGAGATTCAATTTTGGAAAGACATTGGTCTAGGTGCTAGACACACCTCTTCGGTAATGGATATTAAACTAGAAAATTGGTGTAATTAAAGTAAAATAACAGATTAAGCAAACTATATAGCTTGAGACTCTTTAAAGAGAACCGCCTATGTACAGAAGGATTTGTACAAACTCAATAGGCACCCATGGGATAGCACATATAGTCACATCAGAAACTTGAGGATCAACTAGAGTGATGGAGATCCCAACCTTTACTACAAGGTTGAAGATAGAATCCTATAACAGACAAGAGAAAACTTGCAACAAAGTTTGAGATGAAGGATCCTGATATCTAGTGACATAGATGGATACAAAGAAGACTAACAACAAAAGAGACTACTTGTTACCCCGATGTCCTAATACAGATGTGGAGGGAGGATGGTTCTCCACCTAAGAGGGAGTGACTATGGTACATCTCAATGCTCAAGCATCTTGACATGATTCTTGAGATTAGAAGCATGATGAAATCCATAAGACATTTTACTTATCCAAGTAAAATATGTAGAGAAAATGTTGTGGTACCTAAAGGGTACTGCAAAGGCATGATGACATTGATTGAGTTGGTAGTACTATGTACTCCAACATATTGCAAAAAACAAAGTGTTTCTCTAAATGCTGTTAGAAAATAGGACCACAGAGAAATAACAGATATACAGTTAAATCAATAAACAATATGCAAAAACACATTAAACAGTATATAGAGACACATATATAATGTGGTGCACCCAAACGATGGGCTACATCCACAAAGAAATTTACCAGTCCTTTTAATGTAGTCTAGAAAGATGAAGGGATACACCCTGTAGCAAAACCGCTGCACTTCCTCTTCACGCTCCCATAGTCTCTCTTCAAGTAAAATACAATGGCCACATCCAGTACAATACAATGGCCACATCCAGTATAGTTACAATGGAGCCTCCTCAATCCTTATAAAGGCTTAATCGCATGCAATACCATGGGACAATACCATGGGCTACAACAAACCATATGCCCAAACCATCTGCTAGACCTAACCACCTTCGACTCGATCTCAAGTCAAGGTTAACACATGCAATACCATGGGACAATACCATGGGCTACAACAAACCATGTGCTATACCTAACCACCTTTGACTCGATCTCAAGTCAAGGTTAACCCTAACAATCCCCCCTTTAAACTTGACTTGGAGTAATCACCAACTCCCCTCAAGTATTTACCGAGGAATTTTACATCCACCGCCCTATAACCTAGGTTTATCTCCTGACTTTACCGGTGAGTTACCAAGGTTATGCTTGCCTTACCAGGTCTTACAACCATATGCCCATTTACATGCAAACCGCTCCATTACATTTTTTTTTCATGTGCCTTCATGGTGACTAACCACAGTGACTCTACCGCTGTTGCACTTGCTGGACCTTGGACTTGGAAAATTTATTCTTTTCACCTTCATGCTTTATGGCCAACAAAAACCGAGTAGGAACTCAGTTTCTCTCCGGTTACTCCCTTTGTCAACATGTCTACAGGATTCTAGCTAGTGTGAATCTTTTCCAGTTTTAACAGTTCTTCATCTAGAACAGATCTTATGAAGTGGTACTTGAGTTCTATATGCTTAGTCCTTGAATGAAATATTGAGTTCTTTGCAAGATGAATGGCACTCTGGCTGTCACTGTACAACCTGCTGTTCTCCTGTTTCTTACCTAATTCTTCCATGAACCTCTGCAACCAAATCATCTCCTTACTAGCCTCTGTAGCAGCAACATACTCTGCTTCCGTTGTTGAAAGTGCAACAACCTATTGCAGTTTTGAAATCCAACTTACTGCTGTTCCACCTACAGTGAACACATACCCTGTGGTGCTCCTCCTATTGTCTTTATCACGACACATATCTGCATCAACATATCCCTGTAGAACAGTGTCTGAAGCTCCAAAACATAATGCATTAGAAGTGGTACCTCTCAAATACCTGAGAATCCACTGTACTTCTTTCCAATGCTCTTTACCTGGATTATTCATATACCTGCTCACAACTCCCATTGCATGTGCAATATCTGGTCTTGTGCACACCATGGCATACATCAAGCTCCCAACTGCTGATGAATAGGGAATCTTGGACCTGTAATCTATCTCTTCCTGTGTCTCTGGACACATATGCTTGCTTAGTTTGAAATGGCTTGCCAAAGGTGTGCTGACTAGTTTTGCATTCTACATTCTAAACCTCTGCAACACTTTTTCTATGTACTCACCTTGAGACAATGTCAATTTGTGATTTTTCTTGTCTCTTGTTATTCTCATACCAAGGATTTGGTTTGCAGCACCCAAATCCTTCATCGCAAATGATTTAGCTAGTTTTCTTTTGAGCACATTTATATCCTGCATGTTAGACCCTACAACAAGCATGCCATCCACATACAATAACAAGATAATATATCTTCCGTTATCTAGCCTTTTGAAATAAACATAGTGGTCAGAATGACATCTATCATAACCTTGTTCTATCATAAACTTATCAAATTTTAAATACCACTGCCTTGGAGCTTGCTTCAGGCCATACAAGCTCTTCTTCAACCTGCAAACCAAATTCTCCTTCCCTTTGACCTCATACCCTTGTGGCTGCTGCATATAAATCTCTTCCTGCAAATCCCCATGGAGAAAGGCATTTTTTACATCTAATTGTTCAAGATGCAAATCTTCTACCGCCACTATACTTAAAATAGTTCTAATTTAATTCATTTTAACAACAGGAGAAAATATTCATCAAAGTCTAGACCTTTCTTTTTTGTAAACCCCTTTACAACAAGTCTAGCCTTGTATTGCTTCTTTCCTCCATCTTCTTCCTTCAACCTGTAAACCCATTTATTCCGCAATACCCTTTTTCCTGCAGGAAACTTAACCATATCCCAAGTCTGGTTTCTTACTAATGAGTCCATCTCCTCATCCATGCCTTGCTCCCACTTCTTTCTAGTTTCTACCTGCATTGCTTCTGCAAAACATTCTGGCTCCCCAGAATCAGTCATCAATAAATAATACAGTGAAGGAGAGAATCGTTTAGGGGGTCTACTTAACCTGGTAGACCTTCTTACAGTTGCAGGAGTTTCAGGTACCTGCTGCTATTCTTGATTTTCTGGTGCTTTTGGAACTTCATTTTCTTTGATTTCATCATGCACTGTGTACTCTGTGTTTTCCTTTTCTTCTTTCTTTCCCTGCAACTGATCTTTGTACATGACCTTTTCATTGAATACTACATCTCTACTCCTAATGATTTTGTGATTTTTAAGATCCCATAAGCGATAACCAAAATCATCAACCCCGTATCCAATCAAGGTACATTTTTTTGATTTAGCCTCAAGCTTTGTTCTATCATCTTTATCAATATGGACAAATGCTTCACAACCAAAAGTTCTCAGAAATGAGTATTTTTCCTGTTTACATGTCCATGCCTCGTCTGGAATTCCACCTTCCAAAGCGCTTGAAGGCCCTCTGTTTATTAAATAAACAGCAGTGTTTATAGCATCAGCCCAAAATTGTAAGGGAAACCCTGCATGCAATCTCATACACCTTGCACACTCCATGATCGTTCTATTCATCCTTTCTGACACACCATTTTCTTGGGGTGCTCCAGGGACTGTCTTCTCTCTGCGAGTCCCATTGTGTGAACAATAAATGTCAAACTCCTTGCTGCAGTACTCGCCTCCATTATCAGATCTGAGACATTTCAACCTTTTTCCTGTCTCATTCTCAGCCAAAGCTTTCCACTTCTTAAAAGTATCAAACACATTAGATTTCTGTCTAATGCAATAAACCCAAGTTTTTCTAGTTTCATCATCAATAAAAGTAACATAATAACAAGAGCCACCAAGAGATTGTACCTGAGCTAGTCCCCATACATCTGTATGGACAAGCTCTAACTTTTCACTCTTCTTTTGTTTCCCAACCCTGAGAAATCTAACTCTCTTCTGTTTTCCATAAACATAGTTCTCACAAAATTCCAAACTTACTTGCTTCAGCCCTCGAAGCAGTTTCCTTGAGTGGAGAATCTGCATCCCCTTCTCACTCATGTGGCCAAGCCTATGATGCCACAACGCTGCACCTATTTCTGTGGAAGCTACAGAAATAGAATAATCAGTGTTATGAGGACATAAATATAACGTACTTATCCTATCTCCTTTTTCAATTACCATTGATCCTTTAGTAACCTTCCACCACGTTTCTCCAAACGTAGACAAACAGCCGCCATCTCCCAACTGCCCTGTTGAGATCAGATTTATTTTCATAGCAGGAATGTACCTTACATCCTTTAGCAACAAGTCATTTCCATTATTTATTTTGATCCGTACCTTACCCTTTCCAACAATTTTACATGGTTCATCATCCCCCAATAACACATGCCCAAAATCACCTTGAACATAATCATAAAAGAATTTCCTATGGGGTGTAGCATGACATGAAGCCCCTGAATCTACTACCCAATAATCACTAGTATTATCTAATGCAATAATCAAAGCATCTTGTAACACATCACCTGCTACATTAGCTTCCTGGGTAGTCTCTTGCTTCCTCTCACCTTTCTTCTTTGGTGCTCTGCACTCTTTCTTTAGATGTCCTTTCTTACCGCAGTTCCAGCATTCTATTTTTCCAAATTTGGACTTGGATCTTCCCTTTTTAGACTTGCCATGATTTCCTGGGCTCCTTCCTCTCTTGTTTTGTCTCCCTCTGCTCTCCATGGTCAACGCATTACCTGATGTCTCACCTGTGCTTTTCCTTCGCATTTCCTCGCTAAGAATAACACTAACAACATCATCAAACTTAAGAGTGTTTGAACTAGGGACAGAGTTACTTACAACCATGACCAAGCTATTCTAGCTTTCTGGCAATGAGCACAAGATTAGAAGATCGCTAACCTCATCATAAAAGTTCACTTTTATAGAACTTAACTGACTGGTAAGTGTATTAAACTCATTTAAATGGTCAGCAACAGATCCACTTTCTGACATCTTCATATTAAATGAACGCTTCATTAAAAATACCTTGTTAGAAGCCGAGGGTTTTTCGTAGAGCTTACTCAATGCACTCATCACACCCTCTGTTGTTATTTATTTCAAAATATTGAAGGCCACCGACGAAGCTAGGCACAACTGTATTGTTCCTAGTGCCTTTCTGTCAAGAACCTCCCATTCTTCATCCTTCATAGCCACTGGTTGTTTTTCTTTTCTGCCCAACGACAGGTACAGATGGTACTCCATTTGCATCTTCCATAACTGATAGTTTTGGCCGTTAAATTTATCGACCCTAAACTTTCCTTCTTCTGCCATTGCTCCCACTCAAACTAGGAACCCTTCTTTCCTGCGAGTTTACAAACCAAATAGACCTTTTGGCTCTGATACCAATTGTTAGAAAACAGGACCACAGAGAAATAACAGATATACAGTTAAATAAATAAACAAGATGCAAAAACACATTAAACAGTACAAAAAGACACAGATATAACGTGGTTCACCCAAACTATGGGATACATCCACAAATAAATTCGCCAGTCATTTTATTGCAGTCCAGAAAGATGAAGGGATACACCTTGCAGCAAAATCGCTGCACTTCCTCTTCACGCTCTCACAGTCTCTCTTCCAGTACAATACAATGCCCACATCTAGTACAATACAATGCCCACATCTAGTACAATTACAATGGAGCCTCCTCAAGTGTTATAAAGGCTTAATCACATGCAATACCATGTGCCCAAACCATGTGCTATACCTAACCACCTTTGACTCGATCTCAAGTCAAGGTTAACACATGCAATACCATGGGACAATACCATGGGCTACAACAAACCATGTGCCCAAACCATGTGCTAGACCTAACCACCTTTGACTTGATCTCAAGTCAAGGTTAACCCTAACAAATGCAACAAAGGATGAATATATTGTAGCTAAGAAGAAAGCAAGTAAATATTCCTCAAGTAATGAGGAATATGATCCAAAAGAATAATATTGATGAAGATGAAGATTATACTCTTATCCATTTCATCATTGGATAAGAGGAGATAGACTAGTAAGAAACACAGACATAGTTTTATGTGATCTATGGTGTAAGAAGACTTCCTCATTATTTGCGATCATGAGCAAGATAGGAATGGGCCCTCAGAATCAGACGATGAAGTTGAACACATTTGAGAGAGACTCCAGTAATTCAAGAAGAGAGAAATCAAGATGGATTCAACCAAACAAACAAAGATAAGTATTTGAATAGTCAACTCGTATATATTCGTATGCTTAAATATGTGTACATGATATGTTTCTAGATTTAGGAAATGTATTGTAGAATATTTGTAGTTTACTACTAATATGCAGGTGATGGGTAAGTGGCCTAGATGATTGTTGCATTAGCAGAAATAGTTGCATGATTATATACATCTTAATGCATTGGAAGTTGTCCTTTTTAATATGTTATGAAATGTTTCTAATCATAACAATTGTATTTGACTTGTAGGAAGGATTGTATGCTATCCCCTACAAGATAAGAAATGATGAAGTTACGGATGTACGATATAGTTGTGGATGTACAAGAGAATAATGATGTAATTATAGATGCACAAAAGAAGATTGATGCAAGTTGTAAATGTATGATGCAATTGCAGATGTACAGAAAGAGAATGTTGTAAGCTCAAGTATGTTCTCACCAAGGAACAATTAGCAGATGTGTTGACTAAGCCTCTAGCTCATGTAAAGATTGAATACTTTCAAGACAAGATTGGTGTAGTCCGAAAGGACCTCTCTCAAAAGAGGGAGTGACAATAGATGTTGGATGCAGTGGTGAGTAGGTTAGTCTAGGGGAGGGTACGTCTATCTAGGCTTGTTTGGCTTGAAAGGGTTAGTAGGCTAGACTAAGGACCTCTTGATCCTACTGGGATTAGTATGTCTAGATAGGCTTGTTTGGCTCAAAAGGGTTAGTAGTCTAGACAAGGCTTGTTTGGTTCCCAAGGAGATCCATCTGTCTAACTAGGCTTGTTTGGCTAGAAAGAGTTAGTGAGTTAGACAAAATGCCTAAATGGATCTACCAGATAACCCACTGTGATGCTGCTTCGAAGAAGATGAAGGGAAATATGTATCCTCGGTATTGCTATACTATTTATTGTTGATGGTTGTCACAATATTTCTATATTGTTGGTTGTTGATGGTTGTCACAGTATTGCTATACTATTGATTGATGATGACTGCTAAGATGCTTGATGGTTGTCACAGTATTACTATAGTATTGATTGTTGATGATTGCTAAGATGCTTGATGGTTGTTACAGTATTCCTATACTGTTGATTGTTGATGATTGTTGAGATGTTTGATAATTGTTGCAGTATTGTTATACTATTGATTGTCAATGATTGTTGATGATGGTTGCTAAGATGGTTTGATGATGGTTGAGTCAATTGTTTTAGTATTGTTGTACTGATACTTGCTGATATGCTTGATGAAATGATTGCTTCAGTGTTGTTATACTGATTGTTGAGATGTGTGCTTCAATATTACTTTACTAATGATTGTTGAGTTAGTTGTAGTGTTGTTACACTGATGATTGATGATTGTTGAAGTTTCAGTGTTACTACACTGATGATTGTTTATTGTTGAAATAATTACCAAGGCAATTTCAGTATTTCTATACTGATGTTGATGATGATGTTGCTTCTGCATATTGATGCTGATAATGTGGTTATGGTCCCAACACCTTGGGTTGATGTTGTAATGTCAAAACCTTATGCTGATAATGTTGTGGTCCCAAAACCCTATGTTGATGATGTTCATGTGATTATGGTCCCAACACCTTGTGTTGTCTCCAATATGATTGTGGTCTCAGCACCTGTGCTGTTGATGTTGATGTGGTTGTGGTCCCAACACCTTGTATTGTTGCTGATATGATTGTGGTCTTAGAACCCTATGTTGTTAATGTAGTTGAAGTCACAACACTTTGTGTTAACGATGATGATGTTCCAAGATATCTATGCCGGTAATGCAGATGATGATCTAGCATTATAGATGATTTGGTTTTTAGTACTAACATGCTAATGAAGTTGTTAATCGTTTCAATATTTATATACTAAAGATACATATGATGATGTTTCAGTATTCCCATACTGGATATGCAAATGATGGTGATACAGTATTTCTATATTGAAGATACAAATGATAATGATGTTTCAGTATTCCCATACTGAAGATGCAGTATGATGATACTTATGATACAGATGATGATGCCTTCGGTATTCACTTACTAGAGATACAGATGATGATAGTTTAGTATTCACATACTGAAGATGAAAACGATGAAGGTTCAGATGATGATGTTACAAGATGAGGATTCAACACCAATGTTGGCAATTAGATGACTCGAAAGATGTTGATATTAAAGAAAATGGTTCAGTGTTTACACACTGATGCTAAGAAATAGATGATTCAGAAGAAGATTCAGTATTCACATACTGATGTTTCAGAAGAAGATTCAGTATTCACATATTGATGTGGCAGAAGAAGATTCAGTATTCACAAACTGATGTGAAATAAGAAGATTCAGTATCCACATAGTGATGTTACAGAAGAAGGTTCAGAAGATGATTCTATATTCACATGCTCATATGGAAGAAGATGATTCAGTATTCACATACTGATGTTACAAAAGAAGCTTCAGTATTCAGAAGATGATTAAGTATTCATATACTGACGTGACATAATATGATTCAGAAGATGATACTACAGAAGATGATCTAGAAGATGATACTGATAGTAGATGATCAAGTTGAGATCAATGATGAAGATGTATGATGACGTTCCAAAACTTCCTATGAAATATATAGATTCACCAGTCAATTTTAGAGTTGTAATGATGGTTGTTGTTGATATAGAATTCCTTCCTAGTTAAGAGGGACTGTTAAAATATTGTAACTTCAGAAGATATTCTATTGTACTTTTGTCGTGTTCTCCTTTGGAGATGTTCTTCCTCCATCTAGAGAAGTCCTTGATGTAATCGGTCATGTAAAAGTCATGAGGTAAATCCTTCATTGTAATTCAGGGAAATAGTACCCAAGTGTCATTATAATAAATGCTATTTGTAAATTCCATTTGGACAAGTCAGACCTAATAGCTAGTAAAGTTGGCACCACTAATTTAGAGGTCAAGTCAACAAAAGAATATAATAGGAGGCACCTCCCTTCATTTGTACTCACTCACTCAACTTGTTCTTAGCAAGAGAGAGAAGTGGTAGTGCACTAGAAAGAAGGAGGAAGCTGTTGTATGAAGCTTTACACTGTCATGGTTGAATTCTATACTAAGGAAGTTTTGTGGGGTTGTCTCCCTTGTGGTTTCCCCAAGGAAAATCATTGTGTTCTCTTGTGTTGCTGCATTTGTCTTTCTTTCAGTGATCCTTTGCTTATGGTTATGATGTTATGATGCTAAATGTTTTAGATCTTGTATAACCATTAAAAATATAACATAGTGTACATAGGAGGGTATCTCAATCCTCCTGCCCACCCTCAGAGCTCCCAAGTGCACCTCCAAAATCAATCTTCCTCTTCTTCAAGCTAGAGGAATCTCGATTCTTCTAGCCGCTTTGACCACCTCCCCTTAGGCTCCAAAATGACAACAATCAAATGTCAACTCCTACAGGGAAGTATAAAACACAATTTAAAAATAAAAATTATGTTTTCAAATCTTAAATAGCTCACCTTAGATGAGACCATAAGTGGTGAGCGAGACACCCTCCTCCGTGATCCAAGTCTCTCAGCAATGCCACCCTCTAACATTTAAAAAGTAAGATAACTCATACAATTTACTGCCTATGTTAATTTTCATTAAAATTTCATGATATTTTCATAAACTAATCAATCACATCGTGAACATAACAAGCTAGTCTTGATAGCAGGAAGGTGGAGCAATCGACTGGTCCTTAGTGGTGGCAGGTGGAGTAGTCGATTGGTCCTTGGGGGTGGCAGGTGGAGTAGTGGGATGGAAAAACTGCTCCGATTCTATGGTGTATGGCATAGTGGAGTATGTATCCACATCGACATTGGCTAAAAAACTAGGGGGAACGGTGAGAGAGGGCATGGACTGAAGTGGGTGAAGTGGTGATGTACGACGATAAAGCCCAATTGGTTGTAGAATGGAATGGGGCACCCTAGAAGAGGAAATGAGGGTGGTGGGGGAATATGGGGGGAGGGATAAGGTCTAGCATGCGGTGGAGGGATGGGGGAATGTGGATGGATGGTGTATCATGGTCAGAGCAGGGAGGGTGGAAACATGGGAAATTGCAAGGGAGGGCATGGATGGGTGGGGTGGCGGGGAGTCAAAAAAGGTTGTGATGAAGAAGGGGGATATGGATGGAAGTGTGGTGGTACATGGGAGGCAATGGATGGATGGAATGGGGTGGGGAGGGATGCAGTGAAAGGGACATGTATGCCATGGGCTACACCTGGAATATATGGTGGAAAAAAGGCAGTCGATGGAGAGATAGTGACACCAATGTTCCTATGTACTCTATGCTTCATACATATTCATGGATGGCCTCATATATTAGTACATAAAAAATATAACTATAAAAATCTAAGCCATTAAAACTGAAATTAAATTTATACTTTATTACACGATACCTGCTCATGAAGGGATCTGTTGATCCCCAATAGGGATGGCTGGTCACTCACTCCTATGGACACCTGTGAAAACACAAAAATATTTAGATTCAATTACTAAATATTAACTACATCGGACAACAACATTAACTACTAACATTAAATTTAATTGTTGAAAAACAAATACCTATGTGTATGGTGCCGCGAAGTCCTTTACAGCTACCATGGCTCCATCTAGGTTGAAGGAACCAATGTCCTCCCACCTAGGTGTTGAAGACTAAGAAATAGATAGTTATACATTAAAACAAATCAATTCATCAACATCTGATTCTAGGTTAAACTTATTAGAAATTATGAGATTGCATAATGTATAATCAATACTTAAACATTAAATAAAACAATAACTAACTTGGTGTAGGTAGCACTCTATGGAATTCTCCTGCGTGGGAACATGGCATGGATGCCCACATCGAGAACATCGATGTGGCACTGGTCTTGTTGAGTTGGATGGATGATTCTGGCTACCACCTATAGCTGCTCTCCCTCGCCCACCACCAGTAGACCATGCATAAGTGTGTTTCTCAGGGTGGTCTTGCTCGCTCTGTGGGGACATAGCCACAAATGTGGTATGCCTGAGAGGGTGTCCTCTGGCATGTCTAACAGAATCATGGATATCATATATCCCACTACCTAACCCGGGGGGTTGAGGAAGCAGTTTTGGCTCTATCATAGGTGCAGGAGTTCCTTTGAGTGGGTTCTAGTGGGCATGAGGTCCATCTTGGGTTGAGCCAAAATAGATGCCTAGGAACTTGATGATGTCAAAGTAGTTCACATGGAACACTAACAAAAACTCATCCCGCAGTTTCCTGAGAAAATACTATGGGACCTCGACATTGTTCTATGGAGGCTTGTTAAAAACCATGAACCATCTCCTCCTCCAGTTTTCTCTCCATGGAAGGTAGTTACACCAGTCCATGCAAACTCACTTCTTCCTCACATCTGGAGGTTTTCCTGTTCTTGAATCTATAAATTTGCTCCACAGTTGGGATTTTGTGATATTCAGGGTTTTTATATCCTCTTTGGATATATGAGTGCCATATTGTTCTCTCATTCGAGCCCTATATTCACTCAAATTGGTTATCTCGCTATGGCCAGTGTTGATAGACTCTATTATGTTTTGTAGTGATGTGGCGAGGGAAACCCTAGAGGGTTCCCTGATTTTCTTCAGTTCATCACTCAATATTCTTAATTGGTTTAAATCCCCATGTAATTCATCTTTGGGGTTTTCTTTGTTTGATTCAAGGTTATATTGGGTCCTCTGATTGGTTTGTTGCACTCATTTCTTGGGATGGTTCATTGGTATTTGTCATTATGTTTAGGTAATTTATATCTGCAATATCAAATTTTTTCCATTTCAATTCATTTGCAATTTTTTTTAATTTTGTATTTTATTTGAAAAACAATAAAAAACATTAAAATAAACAAAAAAATGAAAATACTACTCCATCTACCTTACTCCAACATCATGGGTGTTGTTTTAGGCTGCTTGGACAGTTCCTTTGGGCTTCGTGGGTGTCCTTTTGGCCTCCTTGGACATCATTTTTAGTGGCTTGCATGCTCATGGGTCAGTTGTGAATTAAAAAAATTGGTCACTATTTTTTTTAAACACAGGGACATGTGTGCATCCCTGTATGCGAATGCACAAAACACGCGTGTTTCCACATATGCGTTTGTGCACAATAACATGTGTGTGTCATTAGGAGCACATGCGCGCTCCTATCGTCCACTCTGGCAATCTGGTGTGGAGGTTCGTTGTTACCGAAGCCGGTGCACATGCACGCGTCCAAGGGTGCATTCTCATTCTTTTTTTTCCACTCGTGTGCTCCCATTGCATCATAAATGGGTCATAGCTTCTTGCGGGAACCCTTGAGTTTGGAGGTTCAGAATCAGCCACTTATTTCATGGTAGAAGAAACTTTGGAAATTAAAGTGTCCACCCAAAGCAAAACATCGTTGTTGGACGATTTTGGAAAACAAATCTCCTACTTGGGATGTTCTTCAACATAGATTCTTTTACAGTCCGAGAATATTTTCCCTTTGCTGCAACTCTAATGAAACACTTGATCATCTCTTCTTGCACTGTTGTTACACTCATTAGATTTGGTAGGATGTTGGATTAGCACTCAATTCTCTCTTTTCTTGTCATGGCCCGAATTTTGTGGAGGCCTTACATTTATAGTTTGTTGATCAAGGTTTCATGTTACACATAGCACTTCCTTGCATTATTGCTTGGGTGTCTGGTTGGCCTGAAATAAATCTATTTTCCAAGATCGACGAATGCCTTCGGAGGTGGTTGTTGCCAATATTTTGGCTTTTTTTAAACATTTTCCTCAGGTAACCAATATTACCATTGTTAGGGTTGTTTGAGTGGAGGAGATTGACCAACTTATGCCTTGGGTTTTTTTTTATGGTTTATCCCAGGAATAACAAATCACTTGTGGTGGTGGGGGTTTTCTTTTTCTTTTTCCTACTCATTCCTTTCATCTATCGGCTAGCCGTGGGAGGGGTTCCAACAATTTTGCAGAATTGATGGCTCTAAAATTTCTACTCCTATTTGTTGTGGAAAAGGATTGTCATTATTTAAAAATTTTGGCGATTCTATGATTCTAATTGATTGGGCTAGAGGATTTATCAGATGTCATGTCTTATGAATCCTTTCTATTCTTGAGGAAGTGTCTCTTTTACAATAGATATTTGACAATATATATTTTACACATGTTTGTATGGAACAAAATGGGGTGGCTGACAAGCTTCCCAAAGAATCCTCATAGCTACCATTTGGTTGCTGGAAGATATTAGAACATGCTCCAGATGGTATTTATAGTTATTATCATCTCCCTTTCAATGACAAACAAGTGGGGCTTTCTTGAACATGTTTTAAAAGGAAACAATTTGTGTATATATTACTTCGATATATGACTTCTATGAACGGTTTTGGTACAAAGTGTTTTGTTGATATGATTAGATACTATAATGGCTGTAAAAAATTGTAAAAAGTTATGTGATATGGTAGAAACATATTATTGTTTTTTGTTGGCAATTTATGGGGTACTAATTTCCTTTTATACCTCTCCAAATGTAATTTTGTTCATAGCTGAAATAAAATTATGAATTTTCCGGAGGAAAAAAAACCCAAATATATAAAAAAAATTGATTTAATTTTTTATTTTAGTTTTTAAAAATGAGGGTGTAATATATTTATGTTGATAAGCATTTTATTTGAGATTTTGGGTGAACAAGTACCTATGTTTTTTTCTATATGGCACAAATATAAAATAAGTGTACTGTCGAGATTGATTTTATGAAAATAGTTATAAATTCAATATAAACAATTATTAAAACAAATGATGCATGGATAACTAGTAGCTCATGCATGGATAAATGCTAACTCATTGGTGAATAAGACATAGTTTGTGACAGAACTCATTTAACTAAAATAAAGTGATCATTTATTAGTGGCACTTAACTTGCCACCTACACGTGTTCACCAACTACACCTTAAGTGGTTGTACCAGTTACATTAGATATATGAATGATTTTTTTATAATAAATAATATATAATAAAATTAATGAATTTTTTTAATAAGTGATACATATAATAAAATAAATTTTTGTTAGAAATTATTTTTTTAAATGTTAAATGGATGTCTTTAATTAATTTTAAATGTGATATTATAAATGGAGTTGCAACTTCATTATGATGTGGTGGTATCCATAGGGAAGATAGAGTTTAGTGAAGAACATGGCACCATGAAGTTAATCTTGGAGCTCATCAATAATTTAAATTGAGAATTTGTCCTTGGCCTTCATTGTTAGTTTATTGGAAGCATAAAATCTTTAGCACATTTACCACCAGAGTTGTTTTTTAGGACCATGATCACTAGTTATTAATTAGGGACACTACTAGATGTATGATAAGCACCTCCAAAACTTTATGAATAATCTTCTTAATTCCATTATATTTAGAGAAAAAGGTGTTATAAGACGCACATTTGGTGGTTGACTACATAGGATCAAAGGAATACCATGATCATGCTCTCTTCCTAAAGAAAACAAATCTGTAAGTGTCTCACCATTTTGAGAATCCAGTTTCACACTTTTAATTTGATATTCACACTTCTCTAATATAGTTTTGAAGAGATTTAAGTCCAAACTTAATTAAAATAATATTCATCTTTCACAAATTATCAAAATATTATATTTATTTGGTTAGTCACTAGAGTCATTCTTTATACTAATACAAGATCAAGTTCATTAACATGATTCTCATTATCACAACCAACAAAGTATCCCTTTAGAAAATGATATTCTTTATTAAACATAATCAGTAATTGTTGAAATATAGAAGAAAATTTAAAAAACTTAAAAAACAACACAAAAATGCATCTTCTAATGATGTGTAATTAATCTTGATAAAGGAAAATATCATTCCCCCATCCAATACAATGCATATAGTGCACACATAATTTATGTACAATAAATTTTACCATTGAAATGATCTAACTTGGGGATTGTGATAGCATTGAAATTGTCATTATCAAAATTAAAATTATCAAAGTTATCACTGCAATTATTATTATTAGCAAATTAGCAATCATAAATTAAAGATGAGCATTTCTAGTGTTAGAATCTTCAAAATCATTACAACATGGGGCTTGTTTCTAGTGTCACGATATTTAGAATCATTACAATTTTCTCATTGGATAGTTAATTGTATAACTTTGTTGACTATTTCCATCACATTATTGTCATTGGCATGGAGTGGATTTTGAGTAGAATAGGTTTTGTGTAATCATTGGAATTTCCATTATTAAAATAATTGGAATTTTCATCACCAATTAATAATTGTAGGGATTATTTACTAAATCCATTTCTATCACCACCAATGGTACATATATTTTAAATAATGCAACCAAGATATTTTTAAAGTTACCTAGATTTCCTCTTAAGAAAAAAAAATGTACAAGGACTTTCTAACTTTTTTTTTGCCAAAAACAGTTTAAAGAATTATATTTAAAAATATTCAACAAGTATTTTGTAACTTCTTTTTTACCAAAAACAAGGTTTAAATAATAATATAAAAAATATTTCAACAAAGCTAAACAATGTTAGGTTCTGCTCAAAATTTCAAGCAAGCTAACACAAATATATTATGCCTCTTATTCTTTTATATAACTTGCACCATACATCTAGTCAAGTATATTCTACATAAGGTGTTGAGAAGGAAAAAATAAAATAAAAATAATAAAAAATAAAAAATATTTTTAAGAATAGATTAAAGATGAGCACACTTTCTCAGGGAATCACCTTGGACATGGTTCAAATGCATGTGGATATCTATGTCATCCGAGGTTGATGATGAATATAATCTTCTTTGTATTTTGTCTATAGTGAACCAAGCCAATTGAGGTATTCATATCATCTACCAAAGAAGAGGAATCCTTGCTAAGCAAGTAGACCATTTACTTAGCTTGGCACACTCTTTTTCCAAATCCTTAATTTGTCTTTTTTATTTAACTAGAATATCAATGATTATTGCAGTGTTAGTGGTTGTTGATGTTAGACAAAATATGAATTCATTACGGTTATTTAAAATATAGATTTTCTATTACGATTAATTATATTCTCTATGTCATAAAGAATATTCTAATCTCCTTATGCCCTTTTAAGAATTTTGGGCATGGTTTTCCATCTTTCCCCTTAACATGTTCAATTTCATTTTAAAATTAGTTCCCAATAAATAAACTAATAGTTTAATAGGTGCCAATTAGGATTCATGATTTTCATTTAAATAATAGGCTTAAAACATATACAAAATTACTAGGTTCTCCTTCCAAATGCAGGGATAAAAATTAATTATTCATTCCATTCCTATAGCTCTTATGACTCCAAGTTCTCATTCCACTAATTCACAAGGTAAATTCTAGAAACTATTTCTAAACACTTAAACTATTCAATAATAATTTTACCATGATGTAGCTACAATACAAAACAATCCCAAAGGAATAGTTTGAGTGAGGTAAAATGACCCTAGCTTTTCTATCTGACTAGATATCCTAATCTACAAAGGATTTCAAGTGGGCTAAGTTCAACTAAGATTGGAAAAACATGCCTTGACCACCGAGGTTAGCCAAACAATTAACGCAATAGTTTCCAAGGAGTAGCTAATGAACAAATAAACCCTAATAGCCAGCTAAAACCAATATAAGATGTTCAAGCAATAAATTCTATATATTCTCCTCCTCTTAAACCTAGAGATTCTAAGGCATTCAAGAATGGGAGGATTCACTGGGCATGAATGCATTTTTCCTTTACTTGATGTTGTGAAGATATGTGAAGGAAACTCGCAAAGTTTGTTCATGTGTGGTATAAAATACAAAAAAAAAAATCACACATATAATAAGCATAAGAGAGAGTAAGTATGAAAAATATCACAGAAAACTAATAAAATTAGATCATGTCTTAAAAAAAAATTGAGAGTGATTAAGTTTAACTAAGTTATTCTTAAACACTACAAATTGTGACTATAATAATGTAGGTTCACCTAAAAACTAAAGGGTTACTTTT
>LPNX010043206.1:14602-34236 GCA_001517045.1 Pseudotsuga menziesii | reverse complement strand
GATAATAATGTTTGTGATAATTATTTAAAATGGTAACTGCTATATAGTTTTATTCATTGACCATTATAAATATCCGTTATGTAATTTATTTTAAAATATGGTCAGAGTTATCACATCTACCCTATCAATAACTGTAAAAAATAAATAAACATAAACACCAATTATTTGTAAACAAAAAATTTAGTAAAATATTTAAAAAAGAGGAGAAAATAAATGAGAATTAAAAGCAAAAGAAGCTTAAAACCTTCAAAACGCTATAAAATGCATGACTCATCTATTCAGGATGATAGCAAAATGGTAACTTTTATGTCCTATGTTATTTCATACAATTATTAATTAAAAACTATATTATTATGCTTAAAATTCCATCGTCATCAAACCAGACTTGAGCTTAAAAATAATTGTGTTCGTCCATCCTAGATACAAGACTTATGGAAATTAATAAAACATTTGATATTCATTGGGAAATGAAACTATACAAAATTGGGTTTATTTCTTTAGTGTTTTTTAACTAAATAACTTTTTTTAATTCTTAACTAAGTGTGATTTCATTGTCATTTAAAAAAAAAATAGACTATTCTTTACATAATGGAATGCGTAAGTAGATCTCAATATTTCACAAGCTATCCACCTAATGTTGAGACACAGCTCATAGCTCATAATTGATCCCATTGAAAGGATTATTTTGAAATGAAATTAGAAAAAACTATAATAAATTGTTTGAGTAGATACAAGGTATTCAAATTTAGGAAAGATTTGAAGGTGTTTGGATCTCAAATATATATTTATGGAGGAAAATATTAATAGGTTTCTGAAATGTATGCAAAGTATATGATTGACGTTTTTCTAATAATCAATATGACATGTTTATTTAATGGAAAAAATAGAAAATTTAATATAAAAATGAATTTAATAGTTAAAATTAGTATTTCTCTTGGAAGCATCTTTTATTTTTTTAAAATAATTTTTATTATGAATTAAAAACTTTCAACATTGTTAAGAGTATAATAGCTCCAAAGAATACCCTACTCTAAAAATAATGGGAGCAAATAGAAATTACATTGAGAGAGGTAAATGATGAAAATTAGAATTGCATAGAGACAATTTAATGATGAAAAATAGAAATCCTATAGAGATAGGTTAATGATGATCTCCAAGCTAATGATGAAATGGATTGATTAAAGGAAAAAAATAAATAGTAAAAATTAATTGAAGAGTAGAAAGTGTCCAAATTAATTTTTATTATGAATTGAAATTTTATAACATTGATAAGATAGTACAGTAGTTTAGAAAGGAATCTAAAAAATATAAATTGCATGGAGACATGTCAATGATGAAAAGAGTCTATTAAAGGAAAATAAATAAATAAGAAAAGTTAATTGTAGAATTTCTCAAAGAGCATTATTTTTCTATAAAAAAACCTAGAAAATTTTAAGAAAGAAAAACATACCTAAGTAGTTGAAAATATATATTTTTTTTTAATTTCCATTTTAATCTAGGAAACCAAACTAGTTGGAAAAACTAAGGTGCTTTTAAGAGTAACATTGAGAAAGTGAGACGAGCAAATTTAGTTAATTCAAAACAAAACCCTCCATGGATGTTTACTAACAAAAACAAAAATTGCATGCAGAAATGGGTTGATTAAAGAAAAACTTAATGAGTAAAAATTATTTGAATAGTAATATTTTCTTACAAGAAAATTTATTTTAAATTGAAAATTTTCAAAATTGTTAATAGTATAGTATTTTCAAAAAAAAATAAAAAAAATTGAAATTGCATGCAAACACTTTAACGAGAAACTAAAAGTTAACGATGAAAAATATAAAGTCTATGAAGATAATTTAATGATGAACTCTCGCTTACCCATGAAATTGGTTGATTAAAGAAAAAAAAACTATGATAAAAATTAATGGAAAAATAGAAATTACATATTTTTTTATTATTCTAAATTGAACATTTTCAATATTGTTAATCATACTATAGTCCAAAACAAAAATAGAATTTACATACCGAAAAGAAAAGGTAATGATGAAAAAAATTGATTATAAAAAAAAAAAAAATTTGAATATTATGCTAAAAAAATATAGAGCTTTAGTAAAGTATCAAAGAGAAAACATGTGTAAATAATTGAATTTTTTTTTTTTTTTTTTAATTTCCATTCTAACCATGCCAAAAAAACCAAACCCTTTGAAAAATTAAAGTGCTTTGAATACTAACATTGGTAAAATGAATAAGAAAAGCAAATTTGTTTACTTCAAATGAAAAGGATAAGATAAATCCTGTTAAGAATGAGTATCAATTGCTATAATATTTAAAAATAGTGATTGTTTCATACAAAGAGTTAAGTTGCACAAAGAAGAGTTAAATGCTAGGTTGTTGATGTTCAACAATTCAATCTGTAAAATGTAATTTGCTATCACCTTCTTATAAAACTAATTAAAATAATAATTATATATTATGATACAACTGTAACTTAACCCAACAAAAATATATATATATATAAATGTCTAACATTTACAATCTATGAATACAATCCTTTCGAGAGATAAATACAATATTATTTTATTAAGCTTTTATTGATGGACTATGTAAATGTCTATTTTGTGCTGTTATGATGTTGGTAATATTTTGCCTTATGCTATTGAAGAGCTTTCTTTATGAGCTATATATTATGGATTATATGGTCACTTATCAATTTTTGATAGTGGATCATTCACACAATGTATTTTGTACTCTATATATAAAATATGATTTTTTTCTATGGAAAAAAAGTGCCTCATAGACATGAAGAATAAATCCTTAAAAAATAAGAAAACATTTGTTATTGAATAAGGTTTTAAGGGAATGTAGAAGCATACGATAAAATTGAACTTAAATCTATTATGGAAATGTTGGAAACAAACATCTTCCCAAATTTGGAAACGATTCAAAGTTCTAATTTAATAATTAATATTATATCAGAAACTAAATTTTAATTAAAATTTTTTACATTCAGCCAGTGTAAGTAAATACCAAGTAAATGGATGTATACAGCCTTGCTGAACTCTGAAGCGTACTCCATATCAAGATTGAATTTTAACTAATTTTAAATGTGACATTATAAATGGAGTTGCAAGTTTATTATGATTTGGTGGTATCCATAGCTAAGGTAGAGTTTAGTGAAGAACATTGCACCTTGAAGTTCATTTTGGAGCTCATCAATAATTTGACTTGAGAAATTTTTATTGTCCTTAATTGTTAGTTTATTGAGAGCATGAAATTTTTGGCACATTTATGAGAAGACTTCTTTTTTGGGACCATGATCAATGGTGATTAATTAGGGTTAGTATTAGGATGTATGATAGCCCCCAAAATTTTATAAATAATCTTATTAATTCCATTATCTTTGGATAGAAATATGTTTATAAGGATGCCCTTTTGGTGGTTGACTAGATAGGATCCGAGGAATACCATGATCATGTTCTCATCATGAAGAAGATAAACTTGTAAGGACTCACCCTTTTGGGAATCCAATTCCACACTTTTTAATTTGATATTCATACTTTTGTAACATAGATTTGAATAGATTTAAGTCCAAACTTAATGAAAATAATATTCAACCTTCACAAGTAATTAACTAGCAAACTTTTATATTTGTTTCATTGGTCAGTAAAATCATTGAATAGATATTCATATAAGATCAAGTTCATTAAGACCATTAAGAAAGAGAGTATCAACATAGGAAATTATATTCTTTGAAAAAATAATAATTAGTAAATGTTGAGATATAGAAGAAAAAATTAAAAAAAACTAAAAAACAACATAAAATGTCTCTTCTTATGATGTCTAATTAATCTTCTTAAAGGAAAATATCTATTCCTCTGCTGCCCATGATTTCAACAATGTCCTATGTCTAGCATACGTAAAACACTTATGTTTTTTAATCCAATGGATATAGTTAACACATAATTTATGTGCTATAAATTTTACCACTCAAATGATCTAACTTAGGGAGGATGGTAGCATTGAAATTTTCATTATCAAAATTAAAAGTATGAGAATTATCATTGGAATTATCAACATTAACAAATTTTCAATCATTGTTTAAAAAAGGAGGATTTCTAGTGTTAGACTCTTTAAAATCATTACATCCTGCACCACCAACCAAATCAATAAATTCGTTGATTTTTTTAGCAATGCCATTACTATCATTAGTATCATCTACATGGTGTCACAATCTTAACAATCATTACAATTCTATCATTAGATAGTTAATTCTATAACATTGTTGACTATTCCCATCACATTGTTTTCATGGGCATGAAGTGGATTTTGAGTACAATAGGTTATGTGTAATCATTGGAATTGTCACTATCAAAATCATTGGAATTATCATCACCAACTAAATCTATAAGTGTATTCTTTATTTATTTTTTATTTCTATCACCAGTAATGGTGTTTATTGTACTCAACACTATATATTTGAAAAAATACAACCCACATATTTTTAAAGTTACCTATATTTTCTCGTATGAAAAAAACTACATTGATTTTGTATTTTTTTTCCAAAAAAACTTAAAGAATTATATTAAAAAATATTTAAATGAAGCTAAGAAATGCTTTAATACAATATATAACTATGGATTCTCACAAGGTTCTGCTCAAAATTTAGAGCAAGCTAACACAAATGCACTATGTCTATTCTTTTTTATAAAACTTGTATGATTACATCTAGTCAAGTATATTCCACAAAAGGTGCTGAGAAGCATAATATAATTATAGAACATTTCTAAGAATAAATTGAATATGAGCACACTTTTTCACGGCATCAACTTGGACATGGTTGAAGGTAGTGAGCCTTGCATGTTGATCTCCATGTCATCTTGAGGTTGATGATGAATCTATTGCTCTTTGCATTCAATCGAGATTGATCCTACAGAGGTATTCATTACTACACTCTTCTTCCAAATCCTAAATCTTCATTTTTTTTATTTAACTAGAATATCCATGATTACAACAGTGTTTGTTGATGCTCAAGATAATATTAATTCATTGTGGTGATTTAAAGTATAGATTTTATGTTACCATTAATTAAATCCTCTTGTGCCGAGAAGAATATTCTAATCTCCTTATGCCCCTCTAAGAATTTTGTCAATGGTTTTCCATGTTGCCTCCTAACATAACATATTCAATTTCCTTTTAAAACCAATTCCCAATAAAGACAACTAATAGTTTAATAAGTGGACTCAATTAGGCTTCCCATATTTTCTTTACTTAATGGGATTAAAACATATACAAAATTATGAGGTTCTCCTTCCAAATGCACGGAGAAAAATTAATTATTCAATGCATTCCTATAGCTCATATGACTCCCACCTGAAATGACCCCTTGTCGGTTTCCTTTAATCTCCCAATCTACTAGTTCACAAGGGAAATTTTAGAAAGTGTTTGTCAACATATAAACTATCCCATAGCAAATTTACCATGAAGTTGTCACACAATACAAAATAATCCGAAAGGAATAGTTTAAACGAGGTAAAATGACCCTAGATTTTCTATTTGACTAGATATCCTAATCGATAGGGTATTTCAAGTGGGCTAAGAAAATATTTGCAGCATACATTGAACTATTGTCTTAGACGTTCTCCACAATTTTGAAGAACATGCCTTGACCACCCTTGGTTGATCCAAACAATTAACACATTAGGTCTCCAAAGGGTAGCTAATGAAGAACAAAAATAAACCCTAAGAGCCACCTAAAACCTATCTAAGATGTTGAATTGATAAATTTTATATGTGGGCCTTCTTCTCCTCCTTATTACTTCTTGAACCTAGAGTTTCCAAGGCATTGAAGCATGGGAGGCATGATTGGGCACAAATGCATTTGTGCTTGGCTTGATGTAGTGAAGATATGTGAAGGAAACTCATAAGGTTTGATCGTGTTTAATATAAAATACAAAATGGAATAAAGTCTGACATAGAATAAGCATAAGAGAGAGAGTATGTATGAAAAATATGAAAAGAAACTTATAAAGTCTTAAAAAGATCAAATATTAAAAAGAATAAAGTCAAGAATAAAGTCACACATAGAGTAAGGATAAGAGAGAGTAAGTATGAAAAATATGAAAGGAAACTTATAAAGTCTTAAAAAGATAAAAATAAAATAAGAGTGATTATGTTTAACCAAGTTAAATCCCTAAAAACTACAAATTGTGACTATAATAATGTAAGTTCACCTTAAAACATAAAGACTAATTTTCATTCATTAATGACGTGGATGGTTTTTTTCCTAAAAAAAATCAAAATTTTATATAATAAATGTTAAGCTTGAGAAAAAATTTAATTATTGAAAGTTCTAGAAATTTTAATTATTGATTTGTTCTGAAAATAAGCCCTCCCGCCATTCTGAGATTGAAGAAAATTTTGTCCAAAAAATCTGGATTTGTAAGTTAAATTAGATCTTCGTCCGCCTGTGTTGAGTGAAATTACATTCTAGATCCTACACAGTGAAGGCTTTTGACATTTTATGTAACAATTTCTTACTTGGGCTTTCTCTAAATGCAACATATTAGGCGACAAGATTTACAATATTACAATACAATCCTGTAAAAATATATCACCTAAAACAATTGCCAGACCGGTAAAGAAAAAAAAGTTAGGAAAGCAGTAGTTATTAGAATATTAGGTAGGGTTTAAAGAAGAACATTATAAATTTTAATTTAAATAGGGTTTTAATGAAGGAGATTAGAAATTTTAATTCAAATAGGATCACCAAATGAGATTATAAAAATTTATTAATAAAATTTAAAAGATGAAATAAAAAAGCTAAGCCAGTTAAAGCAAATGTAAATTTTTTATTTTAAAAAACTAAAAAAAAAATGCACATAACTTAAAAAAATTGTCTAGGGAACAAACGCTTCCTCGAAGTGCACAATGCCAATCGCTCCGTTAGCCTCCGTCTAATCAGCCGGTAGTAGCTATACTCATCCATGTGGATGACGCCTCCGTCTAATCAGCCGGTCTTACTCATCCATATATCACGGTCAGCGATTAACGGTATTTTCGGGTAAATGATTCTATTTCTTCCAACGAGTCAAGATCTGTGTAACAGAAAGGCCATTGCTCATTAGTCAAGATCGTTGTTTACTATGTAAAATTACAGGATAGTTAATTCCTAAGAAATCGCAAAAGTAAAATCAAACATCATATTATAAGGTCAAATTAAAAGTGGAAATCTATACTAGGAACAATTTCATTAAGATCTTATTCAAAGTTTAGGTAGGAAGACCATTAAATAAAAATAATTATGAAATTTATGATCATATAATGTATTTAATCTTATTTTGGCATTTTTTGATAGAGTAAATTGGACTTCTTTAATCACATGGAGTTTTATTTCCTATTTATGATAGGATGGTTGGATTTCTTTTTTTTTTCAAGAAAAAAAAAGCGTAATTTTATTCATCTTTCGAGATCAAAATTACATTCAGTATATTCACTTCTAGGTGAATTCCAGAATCCAAAAAATGGATCCAATATTGAGACTGCCAAGTCTTCTGTTAAAAAACAAAAAAGCAAAAAAAGCCAACTAAAAAGTTGACATTACAAACAGATAATTGCCTCAAGAAAGAGCACAAGGTACCTTTAATATCCAAAATCTGAACCAACTATAAGTTGTCATTACATACAGAAAAACTGCCTAAAAAAACATGAAATCCATGTTCATGAAAGACTATGAAGTTGAACTTCACAGGTCCATATATCATCAGCAAAAATGCTGTCATAAAAAATGATCAGAAATGGGTCACTTCTATTCATATATCACACGAGCACCACCAGAAAACTCAGACATACTACCGAAAACAAAGGCCACCGCCTCTGAAAACGCCGTCGCCGCCGCAGAGATCCCTAAGGACCATAATAACGGGTCGCCACGCAAGAGAATATCCACAGACACCGCTGATGTTGGAGCACTCGACCGGATCTTAATAAAAAATCTTCCAGAAAACATCCTGAACCGGATAGGAACCTCGCCGAAAAGATCCAGAATCGCCTCTGCCAGATACCGCGATGAAGGCTGGCGATCTTGAGGATGAGGATCGCCGAGACATCGCCTCTGCCATGATTCCTGCGCTCTGTCGCCGTGAGGATCTTCTTTTTCTGCGCCTTAACTTTCTTTCTTGGCACCCGAAAACGGCATTTCTTGTACAGAAATGGCTGTCTCGACAGTGCCCGTTACGTTGCTGGAGCTCTTCGTCGCCTTCTTGTTGATTCTCTTCGCACCTTCCGCCAATGCGCCACAGGTGGAGCAGCGCGAGCCCCATTCGATGAGCAAGATCAAGATCGAGCCCCATTCGATGAGTCGAGATCAAGATCGAGCCCCAACGCAGTCCAAGCGATCTGCACTCGTTAATAGACGCTATAGCCGTTACCAAAACCCTAATTCGCACAGGGGTTTTGCATTTGCATCTAGTTTGGGTATTGAATTGAGCATAGCGATTTCGATGTTCAGAAGCCATGGTATTCTTTTCAAATGGCCAGAACGAGTCTAATTCCACGGGCGATAGCAGTGGCAGCGACTCCGACTTAGAGGAGAAGAGATTCTACTCGAAAATCAACAATTCCCAGCGACAGCAATCCTCCTCGACGTCTGGATCCTCGGCCGACCTCGAGGCTCAGCAGGTGAGCAGCCCAAAATCAGGTTGGATTTCTTTAATTACATAGGGTTTCATTTTCTCTTTATGATTGTATGGCTTTGGATGATTGGGACATGTCTCTCCAGTATGGGGAGTTATGGATTTGTTTTGTTTTTAGGTAGATTGCTCGTGTTTTTTGGGTTTATGTTGGTGATAATTCTTATATTATATAAGAATTTTTAAATTATTTTATATTTAATATAAAATATAGTATTTTTTTTGTTTAGAAAGAATTCTAAGTATTAAAGAAAAATAAGAAAATATTAATATTCAACAAACAAAATTAAGAGGAAAATAAATGAAATTTTAAATAATATCTAGAAGAGATAATAATGTTTATTTGTTTTTCCTAAGAATCTTTTAGAAAGGAACTCTTAAGATTTTAATTTTTTTTATTAATGATATTAAAAAAAATTGTAGTAACTTGTTAACCCTAAGAAGTCATATAAGGTTTCCATGTTTACAATTGTGGCCAATATTGGATAATGGATAGCTTTAATTTTAACATAATCCATTTTCACCCCATGTTGAATAATAGCCTTCTTCAATCCATCATAACATCATAAACCTAGAGTTTCTAAAGTTATAGAGTGTGGATCATTGATGTAAATAAATTCTAAGGAAACTCACAAATCTTGATCATGTTTGCAATAGAATACAAAATGAATATGATCACACATAAAATAAACATAAGAAAAACTATGCTAAATTTAAGGGGAAACTTAAAAAGTTAGATAATGTCTTCAAAAAATATAAAAAAAATGATAGTGATCATGCTTGATAAGTTAGAGTGTAAAAACTATTTACAATGAGATAGGATAAAAATAAATTACAAATTATGACTAGATAATGTAAGTTAACTCTAAAGATTAACAACTAGTTCTTATTCATTAATGACATTAGTTGTTTTCTTCTTCCAAAAAAATTTCCAATTAATGACATTAGTGGTTTTTTTCTTCCAAAAAAATGTCCAATTTTTATATAGTGAAGCTTAACCGTGAAAGAAATTTTAATCATTGAAAAATCGGAAACTTTCTTTCACAAATCCCAACCTAACATAAACATAAAAAAAAATTATATATTTCATCTTTAAACGTTTTACATATGTCTATATTTATTGGATTCTATAAAAAAAATTATTTACGTATAAATCTTTAACATGGAAATTCAACCTTTTAGCTTACTATGATGGAAAAATTGGTTTATGATATTCAAACTTTAGCATTGAATTTTGTCCTTTTATTCATAGTATCATAATTAGGTCGTATTGGCGGAAATTCAGAACAATTTGGAATTCCTTTACTAGTGGAAAATTCAAATTTAAAACGAATTTGAAAAAAACAAATTTTAATTATTTAATCATTATAAAATATAATAACATTCCATTTCGTATTTTTAATAAAAATAATTATTAATAACTAGTTGTTCTCTTACAATTGTCCTATCCTAGATCATTGAGATTTTATATTTTTGTTTTTAAATAGTAATTTTGGTTATCAATAACATGTTTAAAAATATAGGATTTCTAATGTAGATTTATGCTATATTTGTGTAATTTTTTTGTTAAAAGTATTTTTTTTTAACATGACCCAGAAAGAAGATTTTTATATAAATATGTAGTATAAGTTAAATATAGTCCGACCTGCAAATGCATAAGAAATCATGCAAAAACAAAATTTAAGGTTTCCTAGCCCCACATTATTTGTTTCAAGAATCTAAAACAGTGAAAAAATCGTTAACCTAAACTACTTCCTTTAATAAAGTAAACCCTAACAAACTACCCACAGAGTTTATCAAAAGGTAGAGTGAAGCACTAAAATCATTCCTGGTTCTCGTCTTCTGCAATGCCTAGGTTAATAGTGGAAACTTATTCCATTGGGGAGATTCTATCTTTCTACATCGGATCATTAATTTCCCTACTCCATTCATCCATGTCCCTTTGAAGTGCACTAACTCTTTCCTACAATTGCTTGAACCACCTCTCATTCCTTTTGTTGCTTGCTTGGAAATAATGTTGATGTTTGGATTCCAAGGCATTTATGGCCCTAATAATTTCTTCATGCCTTATGAAATGGAGTGACTTGACATTCATGAGCCTAAGCATTATTTCTTCAATTTCTCTGGCTTGAATTCTTACACTTCCCTCGATGTCGTATCTAGGGGAGAGAAAATTTTGGTAATATCCCTTAATACTTTCTTATTCACTTCACATACCACCATGGCTATCTCTTACAAACACCTCTACATTTTCCTGTAATCCACAAAAATACTTTTCAAATTTGAGATGTTGCTCAAGATTTCATCCTCAATGGTGGACTCCATTGCAGAATGCATGCTCTTTTCGGAAGCTTCCTCCTACTTTCCTTCTTGGAATATAGAGGATTTCATAACATGCCGGGGTCCCTGAAATGAAATCCAAAAGTTGCCTCCCTTCTCAAGAATTATGGGGGTAAATAAATGCAAGGATCTTGAAACTTCCTAAAAAGTGGTCACCAAATCCCATCTCACAAGATTGATGGGAGATGTTCTTATAGTTCTATGCTTAATGCTCACAAACACCAATGATGGAATACATCCACGTGTCCAACCTTCATCTATCCTCACAAGTTCCATCACATGATGAGACTCTTAGGTGGGAATTTGAATGTGTGAGTGCTCGGATAAAAATCCTTCATAAATGGCATCGCATGGCTAGCAGATGAAACACAAATCATAAGGATGGGAGGGAACACTCTAACGATCCTACATTTGTTTCATACCGGATCGTGAGGCATCCAACGTCCATTTGTGTGATTTCTAGGACCTTATCCCTAATTAATAAGTCAAAGGAATTAACTATTATTTTGATTTGATTATATTTTGATAAGGTCATAAAGAACTAGAACTATGTGTGGTACTACTATGTGATTAAAAGTAATGGTTGAATTATTGTGTTTTCTCTTTTGTCATCAACCTACTAAAGGATTGTTTGTTAGAATACAAACCACGGTTAGTAAGGAATTATGACTTGTAGGAATAATTAAGCTTTAAAAAGAGAAATTTAATTAAAGAAGAGGAAATAATAACTATTAATTTCAAGCAATTTGAGGAACTAAAATGTCATATAACCGTAATTTCCATAAATAAATAAAAAATTAGAGTTGATAAATTATTACTCTACTTCTTGCAACATGTTCTTGTCGTGTCCCCAATTAAATAATTTCCAAATAAGACTATTTGTAAATAATATCAAGGTTGAGATGGACGCATAAATTTTGTAATTAGGGTTATGTGTTTAACATAGTCCAAAATATACCTAAATAGCTTCTCATTTTTTGTTTTTAATCCTATACATTTAATCATACCGAATAAATTAAATCTTTCTACTTATCCATACCATTCTTTCAAGATTAGGAATCTACCAAACACAATCAATTTAATGTTTATTTACATAAACAAATTATAATTAGGTACAACTGTTACACTAGTCACAAGACTATGTTTGGAATGCGATAACTATTTATACATTAAGCCTGTCTTTTAAATTGTGGTCCCTACATAACAAGGTACCATACTTTTCACTTGAACTCCTGGGCACAACCGTGAGAGATGACACTTGGTTCTCTTGAGTATATCAAACATCAATGTTAGATATACTTTAGATCTTAAAAGTAGTTAACTAAAAAGTATGCACATATACAACAGTATTACTCTAGAATGTCTTCCAAGATTTATTCTGATTCATTTCATCGCCTCTGCAGCCAACACTTGAAGTGATGTAACTCAACATACATATTAGTACTATATATATCATCCTATAACTGGAAGAGCATAAGCTTCATAATAAACTAATGAACAAGATACTCAAATCCTATAAACAAAGCTAACCAATACAAATACTTCTTTAATTTGACTTTAGCTTGGGTGACTAAAAGCGTGTCTATGACTTTCCTCGTAACCATAGGATTCATTTGACATATATTGATCTGTCTAAAGCCACCCCTGAGCTAGACGACGAATCCACTAAGGTTCAAGGTTATGAACAGAAGCTTTCAAAGTTTAAAGTTAAGATGGTATTGTAATGAAATTGATACTTTTCCTATGAGTGCAAGACTTCAAATTTTTAGTTGTCATTAAGAGATAGGGTATATAAATTTCAGAATTATCCTGGCAGCCATAAGTATATATCAACAAGATAAAGATCATGGTCCTTCCCGACATCTATCAAAGTTACAAAAAGAATTCCGATCCAAAACGCATGCAAGGTAAGACTTCATATAAAACCATGGATCTACACGATTATAATGGAAGATAATAGGAACATGCTTCAGAGTCTAGATAAAACATGCAGCCAAAATTATATGTCCAGGCTTATTAACAAGCAAGCAACATGCATTACCAATCCTACGAAAATGCTGGTAGCATCTAAGATTTGGATCTAATTCTAATTGTATGCTTTTGGATCCCATGAAATGTTGATGCATTTTAACATTTATATCCATTCAAAATGAAAACATTGGATCTTTTCCAGGCCCGGTATTTTTTATATGTGCAAATATATTCGATTTCGCGGACATCAAATCCAATGACGATACACTTAAATATACAAATCTATTTAAAACACAAACCATTGTTCCAATTCATTACTTTTTAGGATGCGAATCTAATATTAATAAAAAAAACTGTCATTGGATCTAATCCCATGATGGTCCACTTTAGTGCACAAAATACACATATATTGGTTCTAATACAGTACTAGCACATTTTAATAATTAAAACTACCCAAATCGCTAGCCGTTGGAAAATGGTAGGTAATGAAATAAGGATTTACTATGAGTTGGATATATTACTTAGGTAAAATCTATTACAAAAATTTAGGGTTTTAATGAAGGAGAATATAAATTTGAATTTAAATATGATTACAAAATGAGTTTGTAAAAAATTATTAATAAAATTAAAAGGGTGAACTAAGAAAAGCTAAGTCAGTTGAAGAAAATGTAAACTTTTTTATTTTTAAAAACTAAAAAGAAAACACATAACTAAAAAAAATTGGCAAGGGAACAAACGTTTCCTCAAAGGGCACTATGCTAGTCCCTCCGTTATCCTTCGTCTAATTAGCCACTAATAGCTATACTCATCAAGGTGGATGAAGCCTCCGTCTAATCAGCCGCTAATAGCTACACTCCTCTTACTCATCCATATATCACGGCCGACGATTCACGGTGTTAAATTTGTTCACCTCAAAGACTCGTCAAGATCGGTGTTTGCCTCATAGTCCATTGCTTGGTTGTCAAGATCGTTGATTACTATGTAAAATTACAGGAGAGTTTTTTTTTCAAATGGAAAGATCCACGGGAAACCCAGCAATACTTCCTCACATTAGTGGATGGTAGAGGTGGTAAACCGCCAGCCATCCTCGCAGAAGGCCTAACTCCAAAGAACTCAAGGCTCGAACCCGTGACCTCTCCCCGAACCGAGAAAGTGTACGCACGTCTTACCAATTGAGCTAACCCTTGGGGCTAAAATTACAGGATAGTTAATTGCTAAGAAATCATAAAAGTAAAATCAAACATCATATTATAAGGTCCATTAAAAGTGAAAATCTATACTAATACTAGGAACAATTTCATTAAGATCTTATTTAAAGTCTAGGGAGGAAGACCATTAAATAAAAAATAATTATGAAATTTATGATCATATAATGTATTTAATCTTATTTTGGCATTTTTCTTGATAGAGTAAATTGGACTTTTTTAATCACATAGGGCTTTATTCCCTATTTATGATAGTATGGTTGGACTTTTTTAATCACATAGGGTTTTATTTTCTATTTTTTTAGGTTAGCGAAATCGGTAACTCGTCGGGATTATTTGGGCGAGGCTTTGAAGGTTCAAAGCCGCCCGTTTTATTTTCTATTTATGATCGTATGGTTTTGGATGATTGGGACATATCTTTCTAGTATCGGTAGTTATGCTTTTGTTTTCTTTGTCATTACTTTTTGGTTGGTTTGGGTTTTCAGGTAGATTGTTGGTGGTTTTTTTTGTTTATTTGGGTGATAATTGTTATATTTTATAAAGATTCTTAAGTTATCTTATATTTAATATAAAATATAGTATTTTAAAAAAAAATCTTAGTATCAAAAAAATAATAAAATATTAGCTTTCAACAAACAAACTTAAGAGAAAAATAAATGAAACTTTAATATATATATTTAATTTATACGCAAAAGAGATAGTAATGTTCATTTGTTTTAGCTAAAAATATTTTAGAAAGGAACCCTTAAGATCTTAAAATTTTTAATTTTTATAAATGATATTAAAAAAAATTGGAGTAACTTGTTAACCCAAAGAAGTCATGTAAGGTTTCCATGTTTACAATTCTGGCCAATATTGGATAATGGATAGCCTTAGTTTTCACATAATCCATTTGCACCCCATTTTGACTAAAATCTTTCTTCAATTCATCCTAACTTCATAAACCTAGAGTTCCCAAAGTGATAGAGGGTGGCAGGCTCCATCGTTGATGTAAATAAATTCTAAGGAAACTCATGAATTTTGATCATGTTTGCAATAGAATACAAAATGATCATGATCACACATTAAATAAACATAAGAGAACAAGTATGCTAAATATAAGAGGAAACTAAAAAAGTTAGATCATGTCTTAAAAAAATACAAAAAAATGATAATGATCATGTTTGAATAAGTTATTTCTAAAAACTATTTACAATGAGATAACATAAAAATAAATTAAAAATTATGACTAAATAATGTAAGTTCACTATAAATTTTAGTAACTAGTTCTCATTCATTAATAACATTAGTTGTTTTCTTCTTCCAAAAAAATTTCCAATTAATGACATTAGTGGTTTTCTTCTTCCAAAAAAAAAGTCCAAATTTTATATAGTGAAGCTTAACCTTGAAAGAAATTTTAATTATTGAAAATTGGGAAAATTTCTTTATTTTTTCACAAATCCCAACCCAACATAAACATCAAAATTTCTATATTTCATCTTTAAAAGTTGTATATATGTCTATCTTTATTTGATTCTATAAAAATTTTTATTGCTTATAAATCCTTAACATTGAAATTCAACCTTTTAGCTTACTATGGAAAAAAATGGTTTATGATATTCAATCTTTAGCATTGAATTTTTCCCTTTTATTAGTAGTATCATAATTATTGGCGGATATTTGGAACAATTTGGAATTGGTGATCCTATTAGTAGAAAATTGAATTTTAAAACTGTTAGAATAATCCGTCAAGATTATTGTAAATAAATAATAAATAGGAATATGAATAGATAGGAAGGTGAAAAGGCTGGTAATCAACCACCTCATGAAATGTATAAATATTTGATATGTTAATGGAATAGTATCGAATTGGGAGTTATTACCAACAAGTGGTATCAGAGCAGGGCTATCTGCCATAACTCCTGCTGCATTTCTGCCCATTCCTGGCATTCTGCTTGCCAGTCCATTGCCAGATTGCTCCATCAGTCTGCCAGTCGAGTCGCATGCAAATTCCTTCATGATTGAGTTTGTGTGCTGAGGAAACCCTAATGAGTTGAGCGTTTTGTATGTGGCTTATTCTGGTGATTATCCTGAGTCGCGACCTCTGCCATTCTAGCCCACATAATTCTTGCCATGATGTTGAACTTCTTGTTGTCTTTGCTGATAATCTACGTCTCCATTAAAATGGTAATAGAATGACGAGCCTGCAAACCGTTTGGAGCCTCTGTACTGTGCCTCGCCTGCCATTAGAACCGGCCTTGAGCTTGATTCTTCCAGTATGTTCGATCTTTCCTTTCACGCCCCCTTGTCTTAGAACCAGAGTTTGGAGCTCTGGATGTTGCTACAACAGCATAGAAGCAGTATTATTATTATATCTGCGTTGAGCAATCGACCGCTCCATTCCAGTAGCCAGATCAATCTGAATCATCCGTAGAAAATCAAGCAGATTCAAGGAGCTATCAATTCACACCTCCAGAGCTGATTTTCCAGATTGAAATACATCCCTCAGAGAAGCAGTTATATTTTCAGAAAAATCATTCCACTCTCCATTACGGAATTACATCACACACGATGGGAATGCACTCTTGATATTGTTATACTGGACCATTTCAACATTAAATCCAATTGTTGGAACAGTGGAAACCACTTCTCCCATCTGCAGCCGATAGAGAATCGTGGTTTTCCCGGCATTGTCGAGGCCGAGGACGTGAATGCTGGAGCCTGCGTTGAAGTGTTGATAGGCTGCGTGGAGCATAGTGCAATGTATATTGCTAGAATGCTGGAACTGCTACGATCTGAACCCTAATTTTTGCAGACCGAGATGAACCCTAATTTTTACCTGGTGCGGTGAGGCTGGAGACTCTATGATGTGTTATATGCTGCCTGAAAACTGGTGCATTGGAAAGATTGCAACCAACGTTGAATACCTATCAATGCTGACTCATATATAAAGATTGCTGCCTACTGCGTGTGCTATGGTGTGGCTGGAGCCAGCGTGGAGAGTTGAGAATAATGCTGCGTTTGTGAGAAGACTGCGACTTGAAGACTTGGAGACTGCCAGACTGCCTGCGTTTGTGAGAAGACTGCGACTTGAAGACTTGGAGACTGCCAGACTTGATGTGCTGGAGAAGAGTGCTGCAACTTCATACAAAAACCCTAGTTTATATGCGTTGAGCATATGCTGCTCTACCAACAACGTGGAGTTTTCTAATTTTTATGTGCTGCCAGTGCTGTCTAATGTATGGGGCTGTGTATTTGACTAAATGGAAAATGATATGCTACGTATGAGCTCGAACTATTTATATTGAAGGCGGTGAATTTGAAGGGTAAAATTGCTGGTGTTTTTGTAATTATTATGCCAGTCTTAACTGTAGCATTAGAACGATGTGAACTTCTCTTTTGGAACTTGTTGTGATCTTCCTCCAACATTGTGATAAATTTGAAGCTAAAGCTACTACAATATGAAGAGTTTCGTTTCGCCTCAGCAAGTATAGTTGCAACCAAGAGCTGCCTTGTCTCTCTTAGTGTTGCACCCTTGTTTCTTTGTGTGATGCATGCATGGTGCATTCTCTTGACATCATTGTGGATTCTATTGAAATAGGAGAGTGCTATCTCCTCACTGAGTGAATGGATTTCAGAGAGTTGTGACTTGTTGAATATGGATGCAAACTCCATTGTGTGAAGATTGATGCTGCCATCTCAAGAGTTCTTGACAATTGGTGGTAATAGTTGCTGCTACTAATCACTTGATTTTGCAGAAGTATATAGTTTGGTGCTTGATTTTTTTTGTGCACCTATATCCTTTGCACACTAATATATTAGCTTCTGGTAATTTCTAGAGTATATATTGTATAACAAGGAATGCTGATGTGTATTTGAAGCTCGTATATTTTGTGTATGCTCACCTGAAGCTTGCATCGTATTCACCTTGGCAGAGACTGTAGACCTGCAAGGTTATTATTTTTCTATTTCTCTTTGTAAATTACACTAACAGTTGTAAAGATGCACTCTTTGGCATCTAGTATTGGTGTTTCCCTAGCTGGCAAAGACTAATCCAAAGACCCTTCCAAGGGAGACTGCAGCAAGAGAGGCAGAGGGGGCAGAAACAACTCTAGAAAAAGATCAAAGTGCAAGCGTTGTGGAAAGACTGGGCACACATCAGACCAGTGTTGGGCTTCATGGGACTCCATCAAAGACAAGCATAACCAGAAGAAATATGACCAAGATGCTAGTAAATTTTCTGATTCTTGTATCGTTGCACATTGTAATCTTGGATTTAATGAAATGACTTCTCTTTCATCTTATAAAGATTGTTGGCTGCTTGATACTGGTGCAACATCACACATGACATTTAGAAAAGACTGTTTTGAAGAACTGAATGAAACAATAGATGGCATAGTTTACTTTGCAGATAAGTCAAGTATTAAACCAAAGGGAATGGGCACCATTCGACTGAAGATGCCTAGATTCCCTGATTTCTTGTTGAAGAACGTTCTCTATCTTCCAGAGTTGCAGAGAAGCCTGCTGTCCATGGTGGAAATTCGACAGCAAGGCCATTCCATCCACATGTTTGATGGAATCGTTAAAATAAGAAAGTCCTCTGACAACCAAGTCATCATGACTGGATACGAAGATGGAAAGCTACTGAAGCTCAAGGGTTCATCCACAAGTTTTCAGAACTATGCCTACCTCTCTCAGCATGGAGAAGGTAATATGTCATCTAGCTCATTGTGGCATGCAAGATTTGGTCATCTAAATTATAACAGTCTTCGTTTGTTAAGAAAGAATGGTGTATTTTTCTTGCCCACCATTCCTAAAGAGAAGAATAAATGTGATGCATGTACTTTAGGGAAACATAGTAAGCTACCATTCCATGAATCTAATTTCAGAGCAAGTAGGAAATTAGAACTAGTACATTCTAATTTGTGTGGCCCAATGCCAACTCCTTCAGCAAATGGGAATAAGTATTTTATGACATTTGTTGATGACTACTCATGAATGTGCTGGATTTACTTTTTAAAGATAAAGTCAGAAGCATTTCAAACATTCAAAGACTTTCATGCATTGATTGAAAAACAAGCACAATAAAAAATTGGTACACTTCATACTGATAATGGAAAAGAATACACTTCCAATGCTTTTGATGCTTATCTTCGCCAACATGGAATTGCACATCAGACTACCGTTCCCTACAATCCTCAACAAAATGGGGTAGCAGAAAGAATGAATAGAGCCATAATGAATATGGTTTGCTCAATGATGTTTTTCAAGAATGTAAAACTAATGTTTTGGGGTGATGCAGTAAAATGTGCAGCATATTTGAGAAATAGAAGTCCCTCAAATGCTCTTGAGGACAAGACTCCACATGAAATGTGGTTTGGCCATCTCCCTTCAGTCAGGCATCTCATAGTTTTTGGTTCCACCTGTTATGCCTTGATTCCGAAGGAGCAAAGAAACAAGATTGGTT
>LPNX010043206.1:4358-14424 GCA_001517045.1 Pseudotsuga menziesii | reverse complement strand
GAGAAGCAGATAATTCAGGTGATGACATGGATGTATCATTTGATTGTGAATTTAATTTATCTGCTAACTTTGAACCAACTTCTTTTGAAGAAGCTTCTACTCTTGTTTAGTGGAAAGAAGCTATGCAAAATGAGTATGATGCACTCATAAAGAATGGAACTTGGAAGCTGGTTGACCCTCCAATTGGAACCAAACCAATTGGCTGCAAGTGGGTGTACAAGAACAGATACAAATCAGATGGCTCACTTGACAAGCACAAAGCGAGGCTTGTAGCAAAAGGCTATGCACAGAAAGAAGGAATTGACTATGAAGAAACATTTTCTCCTACAGCAAAATGGGCTACCATCCATACCTTACTCTCTTTAGCTACTCAAAAAGGGTGGAAAGTTCATCAAATGGATGTGAAGACTGCTTTCTTGAATGGAGACTTGAAAGAGAATGTCTTCATGTCTCAGCCAGAAGGCTTTTTTGTGAAAGGAAAAGAACAAAAGGTATGCAATCTTGTAAAATCCTTGTATGGCCTAAAACAAGCGCCTCACGCATGGTATGAAAAGTTAACCGAGCATCTTTTGAAGTTAAATTTCAGACATTTTGATCTTGATGATGCAACACTATTTATAAAGAAAGTTGGAAGATCTGTTGTGTATCTTGTGGTGTATGTAGATGATCTTTTGATGACAAGGAACAATGAGAGCTATATATTATCAATAAAGAAAGATTTGAAAAAGATCTTTGAAATGACAGATATGGGACATCTCCACTATTACTTAGGAATTGAAGTCACTCAACATCCTAAGTACATATTCCTATCTCAGAAAAAATATGTTGGAGAACTATTAAACAAATTTTGCATGACAGATTGCAATCCTATATCTACTCCAATGGAACAGAAAATGAAGCTCACATCAAGCGAAGGAAAAGAATTTGAAGATGCGACCAAGTATCGACAACTTGTAGGAAGTCTTATCTACCTTACAACAAATAGACCAGATATTTCTTATGTTGTTGGCATACTTTCAAGGTTCATGCATAAACCTTGTGAAGGACGCTGGTCAGGTGCAAAGAGGGTTCTAAGATACTTGAAGGGGACTCAAGACGTGGGACTCAAGTACTCTAAAGTGGATGACTTCAAACTTATTAGGTACTCAGAATCAAACTTTGATGGCGATAAGGAGACAGGAGTATCAACTTCTGGATACACTATGAGTCTTGGATCAGCAGCTGTTTCATGGAGATCTCGCAAACAGTCAGTTCCAGCAGATTCAACAACAGAAGCAGAATATGTGGCTGCAGCTGAAGCAACGAAAGAAATAGTATGGCTCAGGAAGATACTTGAAGATTTGCAAGAAAAACAAGAGAACTCCACTCCATTGTTGGTCGACAATACTTCTGCAATCAAGCTGGCTAAGAATCCTAGATTCCATGATCGAACCAAACACATCAACACAAAGTATCATTTGATTCAACATCATGTAGAGGCCAAGACAGTCCATCTTCGACATTGTTCCACAAATGATCAAGTTACAGACATCTTCACCAAAGCGCTTGGACGAGAAAAGTTTGAAAGATTCAGAAACATGCTCGGACTTACGAACACCCCTTCGGATTAAGAGGGGGATTGTTAGAATAATCCGTCAGGATTATTGTAAATAAATAATAAATAGGAATATGAATAGATAGGGAGGCGAAAAGGCTGGTAATCAACCGCCTAATGAAATGTATAAATATTTGATATGTTAATGGAATAGTATCGAATTGGGAGTTATTACCAACAAAAACCAATTAAAAAAACAAATTTTAATTATTTAATCACAATAAAATATAAAACATTCAATTTTGTAATGATGAAACTAAAAGTAAATGATGAAAAACATAAATTGTATGAAGATAAGTTAATGATGAACTCTCACTTACCCATGAAATTGGTTGATTAAAGAAAAAAAAACTAGGATAAAAATTAATGGAAAAACAGAAATTGCCTAATTTTTTATTATTCTGAATTGAACATTTTCAATATTGTTCATCATATTGTAGTCCAAAACAAAAATAGAATTTACATACAGAAAAGTTAATGCTGAAAAAAAGTTGATTAAAAAAAAAATTGAATATTATGCTAAAAATTATAGAGCTTTAGTAAAGTATCACAGAGAAAACATGTGTAAATAATTGAAAAAAAGTTTTATTTTTTTAATTTCCATTCTAATCAGGCCAGAAAAACCAAACTCTTTGAAAAATAAAGTGCTTTGAATACTAACATTGGTAAAATGAATAAGAAAAGCAAATCTGTTTACTTAAACCGAAAAGGATAAGATAAATCCTATTAAGAATGAGTATCAATTGGTATAGTATTTAAAAATAGCGATTGTTTCATACAAAGAGTAAGTTGCAAAAAGAAGAGTTAAATGCTGGGCTCTTGATGTTCAACAATTCAGTTTGTCAAATGTAGTTTGCTAGTCAAACTTTTTAACTTTAACTATCACCTTCTTATAAAACTAATTAAAATAATAATTATATATTATGATACAACTGTAACTTAACCCAACAAAAAAAAAATATATGAATGTCACATTTACAATCTATGAATACAATCCTTTCCAAAGATCTCACCTACCACAAGGGCCTCACGGACATGAAGAAGAAATCCTTAAAAAATAAGAAAACATTTGTTATTGAATAAGGTTTTAGGGGAATGTGGAAGCATACAATAAAATTGAACTTAAATCTGTTATGCAAATGTTGGAAACAAACATCTGCCCAATTTTGGAAACGATTCAAAGTTCTAGTTTAATAACTAATATTATATCAGAAACTAAATTTTAATTAAAAAATTTTACATTCAGCCAGCGAGATCCATCGATGTAAATAAATACCAAGTAAATGAATCGATACAGGCTTGCTGAACTGTGAAGCATACTCCGGATCAAGATTGAATTTTAATTAATTTTAAATGTGACATTATAAATGGAGTTGCAAGTTTATTATGATTCGGTGGTATTTATAGCTAAGGTAGAGTTTAGTGAAGAAGATTGCACCTTGAAGTTTATCTTAGAGCTCATCAATAATTTGAGTTGAGAAATTTTCCTTGTCCTTAATTGTTAGTTTATTGAGAGCATGAAATTTTTGGCACATTTATGAGAAGACTTCCTTTTTAGGACCATGATCAATGGTGATTAATTAGGGTTAGTACTAGGATGTATGATAGCCTCCAAAATTTTATAAATAATCTTATTAATTCCATTATCTTTGGAGAAAAATATGTTTATAATGATGCACTTTTGGTGGTTGACTACATAGGATTTGAGGAATACCATGATCATGTTCTCATCATGAAGAAGATAAACTTGTAAGGACTCACCCTTTTGGGAATCCAATTCCACACTTTTTAATTTGATATTCATACGTTTGTAACATAAATTTGAATAGATTTAAGTCCAAACTTAATGAAAATAATATCCATCCTTCACAAGTAATTAACTAGCAAACTTTTATATTTGTTTCATTGGTCAGTAAAATAATTGAATAGATATTCATATAAGATCAAGTTCATTAAGACCATTCTCATTATTCGGAAGAAAGAGAGTATCGAGATAGGAAATTATATTCTTTGAAAAAATAATAACTAGTAAATGTTGAAATATAGAAGAAAAAAAAATAAAAAAATAAAAGCAACATAAAATGTGTCTTCTTATGATGTCTAATTAATATTCTTAAAGAAAAATATCTATTCCTCCTCTGCCCATGATTTCAACAATGTTCTATGTCTAGCATACGTAAAACACTTATGTTTTTTAATCCAATGTATATGGTTAACACATAATTTATGTGCTATAAATTTTACCACTCAAATGATCTAACTTAGGTAGGATTGTAGCATTGAAATTGTCATTATCAAAATTAAAAGTATGAGAGTTATCATTGGAATTATCAACATTAACAAATTTTCAATCATTGTCTAAAAAAGAGGATTTCTAGTGTTAGACTCTTTAAAATCATTACAACCTACACCACTAACTAAATCAATAAATTCGTTGATTTTTTTAAAAATTCCATTACTATCATTAGTATCATCTACATGGTGTCACAATCTTAATAATCATTACAATTCTATCATTAGATAATTAATTCTATAACATTGTTGACTATTTCCGTCACATTGTTTTCATGTGCATGAAGTGGATTTTGATTACAATAGGTCATGTGTAATCATTGGAATTGTCACCATCAAAATCATTGGAATTATCATCACCAACTAAATCTATAAGTGGATTCTTTATTTATTTTTCATTTCTATCGGGTGTAATGGTGTTTATTGTACTCAACACTATATATTTGAAAAAATGCAACCCACATATTTTTAAAGTTACCTAGATTTTCTTGTAAGAAAAAAACTACATCGATTTCGTATTTTTTTTCCAAAAAAACTTAAAGAATTATTTTAAAAATTATTTAAATGAAGCTAAGAAATAGGTTCTGCTCAAAATTTAGAGCAAGCAAACACAAATGTACTATGTCTATTATTTTTTATAAAACTTTTATGATTACATCTAGTCAAGTATATTCTACAGAAGGTGTTGAGAAGCATAATATAATTATAGAACATTTCTAAGAATAAATTGAATATGAGCACACTTTTTCACAGCATCAACTTGGACATGGTTGAAAGGTAGTGAGCCTTGCATGTCGATCTCCATGTCATCTTGAGGTTGATGATGAATCTATTGTTCTTTGCATTCAATCGAGATTGATCCTACAGAGGTATTCATATGATCTACCAAAGAAGAGGAATCATTACTACACTCTTCTTCAAAATCCTAAATCTTCATTTTTTTTATTTAACTAGAATATCCATGATTATGGTAGTGTTTGTTGATTCTCAAGATAATATTAATTCATTGTGGTGATTTAAAGTATAGATTTTATGTTACCATTAATTAAATCCTCTTGTGTAGAGAAGAGTATTCCAATCTCCTTATGCCCCTCTAAGAATTTTGTCAATGGTTTTCCATGTTGCCTCCTAACATATTCAATTTCCTTTTAAAACCGATTCCTAATAAAGACAACTAATAGTTTAATAGGTGGACTCAATTAGGCTTTCCATATTTTCTTTACTTAATGTGCTTAAAACATATACAAAATTACGAGGTTCTTCTTCTAAATGCACGGAGAAAAATTAATTATTCAATGCATTCCTATAGCTCATATGACTCCAACCTGAAATGACCCCTTGTTGGTTTCCTTTAATCTCCCAATCTACTAGTTCACAAGGGCAATTTTAGAAAGTGTTTGTCAACATTTAAACTATCCCATAGCAATTTTACCATGAAGTTGTCACACAATACAAAATAATCCGAAAGGAGTAGTTTAAACGAGGTAAAATGACCCTAGATTTTCTATGACTAGATATCCTAATCGATAGGGTATTTCAAGTGGGCTAAGAAAATATTAGCAGCATACATTAAACTATTGTCTTAGATGTTCTCCCCAATTTCGAAGAACATGCCTTGACCATCCTGGGTTGATCCAAACAATTAACACATTAGGTCTCCAAAGGGTAGCTAATGAAGAACAAAAATAAACCCTAAGAGCCACCTAAAACCTATCTAATATGTTGAATTGATAAATTTTATATGTGGGCCTTCTTCTCCTCCTTATTACTTCTTGAATCTAGAGTTTCCAACGCATTGAAGCATGGGAGGTATGAATGGGCATGAATGCATTTGTGCTTGGATTGATGTAGTGAAGATATGTGAAGGAAACTCATAAAGTTTGACCATGTTTTATATAAAATACAAAATGGAATAAAGTCAGACATAGAATAAGCATAAGAGAGAGTATGTATGAAAAATATCAAAAGAAACTTATAAAATCTTAAAAAGATCAAATATTAAAAGGAATAAAATCACAAATAGAGTAAGCATAAGAAAGTAAGTATGAAAAATATGAAACGAAACTTATAAAGTCTTAAAAAGATAAAAATAAAATAAGAGTGATTATGTTTAACCAAGTTAAATCCCTAAAAACTACAAACTGTGCCTATAATAATATAAGTTCACCTTAAAACATAAAGACTAATTTCCATTCATTAATGATGTGGGTGGTTTTTTTCTTAAAAGCAATGTTAATCTTGAGAAATTTTAATTATTGATTTGTTCTGAAAATATGCTTTCCCAACATTCCTAAGATTGAAGAAAATTTTGTGCAAAAGATCTGGATTTGTAAGTTAAATTAGATCTTCGTCCGCCTGTTTTGAGTGAAATTGCAATCTAAATTGCAATCGAGATCCTACACAGTGAAGGCTTTTGAAATTTTATGTCATAATTTCTTACTTGGGCTTTCTCTAAATGCAACATATTAGGCGACAAGATTTACAGTATTACAATACAATCCTGTAAAATTATATCACCTACAACAATTGCCAGACTGGTGAAGAAAAAATAGTTAGGAAAGCAGTAGTTATTAGAATATTAGGTAGGGTTTAAAGAAGAACATTATAAATTTTAATTTAAATAGGTTTTTAATGAAGGAGATTAGAAATTTTAATTCAAATAGGAAAATGCATGATGATAGGAAAATGGTAACTTTTATGTCATATCTTATTTCATAAAATTATTAATTAAAAACTATATTATTATGTTTAAAATTCCATCGTCATCAAACCAGACTTGAGCTTAAAAATAATTGTGTTCGTCCATCCTAGATACAAGACTTACGGAAATTAATAAAACATTTGATATTCATTGGGAAATGAAATTATACAAGACTTTCTTTAGTGTTTTTAACTAAACAACGTTTTTTAATTCTTAACTAAGTGTGATTTCATTGTCATTAAAAAAAAAAAAAACATTCTTTACATAATGGAATGCATAAGTATATCTCAATATTTCACAAGCTATCCACCTAATGTTGAGACACAGCTCATAGCTCATAATTGATCCCATTGAAAGGATTATTTTGAAATGAAAATAGAAAAAACTATAATAAATGGTTTGAGTAGATACAAGGTATTCAAATTTGGGAAAGATTTGAAGATATTTGGATCTGAAATGTATATTTATGGAGAAAAATATTAATGGGTTTCTCAAATGTATGCAAAGTCTATATGATTGGCCTTCTTTGAATAATCAATATGATATGTTTATTTAATGGAAAAAAATTAAAAAAAAAATTAATATTAAAAAAAAATTTAATAGTTAAAATTAGTATATCTCTTAGAAGCATTTTTCATTTTCTAAAAATAATTTTTATTATGAATTAAAAACTTTCAACATTGTTTACGAGTATAATAGTTCGAAAGAATACCCTATTCTAAAAATAAAGGGAGAAAATAGAAATTACATTGAGAGAGGTAAATGATGAAAATTAAAATTGCATAGAGACAACTTAATGATGAAAAATAGAAATCCTATAGAGATAGGTTAATGATGATCTCCAAGCTAATGATGAAATGGATTGATTAAAGGAAAAAAATAAATAGTAAAACTTAATTGAAGAGTAGAAATTATCCAAATTAATTTTTATTATGAATTGAAATTTTATAACAATTATAAGATAGTACAGTAGTTTAAAAAGGAATCTAGAAAATATAAATTGCATGGAGACATGTTAATGATAAAAAGAGTCTATTAAAGGAAAATAAATAAATAATAAAAGTTAATTGTAGAATTTCTCAAAAAGATTATTTTTCTTTAAAAAAACTTAGAAAATTTTAAGAAAGAAAAACATACCTAAGTAGTTGAAAATATTATTATTTTTTTAATTTCCATTTTAATCTCGGGAAACCAAACTAGTTGGAAAAACTAAGGTGCTTTTAAGAGTAACATTGGGAAAGTGAGACAAGCAAATTTAGTTAATTCAAAACAAAACCCTCCATGGATGTTTACTAACAAAAACAAAAATTGCATGCAGAAACGGGTTGATTAAAGAAAAACTTAATGAGTAAAAATTATTTGAATAGTAATATTTTCTTACAAGAAAATTTATTTCAAATTGAAAATTTTCAAGATTGTTAATAGTATAGTATTTTCAAAAAGAATAAAAAAAAATGAAATTGCATGCAAACACTTTAATGAGGAACTAAAAGTTGATGATGAAAAATATAAATTGTATGAAGATAATTTAATGATGAACTCTCACTTACCCATGAAATTAGTTGATTAAAGAAAAAAAACTATAATAAAAATTAATGGAAAAATAGAAATTGCCTAATTTTTTATTATTCTGAATTGAACATTTTCAATATTGTTAATCATATTGTAGTCCAAAACAAAAATACAATTTACATACAGAAAATTTTATGATGAAAAAAAGTTGATTAAAAAAAAAATTCAATATTATGCTGAAAAATATAGAGCTTTAGTAAAGTATCAAAGAGAAAACATGTCTAAATAATTAAAAAAAAGTTTTATTTTTTTAATTTCCATTCTAATCATGCCAAAAAAACAAACCCTTTGAAAAAATAAAGTGCTTTGAATACTAATATTGATAAAATGAATAAGAAAAACAAATATGTTTACTTAAAACTAAAAAGATAAGATAAATCCTATTAAGAATGAGTATCAATTGCTATAGTATTTAAAAATAGTGATTGTTTCATGCAAAGAGTTAAGTTGCACAAAGAAGAGTTAAATGTTGGGCTGTTGATCTTCAACAATTCAATCTGTCAAATGTAATTTGCCAGTCAAAGTTTAACATTAACTATCAGCTTCTTATAAAACTAATTAAAATAATAATTATATATTATGATAAAGTGTAACTTAACCAAACAAAATATATATATGTCTACCATTTACAATCTATGAATACAATCCTTTCCAGAGATCTCACCTACCACAAGTGCCTCACGGACATGAAGAAGAAATCCTTAAAATCTAAGAAAACATTTGTTATTGAATAAGGTTTTAAGGGAATGTGGAAGCATACGATAAAATTGAACTTAAATCTGTTATGGAAATGTTGGAAACAAACGTCTCCTCAAATTTGGAAACGATTCAATGTTCTAATTTAATAACTAATATTATATCAGAAACTAAATTTTAATTAAACATTTTTACATTCAGCCAGCGAGATCCGCGATGTAAGTAAATACCAAGTAAATGGATCTATACAGGCTTTCTGAACTGTGAAGCATACTCCGGATCAAGATTGAATTTTAATTAATTTTAAATGTGACATTATAAATGGATTTGCAAGTTTATTATGATTTGGTGGTATTCACGGTTAAGGTAGAGTTTAGTGAAGAACATTGCACCTTGAAGTTCATATTGGAGCTCATCAATAATTCGAGTTGAGAAATTTTTCTTGTCCTTAATTGTTAGTTTATTGAGAGCATGAAAGTTTTGGCACATTTACCAGAAGACTTCTTTTTTAGGACCATGATCAATGGTGATTAATTAGGGTTAATACTAGGATGTATGATAGCCTCCAAAATTTTATAAATAATCTTATTAATTCCATTATCTTTGGAGAAAAATATGTTTATAAGGATGCACTTTTGGTGGTTGACTACATAGGATCCGAGGAATACCATGATCATGTTCTCATCACGAAGAAGATAAACTTGTAAGGTCTCACCCTTTTGGGAATCCAATTCCACACTTTTTAATTTGATATTCATATTTTTGTAACATAGATTTGAAGAGATTTAAGTTCGAACTTAATGAAAATAATATTCATCCTTCACAAGTAATTAACTAGAAAACTTTTATATTTGTTTCATTGGACACTAAGATCATTGAATACATATTCATATAAGATCAAGTTCATTAAGGCCATTCTCATTATTCAGAAGAAAGAGAGTATCAACATAGGAAATTATATTCTTTGAAAAAATAATAATTAGTAAATATTGAAATATAGAAGGAAAAAAAAGCAACATAAAATGTGTCTTCTTATGATGTCTAATTAATCTTATTAAAGAACAATATATATTCCCCTTGTGCCCATGATTTCAACAATGTTCTATGTCTGGCATACATAAAACATTTATGTTTTTTAATCCAATGTATATAGTTAACACATAATTTATGTGGGTGAATCCATGAAGACGGGTGTCTATTTTGTGGGGTCT
>LPNX010043202.1:0-39293 GCA_001517045.1 Pseudotsuga menziesii | reverse complement strand
TGATCCAACAAAACAAATTATTCCTGATTTGGTGAAAAACTGTTTGATTTCTCACAGGTTGGGTATATAACTTCGAGTATTGCCATTTGATTTTTTTTATATAATATTTGTGAGTTTTAATGTATTTTTATTTAATAAATTTTTATTTAATAAATTTTTATATAATAAATGCTATAATTTTAAGAGACTCGAGAGATCGAACGCGAACACAACTTCAACAGATGAAGCTTCTTAATACAGACTCAAACAAATCTTGTTCGTCTTCGGAGGGTGAAGATCATCACAAGCACAAACTTACACTAACCATAGTTTCTGATCCCAACTGATCACACTAAGTGCAGAGGGAGAGCATACGCTACTAGTTTTATAGACTCATTACAAGTGAGATCATTGCTTTTGATCCTAGTTGATTGCTCGAGGTGCAAAGGGAGAGCATACACAATGCTCAACACACGGAGAAAATATAGAAAGATTACTAGAATAAAAAACACCCAGTTTCCAAATGAGGGGGGGGCACCTTATTTATACATATTAAGCTAGTAAACCGGTGAATCGAAACTGACACCTATCAGTAAAAGGACTTGATTCAGATCTCATGGCAGCGGATCAAATCACACCTTTTGTTGTGTAAGTCACCCAAGCCATCTGAAACAATCTATGGACTGGCAACAAGACTGAATTTTTTATATACTGGAGCTACTATTAGCGGCCCACAAGATTTTTCATTATTCATTGTCATGATTAAAAATACATGGGTTTTCCGTACATGTACAACCAAGAGATTTCCATCAGAGGAGAGATGGAGAAAAGGATAGAGATTTTTCTCCACATTGGGAGTATTTGTCTGTGAAAGAAACGGTAACGAATAAGATTTCCCTCCGGGCACAAACTCGTAGGAGAACGCTCGCCTCCCTCCCACAACAATAATTGTATTGTCAGGAAGGATCTGGTTGGAAGCATGCCATCGATTCTCCTGAAGTCCATTAGAGCTTGCAGCCTCATTCCAATTGCATGCAGAATTAGCACAGGGTACAAATGAACGAACAGCCTTAGCTCCATCGTTGTATCCACCGGTGCTAACCAAAGTACCGTTAGACACAAAGGCTCCATATGAACACCAGGTATCAGTCATGACCATCAACGGCATGACATTGTTGGTAGCGATGTTGTATTCAATGGAGTGAGCCGAGCAGTCGTGGGTGAGTGCTGTATCATTCGGATTGTCTCTGCAACGTCCATTTGGGAGGCGCAGTTGAGAAGGACCGAAATCCGTGCGATCAAACATGACCACTGTATTTTGGGAGGTTGTGGTCATATGCATGCGTGAGTATGCTGTCGTTGGAGGAATGGGAAATTTGTGCACAATTGTGCTCTGACATTCATATCGAGGCCAGGCAAGCGGATTCAGCCACAGTTTACGAGTTGGATCTTTGTCTTCTTTGGTGTTCTGTCAAATTGATATTTATTAATGTAGTCCTGAATATCTTGAATCCCGAATGCTGACCGTTTCTTTTCCCTCTTCATTCGACAGCGGCCGCATGGCCTTCGCAGATATTAAGCCGACAGACGAATTGGAAACGAACAACAGCAGCGACAGGAGGCATGACAGATGGCAATGGGATTTATTTTATTTTATTATTATGACATCATCTTGCCACATGTCAACCCAAATCCAGATACCAAATCCCAAAGCTGACATCATCTACTATCCACCAATCAACTGTTTACAAAAATAGCTTTTTAACAAAATTAAAAAAAATATTTTACAAACCCCTAAGTCATACTTTGCAAAACAGGTTTTGATTCTTTAAAACTGCATCAAAAAACACCAAAGTCAAAGAAGTTTGACTTGTATCGATTACAATATACCTACCTGAGGCAGGTATAATAATCATAATATTATTTAAAATATTATGAAAGAAAATTAAAATATATTATGTGTTTTAAATATTTATATAAATGTTGAAAATATTGTAGTTAGCTATCAAATCTTTTATATATATATTAATAAAATGAATAGTATTAAATATATTTGTTTTAGAAGTGATTATATGGAAAGTTAGTTATATGAAATTAAATTAAGTGATCATTGATCAGTAGAGTATGTACCCAATGGTGTATTAATAAACGAAAAAGACACGAAGAAGAGAGTCAAATGATGGTTACTAAGTTATGGGCGGCCTCTTAATGAGAGTTGATCCCTTTTGGAAACTTTCGGGTAGGGTTTTTCTTGGGATATTGAGCCGTTAGAAAGTAACTGAAAACTCCGAGGCTCACCCTAATTAATATTTCATTACTATTAAGCTACCTTGATACAGGGCTAAGGAGACCTTCATAAGAAGGGAGGATCCTCTTTTTTTCACTTGAGTGAGAAAACTAGTTCTCCATCGTTGGAAAGTTCACTCTAGAGGTAGTTTTTTTTTTTTTTTTTTTTTTTTTTCAGATGGAAATATCCACGGGAAACCCAGCAATACTTCCCCACATTAGTGGATGGTAGAGGTGGTAAACCGCCGGCCATCCTCGCAGAAGGCCTAACCCCAAAGGACTCAAGGCTCGAACCCGTGACCTCTCCCCGAACCAAGAGAGTGTGTGCACGTCTTAACAATTGAGCTAACCCTTGGGGCTACACTCTAGAGGTAGTTAAATAATGCTTATGAATGATTTTCTTGAGTATGAAGTAAGAAGGTAGGTTTAATCTATAAGTAAATTGAGTTTTACTATAACCCACTAAGGGAGGACCATGTAAAAGTTAATTGTTTTTTTAAGATACTCAGAGTTCTATCGATAACTCTTTTCTTAATATAAATAGATAAACAGTTAGAGTTGAAACCTTATTATTCTTCAACAAGGCAACCCCCTTGCTAAGGAGCTAAGTATAATGCTTGGGAAGCCAAATGTGTAAATACATAGTTTAAGTTTTGTTATTGTGTACTCAATCCAACCTTTGTGGACTAAGTAATGGTTAAAGATCAAATTAATTGTTAATTAGGATCAAGAGATTACATATCATCCTTACTAAGGATTCTTAGTAAAGTGTAAGCACTATATTTTTTTAGTATGTTCGTCACCCAGTTTCGAGGTGGTCTTTCCGTGGGAAAACTTACGTCAGACAGGGAACCAATTGGTTGGGAGGAAAGTCCAAGTCAAGCCTTTAGTCACTGCGTACCCTTGAAAATGGTATTTTTAGGTTATGCACACTATTTTCTTATTAATCTTATTTAATTGTGCAAATATTATCCATTTAAGTTATTTATTTAGTTTCCCAATCCAAATTAAGTAGATCTTTCAAATATTGTTAAGAAAAATGCATGTTTATTATTAGAGTATGCTACTCTCCACGTTTTGAAAATATTTATCTATTTAAATATCTATTGTACTGTGGAGAATCTTTACCTTAGAAGTAAGAAAATATATTAGAAAAATTGAAGTTAATTAAATAGTATTTCAATGATGGTATTTAATTCTATTTCATCATTGAAGAGAGATTTAAGTAAATATTGTGAAGATGGAATCTCAAGCAGGGGTCCAAAGATAATGAGTAGGATCTCATGAAAATGATAAAGATAATAGTATATTTAGTTTAAGTGATTTATTCATTTTTTTTTATAGTGCCTACTTAACAATATTATTTATACTAAGTAGGTTATTTCTCGTATCACGCCGATATGATAGTTTTTTTGAAATAATAAAGAGTGCAAATAAATGTTCTAAGTCATAGAAGAAGTACCATTGTAAAGATATTTTAAACTTCTTTTTCTAAGTGACCTAACATTTAATGTTTTACGCTTGAAAGTAATTATGGTATGGGTAATGTGTAAAAGAATGTGTGTGGGGGGTTTACTACGTGGAGATAAATTGAAGAGACTTCCTACAAGATAATTAGTAGGACATATCCTATTTGACATAATAATTATATTTTATAACGAGTGTATATTTGTGATAGTTTATATGTGTTTATCATTTCTTTCATGTTTGTAATATTAGTAATAATTGGATAGAGTTTATACTAGTTAAATGAAAGTCCATGCTAACTGTTGGGTGCTAGAAATGTCCCTTTTTGCTTACTCTTATTTGGCCATTTTTCCTTGTTTTTGCATTTTATTTACAACCAAGTCATTATCTTTCCCAGGAACAGACATGGATTCGAATAGGTATAATTCATTATTTCTTTGTTACATTAATACTTAGAAATTCTTGTTATTGTGTATTGTATTCCTTGTTACGTTAACTTGTGATGAATCTATGAGAAGTAAGTGAAGACCTCAAGGAATCCAAGAATATCGGCTTGATGATACACGTGAGCGTCGAAGTACTTGGTAGCAGTTGCACATATCCAGGGCTCAGTTTGGATCGTTGTTGAAGCAACTCAGGCTACTCCCCCACGTGGCCAGCTGAGACTCGTTCAGCATTGGATCAATACCATTTGAAAAGGCGCAATTGATTATGGAACAGAATTCATTCTAATGTAACAGTCACTGTAACTGTTTCTATTTTCTACATCATATATTCGGCAGCCTAAAGATCATAGATGTTCATGGCTACCTGAATTAAGGAACCTGAGCTGTCTTGTCTCAGTATATATTGGAAGACAAGATCATACATAAGGTTAGGCTTATTTTAGGAGAACTTGCAGCAGGAGTGAAGAAATTTGTAATTGAAATCCATTATCAATTAAAGAAACAACATTTTTCTAATACTGTGTATATTAAGTTTTGAGAGCCTGCACAGCAGCATCTCTGTTAGAAGGATAGGGCCCATCTTCTCCTAGAGGTGTCGAGATTAGTTTGTTGTTGTTTTCTTTGATCCTTAGTTCTGTGTGGTGTGAAATTGCAATTAGATTACTTTCAGTTTGTTGCAACAATTTGGTTAATTGGCATAGAATTTAATTGATTAAGAATTTTGTTTTCTTGATTGAATGGTGTGATCATTAAGAATAAGATTTCCTTTCATTATCTTATTGTTGAACAGTCGATTGGGTAGTGTAACATTTCTTTCTGCAAGTGTGTTGTTTATTATTACTATTATAGCTGCGCTATACTACTGCATATTACCATTGTTAAATCTCTTTCATGAAGTACTAAACAGGTAGATTACACATAGAATTATAGAGTGGAAGAAGGGTTGATTCCTTTTATGATTGAACACTACAAGTATGATTTAATTTCTTTTGTGATGATGTTTTAGGATTTAACTTCTTGCAAAATCTATTTAGCTAAAATATTTTTGATCGGTAATCATGTAGATAATGATATAGAAGGAGTGTGAACTTCCTAAATCTTTAATGGTCTGTGTTGATTGAAGTTAGATTGAGTAGTTAGCAGAGCATAGATTAGCAATTAGACAGATTGAGTGTCTTTCATTTATTGGTTAGTTAATGAATTTCTTACACATAGACTTTGCTTAATTACCTTTGAAATAACCATACTTCCCTAGGTTGGCAATTTATATTGAGCACTCAGTTTATTAAATCCAAATTAATAGGCAATTACAGTGACCAACACTAACCCTAAGTTATATGCATATCCATATGACATTATTTATGATGGAGCAAGAGTAAGAGATCACATGGTAAGTTTCATTGGATTAAAGTTGTTGTCAGGATACTAAAATAGTTTTGAGTACTAGTTTCTTATATGTATAAAGATACGTTAGATACTTTTGAAAGGTATACACTGGAGTATTTAATGAGTAATCAATGAGACTAACCAATTTGGTTGTTAATTAATTAAGATAAAGGAAAAAAATTGTTACCCTATTTCCCAAGATAGTAAAGAGGAAATTGGGTTTGTTACAAATGGTATCTGAGCATGTTTACGACACTCGGACCTAATGGACTCACCTGCATACAGGAATGTGGTGGAATTTGTGAAGAATTTCTTATTTGAATATGATATTTTATGTCTACTTATGGGCATGCAAGCTCTAAAAAGAGTATTGTTTTAATGTTATGATTGTCAAAGTACATGAACTAGTTCACTTAGAATCATGTGCTTGAATGCATGAAGCTAATTGCATAAACTAAAATGAAAAAATAAATGCATGAAGAGTGAATTTTTGTCTGAATATGGACAATGTGATGTGTATGATTTTATTAGATTGTGGATTTTGTATAACTTGGGTGTTTAAAAGCATCAGAGAAGAAACTTGTTAGTATATACAGTTTTATGTCTTGCTTAAAATTAGATTTATAAAAGAAAATATGATGCAAATAACCCCTTGCAAAGGTTCTTAGTGTAATGTATAGGTAAACTTGGTAAGAAGAAACTTCACCAAACTAAAGCAAAGATAATGACAATTGGTTTAATGTAAATTCAAGCTTATAGAAAGTAAGGTATGAATTTTTGCTTCAGGTGCAATTTGTTAGTGAAAAGTAGTTACAATCGGAAAAGTAAGGCATTGGGATTATGCAAAAGAGTATATTATTGCATCGAGAGTTTATGGGCACTCAAAATATAAACTTTCTATTATATTTTATAGTTTACTTTATGAGATTATGATGCAAATAATTTCTAGCAAGAATTTGTGAGTAAAGTATGCATGTACTTATGTTTGCAAGAAGCACCTCCAAATGGGAATTAGTGAGATAAATGAAAGCAAAAGATTAATTCCTTGATAGAAAAAGGTAAATCTAGAATCAATAAGATTATTTGATAACAATGGAAGTTTAGCAAGATGTTCACATTTGATTAATCAATTGCATTATGGAAAAACATAGTTTAGATAACTTTATATGTCGAGAATATGCTTTGTAAGAAGTTTTGAAAACTTCTATTGAAATACTTGTGAATGGTAATTGTAGCATTTATGAGAATGATCAGTTTTGTAAATGGCATATCTATGATAAGGCAATTGATAGAAAAAATAAATTGGGACTTGTTGGAATTTTTTTCACATATTTTGCAAGATACTAATGGTATCGGAATGTGATGATTAGAATACTTGATGCATACCTTATTAATAAAGTCTTGGGGACTTAGGTACCTATGAATTGATGTTGAGTTTGGAAGTTTGGAGCATCAAGGATGAATGAATTAATATTTAAGTTTGGTTTGATGTGGAGTTAATAGGCTCGGGAACATCGTTGGCAGAAAGTTCACTCTAAACATAGTTAAATAATGCTTATGAATGATTTTCTTGAGGATGAAGTAAGAAGGTTTAATTTGTAAGTAAATTGTTTTTTACTACAACACGCTTAAGCGAGGCTCATGTAAAATCTAAATTGTTTTGTTAAGATATTTAGAGTTTTATTGAGAAGTATTTTCTTAATAGAACTCTAAACGGTTCAAAGTTGAAATCTTATCATTCTTCAACAACGCAAACTCCTTGCTAAGAAGCTAATTCGAATGCCTGGGACGCCAAATGTGTAAATACATGTTTAAGTTGTTTTATTGTGTAATCAATCCAACCCTTATGGACTAAGTAATGGTTAAATATCAACTTAATTATTGAATGAGATCAAGAGATTACATATCATCCTTACTAAGGATTCTGAGTAAAGCGTAATCACCATATTTTAGTAGTGGGTTTGTTGCCAAGCTCAGGGTGGCCTCTCGGTGGAAAAACATACATCGGACAGAGATCCAATTGGTTGGGAGGAAATTCGAAGTCAAGCCTTCAATCGCCAAGCACCTTTCAGCATGATATTTTTAGGTTATGCGCACTAATTTTTGGTTGATCTTAGTTAATCGTCCAAATGTTATTTATTTAAGTTATTTATTTAGTTTCCCAATATATATTAAGTAGATATTTCAAATATTGTTAAGCAAGATGCATGTTTATTATAAGAGTATGTTACTCTCCACTTTTTGAAAAGAATTATATGTTTAAACATCTCTTGTATTGAGGAAAATCCTTAACTTAGAGGTAAGAAACTATATTAGAAAAAGTGAAGTTAATTAAATAGTATTTCATGGTATTTAATTCTAATTCATGGTTGAAGAGACCTTTAAGTAAATATTGTGAATATGGAATCTCAAGTTAATAGGGATCCAAAGGTAGTCATTAGGATGTCATGAAAATAATAAACATATGATAGGGAATTATTCATGCTTTATAGTGCCTACTTAAGAATATTAATATACAAAGTAGGTTATTTCTCACATCCCTTCGATATGATAGTCTCTTCGAAAGAATGGAAATTGAAAATATATGTTCTTGGTGATAGAAGAAGTACCATTGTAAAGGTATTTTATACGTCTTTTTCTAAGTGGCCTAACATTCAATGGTTTACACTTGAAAGTAATTATGGAAGGGTAATGTGTAAAATAATGTGTGGGGGCATTTACTAGGTGGATATAAATGAAGATACTTCCTACAACATAATTAGTAGGACATATCCTACTTGACATGATAATTAAATTTTATAATGAGTGTATATTTGCGATAGTCTATGTGTGTTTATCATTTCCTTCATGTTTGTACTATTAGTAATTATTGGATGTACTTTATACTAGTTAAATGAAAGTCCATACTAACTCTAAGTTATAGGTGTATCTATATGACATTATTTATGCTCAAGAAAGAGTAAGAGATCATATAGTAAGCTTCATTCAATTAATTTATTGTGTCAGGATACTAAAATAGTTTTGAATACTAGTTTTTTATATGTATAAAGATATGTTAGATAATTTTGCAAGGTATACACTAGAGTATTTAATGAGTAATCAATTAGACTAATCAATTTGGTTGTTAATTAATTAAGATAAAGAAAACAAATTGTTACCCCATTTCCCAAGATAGTAAAGAGGAAATTGGGCCTATTACATAAGTCCCATATTGTAGGTAGGGTATTTTCTTCCTCGTGATGTAATGTGGGAGGATCATAGATTTTCAAATTTTTCACATTTAGTATTAAGTAATAACACATGTATGGGAGTGGACTGAAGTTGTAGGAATTATCTCCCACCTTATCTAATATCCTAAAAGGGCTATACTACAAAGCCTTGATATTATTACTAGGACCTTGTAGTCTTACCTTGTTCAGGTATAACCAAACTCTATCTCCCACTTTGAATGATTTATCAACCCTAGGTTGGTCGTGTCTTTCCTAGTACTTATCATATGACATATTTAATGTTTCATGTACTTGCAAATAGATTTTCCTTATTTCATTTCCGAACTTTTCACCTCTCGATGCTTCACCTATATTGGTGTCTTCTATGAGTCCCCCTTGATATACCTATGCAACATCTAGGGGTGAAGGTGACACTTATCGAAGACAACTTTCAAAATAATACCTACAAATTGAAGTGTGTACTTATCTATTATAATAGTGTTGAATATATATTAGATTTTCATACCAATTCTTCAAATACTTTTGATAGTAACCCCTCAAAAGTTTCACCAATTCCTTGTTGGATAGTCCTATCTACCCATATGTCTGTGGATGGAATGTTGTAGATCTCTTCAACTTAGTGTCCATATTTTCCTAGACTGTTGTCCAAAAGGAACTGAGAAATATGATGTCCTTATCTAAGATGATGCTCATCGGTCTCTCAAATTCCACCCAGACCAACACAAAGAACATGTACATTGATTCCTGTCCTTTGATAGTATTTACAAGGCATAAGAATTGAAATTTGGTTTAATATTTCAATCACCACAAATAAATAATTAGGCATCTTCTTACTATTTGGTAACCCACCACCAAAATCCATGAAAATGCTTTCCCAAGGTAAAGTATGTATAGTTAAAGGATGGAATAGACCTTTCTTCTATTACTAAGCTTGTTGCTACAAAAAATGTTGCATCCTCTAATTTATCGTGATACAACTTCTTGCATCTTGGGTCAATATGCATACCTTTGTAAGTTAGGAATTTTCTTCCCAACACCAAAACACCTTACAACTTTGAAGGTGTGTGTCTCTCTCATAAGATAAAATATTTCTCCTTTAGGAATGTAGAGATTATCTAGCTTATAGGGTAACTCATTTTGGAGATGGTATCCATCCTTATTTTCACCTTATTCTAAATGAAATTGATCATGCAGCTATTGCGACACCTCCTTAAATTCCTCACCCTCTATGTATCCTTGTTTATATGCATCATGGGTAAAAGGTTCCATATGGATCAGAGTCCCCAAATTTGTAATCTTGGATGTCAGTGACATTGAAAGAAAAACTACTAAGTTATTAATGTTTCACTTATTATACTTGATGACCATATGAAAATTTTGCAAAATCCCCATCCAATTATAATGTTTGTTTTGTGTATCTTATTCTTGGAAATATTGTAGTGGATGGTGATCTGTGTGGATAATTGTTTCATTTCCCATCAAATAGTAACTCACTTCTAAACAACTTCAACTAAGAAGGGAAAATTTTAAGGATCCATAATTTTCTCAAAGTATAGAAACCTTGGTGAATCTTACTAATTCTTAAGTTTGCAACCATAAAATGTTTGGTGATTTTTTTAATAAAAATATTCAAATTTATAAGGATATAATATAGTTTTTTGACAATGTTTGGTGATTTTTAGAGTAAAAAAAAATATCCCATGGAATTTGGTGAATCATATTTGAAAAAGGGACAAATTGGTGAATATTATTTTTCAAAAAAAGGTAAAAAATAGCCCATGGTCTAAATTTTTCCAGCAAAATTTTCCTGGCAATAAGGGCATACAATTCCTTACCATAAGTAGGGTGTTCAATCCTCTCGCATGAAACATTTCAAAATGATAATATATAGGCTTATTTCCTTTCATAAAAACTACATCCATGGCATACCCACTTACATTTGTCTCCACTTTAAAATGTGTTTACAAGTTAGGTAATGGAAGAACTTGTGTGTGGATAATCATTTGTTTTATCTCGTTGAAATATTTTTGTTTATTCTTTATCCACTGTAAAGTTTTACTTCTCATTGTTATGGCATGGATTGGTGCAACTATTGATGAGAAGGAAGCAATAAACATTCGTATGTATTGTGTTTTCCAAACAAAACTCCTAATTTAAGTGACATTAGTAGGTAATGGAAGTTTCATAATGGCCTCCAGATTTTTGGGGTCTATCTTGAGTTCCCCTCCATCAATCACATACCCTATATACATCAATGACTATTGGGAGATATCACATTTCTTGTTATTAGCCAATAGATGATGTTTTTCCTGAGTCTCTAACATCTTCAAGAGATGTGTAATGTGATCCTCCTAGGTATTTCTATAAACTAATATATCATCTTTATACACCATAAAAATGAACATAAATTTGGGAAGAAAACATGATTCATCGGTCTCATAAATTCAACTAGTGAATTACATAAACCAAAAGGAATGACCAACCATTCATACAAACCTTACCTTTTCTTAAAGGAGGTATTAAGGGTTTCTTCTTATTCAACACATACCTGGTGGTTTATCAATTTTGTATACAACTTGTCGAAGTACTAAACATGTTGCAATTGGTCTAAGAAAACATCAATCCTTCATAGAGGTTATTGAATCTTAAGTGTAGTCTTATTCAAACCTATATAGTCAATGCACATCTACCAGGCTCCATCCTTCTTGTGTAAGATGACGATAGGTGACCCACAAGGTGAGTTGCTTTGTAAAATCATCCTTTTCTCTGACCATTGTTAAAATTGGTTATTCATCTCATCTAATTCCAAAACACACTATCTATATAGCCTAATATCTGGTGATGGGGAGTTGGGAGAAATTTTATCTCATGCTCTACTACTCTCTTAGATGTTATCCCTTTTGGATCCTAGAAATATACTGTGTACAACTTTAGAAACTCCTCAAACTGATGTTTATTCTCTCTAGTACATCCCTCCAAAGATTCCTTTATTAATAATAATAATATTAATAATATATTTTTAAGGTCACCACCAAGCGAGACACCAATTGGTGTATGAGACCCCCTTATTTGTGGGATAAGGGACCCCCCTCTCCACAGTGATTTAACTGCTCAATAATTCTCTCATAAGAAAAGAAAAACATTTTCTTATTGCATAATTATGCGTTTGGATGGGTTGGCATTTAATAGTGATATCTTTGGTTTACCTTTATGTGCATTGAAGATGAATGGATTCCCATCTGTAATCATGAGACTCTATTTTTCTATCCTAACGAATATCACATCCCTCATGTACATGTAAGGGATTCCAAACACTACACCATAGATGTCAAGGAGTACTACATCTAACTCCCCTTCATCAATAGAATCTAATCTCACAACAAATTTAAGCTTACACTATCTCATGGTCTCTATCTCTATATTTGTGTTTACCCATCCTAATGTATAAGGGCTAGGATGATCATGAACCTCCAACCCAATATTTCTAATTAGATCGTATTCTATGAGATTGGATTTTGAACCAGAATCAAATAGAGCATATACCTTGGTATTCTTAATATATATTTTATATGGAAGATTTTTTTCATCCCCTTGAATTCCTTATGATCATGGATACTCATATTCACCTCCATCTACATTGAAGTGCACACAATGTTCTCATCCACATATGATATAATCTCTACCTATTTGCTCAAATTCTATGGCTAAAATAGTATTTGTCTTGAGATCCTTCTTGTGTTTTTAGTGTTAATATATAGATGTAGTTTCCAACACTTTTATTAAGTGTGACATCAATTTTAAAATGATTTCAATTTTTTTGTATTCTTACAATGATGTGTCATGGATCCAGTCTTCTTACCTTTCCCTTTCAACTTCGTATTCCACTCTATAAGAGTATTGACCTACTATTTTTGTTTGGAACCACTTGATTGTCCTTTATTGTGGCCTATATTCTCTAAGTAATATGCTTGCACACTTGCCTCATCAATCTTATTGGGATAAAATAGCATCACTTTCTGTCATAAATGACTTTGTAGACCCCCTAGATACTTAATTAGTTCATTTGGATACCTGGGTGAGATACCCAACATAATAGTCATCTTCTTGTATTCAATGGTGTACTCTTGCAGCCTTCCCTTTCCTTTACATGAAGTAACACCAACATAATTAGTTCATTTGGATACCTGGGTGAGATACCCAACATAATAGTCATCTTCTTGTAATTAATGATGTACTCTTGCATAGTCTTCCCTTTCCTTTACATGAAGTAACACCAACATATGCAGTGGTCCAATATAGAACCAATAGGGTATAATTGGGACTCTATAAGCCCCCCTTTGGTTCATATATGGGAAGTATACCATTTTTGTTAGAAGAATGCAAAAATATTAAGGGATTTTTCCCAAAAAAGGAAGATATAGGTTAATAAATATCATCTTATGGGTGTTTTCAAAGATTTTAAAAAGAATTCTAAAATTAAATAACGGGAGTACCTTCATCTTATTGGACATCATCCACTGTAATATCCTGAATTTTGACCTTAACAACAATGGGCATGAGTCCCATTGCACATGATTTACTTTGATATTTATATTGTATATTGGGCGTAAAAACCCATTGCACATGAGTTTGATGATTTGTTAGATATATTGGGAATAACCCAATGCATATATTTATTTAGCATGCATGTGATTGTATATGTTGGGAGTGGACCCTGATGGAAAATATTATTGTCGTAGGATGATGTACTGGATATATTATGTGATTTATCATAAATGCATATACTGAGGTTATTATTGTGATTAAATGTGCAGAAGACTAAATGCATGATTGATTTCTATAATGTGTTGGGTGTGGACCCTGAAGCACATGAGTGATGAGATTTTGTGTTGAGTGCGAGCTCTGGAGCACATGAGTTGTTAGATTTTGTGTTGAGCGCTTGCTTTGGAACACATGAGTTATGAAATTTTTGTGTTGATCATAAGCTCTAGAACACATGAAATATAAGAATTGGAAGTGTTGGGCATAAGCCCTGGAGCATTCCAAATTGATGTTGAGCATAAGCTCTGGAGCATCATATCTTTGGCCATTGTATCCATAGGTGTATTATACAAGTACATCCTGGAATTAGTGTTGAGTGAGAGGCTCTGGAATTGCACTAAGTGTAACTCCCAGTTTTTAGCATCAAGCTTGGGCTCTTAATAGCGCTAGGAATTACTGAAAATTAAATTTTGTTGAGTGAAAACGACTCTGAAAAAAACTAACCTTATCTTACTTATTTTTAAGTCGATTAAATGAAATTTCAAATTTCTACTTCTCATCAAGTACTGAAGAACTACCACGATACACAAGGTAATCCAACATGCAAGGAGGTTTAGAGCTACCTAACTTAGTTTACCAACCCTACCTCGAGGGCTTGATAAAGTAGATGGTTATAAGCTAATGAAAGCACCATGTAAATGGGATAATGTTATATTATGCATAAATAAATGTTAACAATAATATATATATAGATAACTTGATATGTCGAAAATATGCTTTGGAAGAAGTTTTGAGAACTTCTATTGAAATAATTGAGAATGGTAACTATAGCATTTATGAGAACGGTCAGTTTTGCAAATGGTATATCTATGATAAGTGATAGAAAAAATAAATGGAGACTTGTTGGAATGTTTTTCAAATATTTTGCAATATATTAATGGTATCGAAATTTGATGATTAGAAGACTTGATACGTACCTTGTTAATAAAGTCCTTGAGACTTAGGTACATGTGACTTGATGTTGAGTTTGGAACTCTCGAGCATCAAGGACGAATGAATTAATATTTAAGTTTGGTTTGATGTGGATCTAGTAGGCTCGCGAAAATCAAGTATGCTCAGTGATTATTATGATATTTCATTTATTCAATATTTCTTTTGAAATTATATTAAATATATGTCAATGTAACTGACAGTGCTCGGGGTTATTGCAAGTAAAGAGATATGGCAGTTTCCAATAAGACCTAACACCTCCTTCAGGTACCTTGTTTCCAATGGCTTCTACATATACCTTTTTGATATGTCAAAGCCATTGGAAACAGGATAGGGAAGTTCATATATTTGGAGGATAATTGGGAGACCAAACTAGACAGTAGATGTGCCAGGATTCTGGTCAAAATGGACATGAGGGATGGCTTATACAAGGAGCTCAAGATTGTGATGCATGGCAGCAGCTGGACTATTGGAATATACCCTTTAGATGTTTCAATTGCAGGAAATTTGGCCACATGTAGAAGGACTATCCAAAATTCACCACGAAGCCTATTCATAAGAATATATGGGTGAAGAAGGAGAAACTTGTAATTGAATTCGTAGATATATTAGGGTGCATCAAGGATGAGGGTAAAGGGATTTCCAAATAGGAAACAGCTCAAGATATACAAGAAAAAAGGAAAAAAATATCTTAACTTTGAAGGAAGACGACATTTTATCCATGCACGGCGATGAATGCAAAGGGAAAGTGACAGGGCCTTTAAAAGTGGAAGTTGGTAACAGTGTCGAAAAAAATAGAGGAGAACGAAGCTGGAAAATTCAACCCTCTCCATAAACAGTAGAAACTGTGGTATGGGATTCAGTTTCGACACACAAGGACAAAGGTATATATTCTCCTCCACCTATGCAGGTCTCCTCTAATTTTACGGCTTCCCCTTTAAAATGATAGTCTTTGATTTTAAGAAATAAAAAAGTTGAATTCAAGAGATCTTATGAAATTAGGTCGCGAAGCTATTCTTTATATATTTCAGAGGAAGGGGTCTCTTTTGGAGGAGTGGTTCTCAATTCCTCTCTAAAACATAGATTAGGCAAAAAAACCCTCCTCTCCAAGGCTCAAGTTCGAGCGGCCTTAGATGTAAAACAAGGGAAACAGGCAACACTCAAGCGGGCTCTTAAAGTAATGGACCCGGGAGGGGGCACTTGATGCATCTCCTTTCTTACAATTCAAGAGGGTTGGGGGGGACCTCTAAAAAATTTTCCCTAAAAAGGTTGCTCAACAACCTCAAACCTACAGTTTTATTGGTTCAGGAAACTATGTTAGAAGGTTCAAAAGTAGAAACCATGGTCAAGGAGATTCTCAAAGACTAGGAACTGGAAATTTTAGATGCTGAAGGGCACTCGAGAGGTTTACTAATAGCATGGAGCCCAGCAGTGGTCAAAATTGCAACAAGAAAATGTGATTCAGTTTTAGAAACCAAACTAAGTGACAAAGAAACTGTTCAAGTACACAGGGTGCTCCCAAAAGACCGAACACTAAGAGAATCCACTCACACAAACAGATCACAGATCAACACACTGATATTTTAATGTGGTTAAAACCCTCGAGAGGGAAACATTCCACGGCCCCAGCCAAATAGATACTTGGAGCAATTTATTATGCAAAAGAAGAAAGTTACAAATGAGCTTCTCATAATTGATCAACTAGCCAAGGACCCTCCAGGCTCTTTAAATAGATATCATGGACCAATCGAGTGTTAAGCCACAGATCAATGGTAGGTATGATCTAAGAGAAGTTGAACCGTTGGATCACTCTATGTCTAGAACATATCGTGACTGTTGGATTAGAATATTTACAAATGCATACTAATGCATGCTAAAGAAACACACTTTACCTAATGGATATATTACACAATATGATCTTAACTAACTCCTAAGTGTCTAAATATCCTAACATCCCCCCTTAAGAACAACTTGGGATAGGATGGAAGGATTTACAAAAGTGACACTATTAGGAGAAGGAAGGAGGCATTAGAGCCTGTCCCCCCTTAATGACACATTCCTGAACTCTTAACATAGATCGAATTTTAGAAAACTTCGCTTCTGTAAGAGACTTGGTGAAGATGTTTGCAACTTGATCATCTATAGGGAAATAGAGCACTTCAAGAACACGATCATGAACAATATTTCTAATGAAGTGCATGTGTAGCTCAATGTGTTTTTTGGGTTGATGTAGAACTGGATCTTTGGCAATATTGATGGCACTTTGATTGTCACATCAAAGTGGAGTAGGCTGCTGCCGCTTGAATCCAAACTCTGAAAGGATCTGTCAAAGCCATAAAGATTCCTGAATAGCATTAACTGTGGCTCAATATTCTGCTTCTGCTAAAGAAAGAGCAAGAGCTTGTTGTTTATTACAAGCCCAGGTGACAGGTCTAGATCCCAGACTGAAAACATAACCTGCAGTAGACTTTCGATCATTGGGATCGCCGTCCCAATCTGAATTAGTGAAACCAACCAACAAAGGTGTCCCCCCTATACTGTAATGAATCCCAAACTGAACTGTACCTTGAATATATCAAAGTATTCTTTTTGCTACTTTCATGAGGTGTTTGCATATAACGGGAAACATGACCAACAGCAAAGGAAAGGTCAGGACGGGAATGAGTCAAGTATAAGAGACTACCAACAAGCTAACGATACAAGGTGGCATCTAATTCAGGGGAAGTACAAGTGGCAGAAAGTTTGACTCTAGACTGGAAGGGAGAAGGGGCTGGTTTATAATCTTCCATGTGAAAGTGACGAAGAAGGTCACAAGCATACTTAGACCGGGAAAGAAAGATTCCTTATTTGGTTTGCAAGACTTGGAGACCAATAAAATAATGCAAATGTCCTAAGTCTGATGTTTCAAAAATTTTCTTAAGACTGGATTTCACATGGGTTAAAAGTGTAGGTTCACTACCAGTAAGGATAAGATCATCAACATAAAGAACATGTATGATGAGATTGTTTCCTACTTTCTTGGTATAGACATTGGGGTCAGAATAGTATCTAGAAAAACTAGTGTCAAGGAGAAAGCTATCCATTTTGGCATACCAAGCTCTAGGAGCTTTCTTAAGGCCATATAAGGATTTCTTAAGACGATAAACAAGGCTAGAGTTATTCTAGAATCTGGACATATCCAGGAGGTTTTTCCATGTAAATTTTCTCCTGTAAATCGCCATGTAAGAATTCAGACTTGACATCCATTTGATGGAATTCCTAGTTATGTAAGCCTGCAAGAGAAAGAATAAGGTGGATGGAGTTCATTGTTGTGACAAGGGCAAAGTTTTCATTGTAGTCAATCCCTTCAACTTGGGAAAAACCTTTGGAAACTAACCTTGCCTTAAGTATTTCAGCACTTCCATCTAATTCAACTTAGTTCTATAGACTCATTTACATCTAACAAGTTTTCTTCCTTTTGGAAGAGGTACAAGATCCCAAGTATCGTTTGCCATTAAGGAATGATATTCTTCATCCACAGCTGCATCCCAATCTGGATTTCTTGAAGCTTCTGCAAAGGTTTCTGGATCATGATTCTCAGAAACTTGAGCCAAAATAGAAGAGGCTCACTGAAACTGAGAATGTGTTTGACGTTGATCTCTAGGATCACCGACAATATCACCAACTGCTTCACATGTTGAATGGACCCATCGAGGAAGCATTGCGGCTGGTGCAACTGGAGTAACATGAGAAGGCAGAGGTGAATTTTCATCCTCACTATCATCATCAGAAACTAGAATTGGAAATCTATCAAGGAAGTTGGAAGGAGAAGAAGGCACAATCGTCAGGCTCGCAGGCCAAAGATGGGACACCCGCCAAGTTAGGCTCGTAGGCCAAGATATTTTCATCAAATTTAACATATCTTCTAATGATTATATCATGAGAATGTGGCTAAAGAAGTCTATAACCTTTTACATCTTCAGAATATCCAACAAATATGCACTTTTCACTTTTAGGCTGCAATGCTTTATGTTTTTCATCAGAAATTTGAGCCCATGCTTCACTACCAAACACACAAAAGTGACTTACATCTGGTTTAATTTTACTCCATGCTTCTTCTAGTGGTATACCTTGTAAAACTTTAGTGGGTGTGTGATTAACTGTGTAATTTGCACAATTTATGGCCTCAGCCCAATATTGAAGACTTGGTCCCTTAGATTGGATCATACAATTAGCCATTTCTTTTAAAGTGTGGTTCTTCCTTTCAGCTACACCATTTTGTTGTGGTGTATATGGAACGGTGTGTTGTTAGATTCCTTGTTCAATGCAGAAAGTAGTGAATTTTTTGTTAACATATTCTCCTCCATTGTCATATCTTAACTTAATAATTTGATGACCATATTGTTTTTCAACAAGGGCCTTGTAGGTCAAGAACATGTTAAATACTTCGCTCTTAAGTTTTAGGAAGTAAACCCAAGTGCGTCGAGAGTAGTCATCAATGAAAGTTAAGAAATATTTGAAACCAGAAAAGGAAGCAGATGGAAGAGGACCACATAAGTCGCTATGCACAAGCTCCAAGGGAACCAAGGCGTGCCAAGAGTCACATTTGTCAAAACTGTCCCAATGATGTTTTGCGAGTACACAACTAGAACAAACACCATCCTTGCAAGATACCATCGAAAGACCAGTCACCATATTGTCTTTACATAGTTGTTGCAATGAGCGATAATTTAAGTGAACAAATCGCTCATGCCAAATTTTGCTCAAGTTATCACTATGAGCAACAAAAACTGAAGGAAAAGGTGATGACCCAAAGTTGTTAAATTTGTACAACCTGGTAATATCATCAACAATTGTAGTAGCTAGGACATGTTGAGAATCTTTAAAATCCTTAATTACAACTTGGTGAGGTGTAAACATTACAGTTTTACCTTCATCAAAATGAGTGATTTGATAGACTGACAGCGAATTGCAGGAAATTCTTGGAATGCATAGTACATCACTAAAATGACCATTTTCTACTGGAACTGTTCTAGATCCTACAACACTTAGAGAACTATCATCACCAACAAATATTTGTTTGGTGTTACATTCATGCATAGTAGAAAAGATGGCTTGATCCTTAGCCATACAGTAAGATGCTCCAGAATCAATGAGCCATTCATTTGAAGTAGAAGAAGAAGATGGAGTATAAGAGTAACCAGAAGCACAAAGTGCATGTCCATGAGAGGTAGATTCTGAAGACAAATCTAAGCTGATGTGGTGCTTCTTCATTGTTGCTTCCAAGGCTGCCATCTTCTTGAAATACTTAGATTCATCATGATTATCTTTCCCACAAAAATTGAAATGACGCTCAGTCTTCTTTCCTTTTGGCTTGGATCCTTTGTCATTTTTTCAAGAAGGAGCTGACTGAGAGGGTTTGGGACCCTTGTTTGGCTTATTGTTGTAAAAATTTTGTTTCTTGGGAGGCTTGGACTTTTCTTTCTGTTGGGACAATAAGGATTTCCCAGATGTATCTGCATTGTTAATTATTCCAAAATGAATGAGCTTATCTTGCTCTCTAATTAAGGAATCACAAAAGGATTCAAGACTAGGCTCTTGATAGCTAGCTGCATTCAAGGATTCTTTCATCGAGTAAAATGTAGATACAAAAATAGAATATGCAGGTCCAAGTTTGGAAAGAATATGATAAATACATTGCTTGTCTTCTTTCTTAATCATGCATTATTCACATAAGAGTCTAAGAGTTTTATACTTAGATAAATAATCTTGAATGCATGAAAAAACACTTGGATTCAAAGAAATCAACTCATTCTCAAGTTGATGACCTCTAATTTCATTGTGTTTACCCAACACGGATTCCAACTTTTCCCAAGCTTTATCAGGTTCATCAATTCTAGATATGTGGAATCACAAATCAGTAGAGATTGACATCCCAATCAATCCACAAGCTTCATCACATCTATTTTCCCATTTTATTTTCTTATCATCATCAGTGGGTTTTGTTTCTTTGCCTAAGGTAATTCTGAAAAGTCCCCTACTTCATAGAATATCTTCCATACGATATTTTCATGAGAAATAGTTAGAACTGATAAGTAGAATATCACAAGGGGTGGCCATACTATAAAATAATGGTTGAAAAAATAGAAACTAGCTGTCTAGATGCAAAGAGCTCAAAAAATTAGGCTGTTTCAAAAAAACTGGCACTTAAAACTGATTCTGAATGATGAAGTTATGCTTGATCAAAGAAAATGTTGAAGATGTCCCCAATAGTAATGTGGCAGATATTAACTTGACCAACTAAAAAAAGAACCTCCTTCTTCCCAAGATGAACCTTTGACAATCACTTACAAGAAAGTTTCTTTTAAGTGAATCACTTTTGTAAAATAAGTGATGTTCACTTTTACAATAATGGTACTTTAAATAGTGCAGCAATAAAAAATTAAGTGACTCACTTTTATTTTATGTTAGTTTTAAGTGAGATGCACTTCTACAATAAAGTAACTTAAAAATAGAAATTGCATACACTATTAAAAAGTAACTTAACAAGACTTGAACTCAAGATCTATTAAGGAATAAAGCAATTTTGGACCAAGTGAACTAAATTTAAAATCTACGTTAAAGAAGGGAATGAGGAAAGGGGGCTTTTTTTTTTACTCTTCTCTTTTGGTTTGCGTGCTTGCTTCTTTTTCCTACAAATCACACCCCAAACCGAAAAACAAAATCAAAAAAATATTTTTCCACGCTTATGGCGTTAGATATCGTTAGATTACCCAGAAAGTCTATGTTTTCTTCATGTTTTTTATTCGCCGCGATTGCATAAGGTACACGGCAAAGAGCATACGCAACTGAGAAAACCCTTTCCCTTTCTATTTCTGATTCGTCGTGATTGCGCAAGGTGCACGGAAAAGAACATACGCAAACAGGGAAGGTAACAATCTGAGACTAAAAACAATAAAGATCTAAATAATAAAAATGATAAACATATGAGAGATTTAAAAAAAAAACAAATCCATCACTGTAACATTATACCTTCAAATTTTTGGAACTGGATGTTTATGGATCAAACGGAAATGGTTTTCGATGAAACAAAAACTATTTCCCAATAAAAACAGTTCTCTGGATGCAATGGAACAGCTCCCATAGGACACAAATGCACATAAACTCTAGAACCAGAAACCCTTTCAAATTTTTGGCAACACCGGTTCCAGATCTAGATCACAAATGGAAGCGACTCTTCATAAACGCTCTGATACCATGTTCGGGTACACAGGGTACTCCCAAAATACTGAACACCAATAGAATCCACTCACACAAACAGATCACAGATCAACACACAGATATTTTGACATGGTTAAAACCCTCGAGAGGGAAACAGTCCACGGCCCCGGCCAAATAGCTACTTCGAGCAATTTATTATGCAAAAGAAGAAATCTACAAATGAGCTTCTCATAATCAATCAACTAGCCAAGCACCCTCCATGTTCTTTAAATAGAAATCATGGACCAATCGGGTGTTAAGCCACGGATCAATGGTAGGTATAATCTAAGAGAAGTTGAACCATCGGATCACTCTATATCTAGAACATATCGTGACCGTTGGATTAGAATATTTATAAATGCATACTAAAGAAACACACTTTACCTAACGAATATATTACACAAGTTGATCTTAACTAACTCTTAAGTTTCTAAATATCCTAACAAAAACAGGGATAGAGTTTACAATTCTAAATGTATATGGACCCTTCTTTGAAAGGAAAATCTTCTGAGAGAAGGTCAGTCTCAGTGGAGCAATGGATCAAACCAATGATATCTTAGGGGGATACCTAAATTTAGTCCTCTATGTGGGAAACGTTTGGGGTGAAAATTCCAGACAAGATGCCTTAACCCCATTTTTCTTGAATCTTTTTGAAAAATAAAAGCTGGTGGATATTGCTCCCCTAAAACTTGAGCTAACCTAGAGGAATAAGAGAGGAGGTTCTCAATCCATTTCTAAAATACTGGATCATTTTTTGGTCAGAGAAAATATTGTAAGTGCAAACCTAACCCTAAAATCTATAGTAGAGATAGGGGGGAATTCTGATCACAGGCCTATCTCTTTGTTAGTAATACCTCCGGATAAGAAACCACCAACCCCTTTTAAATTTAACCCCCTCTGCTTGGAAGATGAACAGTATAGAGACAGAATTCAAAATTTTTGGTCGCCCATAAGAAGAGCCTCAAACCATATTGCAATGTAATAGTTTGCAGACAATCTCTCTAAGGTATAGAAAATTTTGAAAGAGTGGGACACAATACATAAGGCTTCTTTCCAAAAAGAACTGAAGGAAGTAGAAGAAAGGATTGAAGTTTTGTTCCAAGGAAATGAGAATGGATTTTTCAACATTGAGGAAACTGAATTGTTGAAATCTTTAGAGACCAAAAAAGAAATGCTTCTGGATAATGAAGAAAAAATACTACACCTAAAATGCAAGGTTTTGTGGCTTGAGGCAAGGGACAAGAACTCCAAATTCTTCCACAACTATGCCTCCCACGGGAGGAATATAAACACTATTTGTGAAATTAGAAACCAGGAAAGACTTTTGGTTCACTCCTTTGAGGAGAAACTAGCATCGAGGGTGGCCTTTTTTCAAAACATTTTCAAAGAACCAGAAGGGTGTCCAATCAAGGAAATTCTGGAAGTATTGGGGTTTTTTCCAAGAATGATAACTGAACAAATGAATGAAGAGCTCACAAAGGAAATCTATGAGAAAGAGATCAGTTACACTTTACATTCTTTTCAAAAAGGGAAGAGCCCTGGTCCTGATGGTTTTACACTGGAATTTTACCTTGGCTTGTATGATTTGATGAAAAATGACATTCTAGAGGTGGTGAGAGAATCACGGGGTTCTAGGAAAGTGTTAGGGGGTTTAAATTCAACTTTTTTTACTCTAATTACCAAAAAACACAAAGCTCAATCATTTGATGAGTTCAAACCCATCTCTTGTTGCAATATGATTTACAAAATCATCGCCAAAGTTTTAGCTCTGAGGATCAAAACAGTGTTAAGTGAAATTATCTCTGAAGAACAATTTGTCTTTCTAAATAACAGACATATCCATGATACATTATATTTGGCTCGGGAGACAGTTCACACAATCAAAAAGGAAAAACAAAGAGCTTTTGCTCTAAAGCTAGACTTATCTAAAGCTTATGACAGAGTAGGATGGAAATTTTGTAAGACTGTTATTGATAAAAATTGGAGTAGCTCTGGAAGTTGTTGAGTGGATTGTGGGATGTCTACAATCCACCTCTTTTGTTGTTCTAATCAATGGATCCCCTTATAAATTTTTTCGTCTCACAAGATGCTTAAGGGAGGGATTCCCTCTCTCACCTTTCATCTTCCTACTGGTGGCAGAAGCTCTAAGTAGGATCATCCACAAAGCCAAATAAGATGGGGTAATAAAGGGCATCAAAGTATCAAATACTGAAGATATTACACACACTCTCCTTGTATATGATGTACTGATGTTTGGGAAAGGATCCATCATGAACCTTGAGGCCTTCATAGCTCTGATAGATAAGTATAAAATTGCCACAAGAATGGTAGTCAACATGGGAGAATAAAATATCATTTATAATGATTTTCCTGAAGATATGTTACAGAGAACAAGGGAGATATTACCATATCAAATCACTCCTATTGAGGAGGGCTTCAAATACCTGGGATTTATGTTGAAGCCAAATTGATACTCATTTCATGACTGGGTCTGGTTATTTAAAAAGATAGAAAGCAGGATAAACAATTGGGAAAATTGGTTCATGTCCAAAGGGGGAAGGCTAGTACTTCTAAAAGCAGTTTTCAAAGTATCCCTGTGTACTGGGCTTCAATAGCATACATACCTAATGGTATTTTAACAAAAATTAGAAAGAAGTGCTTCTCCTTTTTGTGAACAGCAAGAAAGCAGGCTGAAGGTATCCCCCTGGTAAAGTGGAAGATCTTAGCCCAGCCTAAGGAACTAGAAGGATGGGGGATAGAGAATTTAGAGTTGTTCTACAAATCTCTAGCTGCAAAAACCATGTGGAGATTTCTCCAAAACTTCGAAACACTCTGGGTAAGGGACATTTTGTCCAAATACTGCTCTGGATCCAGTATAATATAATGGATTATAAAACTAGATAAAACTTCCAAGAATTGGTCAATTGGATGGAAGGCAATGATCTTGGCCTATCCTTTAGTTAGTCATTTGATAGCCTGGAAGATAGGATATGGAAGACAAGTGAGAGTGGGAGAATATCCTTGGGCTAGGGTAGGAGAAAGTTTCAAATTATCTCCAGGGCTATTACACCTTCTAAGGTTTCAACGAATTTTCTCTTTAGCAGACACATGCTCTAATCTAGCCATAAGAGGGAGGAGACGGTGGAAAAATGACCAGGAAATTGGTATAATAGGAGAGCACATTGCAAAATTGAATACATTCCTCAATATATTAGTCTCAAACTTTATCCATCTAGGGTCAGAACCAGACAAGCTAATCTGGACAAAAAATCCAAAAACATGGCAATATTCAACCAAACTAGGCTATGAAGTGGCAATAAAGGAAATCACAGTGAGGGAGGATCAATGGTGGTGGAACATTTATGGAAAATAAAAATCCCTCTAAATACCATCATCACAATGTGGTTAGCATTATCAAATAAATTATTAATATGGGAAATGTTGAAGAAGAGAGGCTTTGAAGGCCCAAGAATATGCACACTATGCAAAATGATCGATGAAACGTGTTCTCATTTGTTTTCCTTATGCCCATATGTAGGAAGCGTATGGATGGGTGTGATAGGAAAGCTTTCAGCAGGAAGAAAACATGAAAGAGCAACTGCAACCTTTGAGGAACGAACTAAAACTTGATGGCTTGATGAACGGGTAGGTCCATATGAAGCATTTCCTGTTCTCTTTGTTACAGTATATGGGAGGCATGAAACAGATCTATTTTCAACAATACATGGACTCCTCCTAACATCGCCATTACTCTATTAATGAATAAGATACAGAAGCATAAGATCAACATTGCCATTTCCAAAAAGAGAATAATCAAATCTTTGGACATAAACAGAGACACTCCATTGGCATTTTTTGACAGTGCCAACCAAAACGAACCACCGTTGGGTGGTGCTGGGGTAGTCATTCACATCTCTTCAAAGAAAAATTTGCTCGTCAAATATGCTATGGGACAATCTTCAAATAACAGGGATGAACTGGCTGCTTTATGGGAAGCCTTAAAAGTGGCTCAAAACAACAAGATACAGGACATCCAAATATTCGACGATTCCAAAATTGTGGTGGACTCGGTAAATGGAATAACTAACATCAGAGTTCCACACCTCCAATGTTTACTTGCCGAAATTTAGAATTTGAAATCACAGTTTGGAAGGATAACCTTTGCTCATATATACATAGAACTAAATGAAGAAGTCGATGCCCTTTCAAAACAGGCTTTAGCTTATCAACCCGGAATGCTGGAGATACAAAAAGTAGCATATGGGAGTTCAACCCTGCGCTATGAAATGATTTAAAGCAATACTCATGCAAATTTTGTAAACTAAATAGCTTCTTGTGAAGGAAAACACAAGGGGTGTTTTCTGTTTTTTATAGGAGCCTATAAGGTTGTTTTTACAAGTCTGTAAGACCGATTTTTTATGTAAGCTCATCAGAGCAGTTCATGTTTATTCTATGAATAAAAAGTTTTTTTCTTTGGAAATATATATATATATATATGTGTGTGTGTGTGTGTGTGTGTGTGTGTGTGTGTGTGTGTGTGTGTTATGAATAAAATGGTAAGTACATATATTAAATATAAGGAAATAATAATAACTATAATGATTGATAAAGAATCTATGTGTTTTTATTTACTAAAAATGATTAAATAAATATTTAATCCTAAAAGAGTCAAATTAGGAACTAGTAAATGTGTTCCAAAGTTAAGTATAATAAATTATTAAACTTCACATAAATCAATTAAATATTATTTTCAAGAAGATAATGGATTCTTGATCTAAGAAGTTTAACTACCATTTTTCCTAAAGATTGTCTATAAAGACCCAAACCAAGGAAAGGCTTAGGGATCCAATCTGATCTGATAATTATTCCTAATAATTTTGGAGAGCATTTCCAAAAGCAAAGCAATCTTATACATAACCTGATATTCCAGATAAGAGAAGCCTCACCTTTAGGAGCTCTAGACTACTTGCATCTTGGAACCAGCTTGGGGGAATCCAGACTAAAACCAGGAACAGTTTCAGGTCATGGTTGGGAGGAATGTGGTAGTTTCCAAGTTATCCGGTTAACAGATCTGAAGTCATATTTATCTAAGTTTTTATTAATTCTGTGTGTTTAAGTGTGCAGTTAGCCATTAATAAACTGAAAGTTGCATGTATGAGGTTTTTACCTTCTCCAGTTTTTACAGATTTTTACTTGTAGTGTTTATGATCTTGATTGAAGATATGCATATTTGAATACATGCTCCAACTATATTCCCATTTGTTTAAATTATGAAACTCGGTCTGAAATATTTTAGATAATCTCTAGGGTTAATTTTTATGTTGTGGGCTAATCTATTTGTTTAAACTTAAACTCGGCCTTTAATTCCTAGATAGTTTTTTCAAGTTTAAATTCTCTTAGATTTTTATTTAAACAGTTCTAGAAAGTTTAAATGTCGAACATATTAATTTAGATTCAAAACCCTAGCTGTTAGATAAAAACTAGCTACCAGATCTTTGCCCAAATATTATTATAAACTAAACCAAATATTTAACAAATCTAGATAAAATAACACTAATAATAAACAAAATACATTTTAAAACTATGTTCAAAACATTAAAATAATTAGTAACTACATATTTAAAAACAAACAAACCAGAGATTGAATCTCTTAACTCACTAATTCAAACCCTCAAAATAAATCAAAGTGCTGGCGAATTTGATATTGCCAGCAAACACATTGTTCCCAAAACATAAATACTCATAAACACCATTACTTAAACCAAATAAAACATTAATAAATGATGTAACCAATATCATAAAACACAGCCATCAAATTTACCCAAAGCGTGAAGGTCAAGAGCCTAAATCAAGATTTTACAAATCATATTAATAAACCACACATCCAAGCTTTATCTCACCTAGCCCAGCCATCGAATCCTGTAAGGATTGGTTGCAGGACTTTATTTCATTTCATTTATTTACAAACGTAATGCTATCAACGAAGTGGATCTAACCATTTACAGTATGAACAACATAAACATCCAAACTAAAACAGAGTTATTCCCAATGCATCGCATTAGTGGAATTCCAATAACCAATACATAAAATCATATTATCAAAATAAGGAATTATATTCTTTAAAACGTAGTCATGATAAATAAAATACCCAGGATCGAATCCTTTGAACACGCAACGTGAAATTCCAAACACATTACAAGTTGTGTCATCCACAAAGGGTTTTGCCTCTTAGGCTGCCCGTAAAGGTTTTATTATAAATATTGTATATCAACTATGGAATAGAGTTACGCTCACTCCCAACACCATCACATGCACATACATGATTTACACATAAAATAACATTTAATTAATATACACAGGTTGCGTTGTAAAAGATAAATCCCGTGCTATATGCTTACAGTTGCCTGTAAGAAGCGACCAAACTATAAACAAGTTGAGCCACACTATCATCTAAACAAACGCATCCACTTAAAAACCACATGTTGCTACCTTACGCATGAATTACCGAGCTATGGCATTAATTGTTCCATTGCAAAGCAATGGCACTGTAAATTTTTTAAAAGAAAAAACACATTATTTAAAAAAGCATAGAGTCATTTACCCAAACAAAGATTTCCAATAATTCAAACTAAAAACCAAGTCCATTTCGTAGCAAATGGTAAACTTATACACAGAGCTAGATAGATTTTAACTAGTCAAACATATCAAAATTTACAATTGGCAGTGCCATGAAAGGATTACATAGTCATGTATACCAAATTCCAAAATGATTTAATAAACCCCAAACAACGAAATGGCTCAACCATGCGTTTCCCCACACCCAAGTTTTGAACCCTCTGTTAAAACCATCCAATAAGTGTAAAGGCCATTGCCTTTTTGGGGCTTACCAGGATTTTGGTTGTGCGGCAACCCACAGCACTGCCCTCTAAGCCATGCGGAGTACCCACACTCTGCTCACCTGCAAAATGACACGAAATTGATCATAAGTATGCCATTTCATACCCTAAACCAAACAAACAACACAAAGGTGAAAACCATCGATGAATGCATACCTGTCAAGGAGCATAGAGCATGTTGGTTGTGCAGCATGAAAGTGCATCTCTCACCTGGAGCGTGAGACCTCCATCTCAACCACAAGGAAAACCAAAAGAATGACATCAAAACCCTACCACAACGCTTAAGGCAGTCTATCTGCGAACTCCAAGGCACATTAAATACGCCACCCTATCTACCACTTCCATGCAGATCAAAACCCACCATTGCATAGTTTGGATTCATGTTTTTTCACCATTGTTTAAAAAACCCATCGCCTTAAGTCTTAAACCCTCCACCATAGCGATATTGCAAAGTTTGAGCTAGAGTTTTGATGGCATGGGATATATCATAACATTATTCCCCTCAACAATATAGGTTAAAAACTTAAATTTTTACATCCAAGGTTTTCAAACCTTCAGCACATAGTTTATAACATACAAATATATTTATATCATAAACCCCTTCTTACCATAGATACAAGTTGTAGTCTAGGTTTAGGACCTTTGTCCTATTTTACTTTTGACCATAGGAATAGTGTTGTTTAGGCATAGAATGTTGTAGATTTTAGGATAATTTTTTAGCCATTGTTGGCCCAATTTACTGTTGTAAATCAAATCTTATATTATAATTGTCAATCTGGAATCCTAAGACTTATAAGCACATCCAAAATCTATTGACTTAGAGCTAGACTAGCTTAAAACACACTAAGCTTTAGAAAGGAACCTAAGACTGTTTGAATATTGTAAGTTCAGGACTACCAACCTCCCTTACAGAAAGTGTATGAATTAGCATTCTTAAACTTCTCAACATCTGAAACATGAAATATTCTAAAACTTAAAATCATCAAAATCATCAAAATCTACAGTATTACTACTCCATTGTTGAAAACATAAGACATTGAGTTCCTTTACAATAAATATGTTCACAATGTATTTGATTTCTTCAACAACTTAACATATTCTATAATGAAAAATAGAACTGAAACAATCTACAGTGATAAGAAAACATATACTACTATCATATAATGAAAAACTACCTGCATCACATAGGATGCTAAATAAAAGTCTACTTGCATTACACTAACTGAGATTCGATTGTAAAATGTTGTTCAAAGTTTTTAATTGAAATCTACAGGAAACATTAAGAACATACCAATACGCAGCATTGAAAGAAATAAGTGTGCAGGCTTGGCAGAGTGGGCCCTCCACTGCTTTGCTTACACACCCAGGAGAGTTACAGATCTTTTAACAGTTAAAACAATTCTACAGCATGTAAAAATGAGCACACCCATAGCTATTTGAAGTCTAAAATTTTTATTGCAAAACGCAGATGTTCACATTTACCGAATGGCAATTACATAGAAAAATTCAAATATTTATACCACTTTCTTTAGAACTGAAAATGCTAAAATCCTGCTAAACTCATAATGACATCTTGCCATTATCCCCGAGATTGTCCTCCAGATCCACCAAAATAGGAGAAAACATTACAGGAAATTTCAACTCAAAATGGGCCTTTTAACCCTCATTCAAATTCCATGTCATCATGTGTTATCCAATGAAATTGCTTTAAATTTGAAATACCGTATAGGTCTTAAAGACTTTTTTAATATAAATTTGGGGATATGTATCATAAAAATAACTACTTTTTCGTATTTTTGACATATCTCCCTGTGTTTTTACTCAAATTTTGATTGGGGGAGCTCATTGGATGCGGAATTAAATTTCACATCCAACGAGTACCCACTCGACATACTTTTGACAAACCTCGCTACCCTGGAAACAAGAAATACCTAAAAAACGTCAATCACATTTTTTAGTTATTTCTTGGTTTTGGGGTAGTGGGGTCCATCAAAAGTATGCCAAGTGGGTACTCGTTGGATGCAGAATTTAATTCCGCATCCAACGAGCTCCCCCGATCAAAATTTGAGTAAAACACAGGGAGATATGTCGAAAATACAAACAGAAAAGTAGTTTTTTTCTTTTCTTCCTCCAAAATTAATAAATATTATTTTATTATTTTCCATAGGAGGCCCATTTTGAGTTGAAATTTCCTCTAATGTCTCTACAAAATCGAAACAGCCCTATTTTTATGCTTCCTGACAGTGCAAGTGGTTGTCTTTGACCATCATTGACTCGACACTTGTGAAAGCTATTTTATGAAGTTGTAAACAATTAATCTATCCTTGGACATCAAGGATTATTCCAAGTCTTTCAAATCACGCCCAGTTATCTTGCAAATATCCAAAGCTAAGAGCATTTATAGGAAGTTAGCAAATTCTATAATTTTATTAAAATTTAGATTTAAATGCTTTAAAAACTACAAAATTCGATTCATTTAAGAGCGGCAACAATTATACCTTAGCTTGATGAACTTCAAGGTCTTATGGGTGAAGCATGAGGGTTTATGGATGAAACATAGGGGATTAAAGAGATGACTAGAAGGGTTATGGAGCAAAAAAAGGTGCCAAAAATAATATCTAGCAGCCACATCCATAAGACTAAGCTCACCGATGAAATCACCTGCATAGGAATATAAATACATGCATTAGTTCATGAAGAACTAAGTAAACCCCATAACATAGGAACCTTACCTTTCCGAGTGGACCTTTAAGGGACAGAACCTCGTCACTCCACCCCTTGACATACAGAGGTAAGTCAGCCTCTTCATAATACACCATAAACTAATTAAATACACATAAAACAAAATAAGTATCATCAAATATCAGTAATTTAATTAATATAGACAGGAAAAGTAAACTTATAAACATGTCGAAGTAATAAAACAGTATTATGTAAGACATCATCATCATACAGGAAAAACATATAGGGAAAGAAGTTGATAGAACTTAGGTTCAGTTCTACAAACAAGTTTCATTCCACAATAGAAACAAAGATGTCCTTGAAGTTTAGTATTTTATTAGCCTACGAAAAAGAAAAAAAATTATGAATTTTAGGGACATTACATTCGGCCTCTATTCCAGAGGAGGCGTGATCATTTTCAAAGCACATGAATTACTCCAAGGACTCAAAGAGGATTAAGGCAAGAAAATATATACTTTGGTTAGTGAAGGTATGCACATTTATGACCCTCTTTTTTTCTTCCATATACTTGACAATAATTTATCTTCTTTTGTGGAAGGTTTGAACTATATGACTTTCAACAAAGACAGCTTAACATCTCTAGAATACTAGAGATTACTCTTTTCATCTCAAGGGCTCATCTTGAGAAATAATGAAGGATCCATCAAATTCTTACCATGTGGTATCGTCCATCAACTTTGATCAGAGGAAGGGAGATTCAATGAAAAAAAGGAGACTAAATTATCATATATTTCCTTTCAATTTTATTTTATGATTATTCAAGAAGGAATCAATGAAAAGATGAATTATTAGTACAAGGATCAATCCAAATTCTCGAGTAAGAATGTTTAAAAAAAACAATATAATGCCCTTCCAAAAATCCATACCTTCTAAGATCTAAAAAAAAATTAGTTTGTGAAGGGCGGTTGGGAGGGGGTTTTAATCTATATCAAAAAGTTCTAACTTCGCTCGAAAAAAACCATGTCACCCAACAAATAATCCCAAGTTAAAAAACATATTAGAGAGGAAAAACAACTAACCATTTGTGGGGTTGATAGAGAAAGGAAGACCCATAATATGGTTTCCTAATTATTGTCGTATATGTTAATGCTAGTGGGGTCATGTTACCCTTAAGTAGAAATCCATAAACGAATATGTAGAATCCATAAAATAATATGTACAATATATACACCCACTGCTTGATCCTCTAGGAAATTACATGCTTTGGGACCAAAGTTGAGATTATGTCTTCCTTCTTGAAATATTGGAATTTTTACTTCATAGATTTTTTAGGAATATCGTGAGGTTTTTTTTTTATAGGATGGGATTCTAATTTCGATGCCATCTCTTCAAATGTTGTGATTGTAGAAATAGTGATTCAAGTTAGATCTAATAAATTTAGGTAACATTTCGAGAATAAATCATTTGCATAGTCCCTAAAATTAAATAAATCCTTTCTAGCGAGGGTTAGGACATTCCTGCAAAATCATCGAGATAACCTTTGGAGATCTAACCTTCTCAACCAAACAAAGATATGGGGATAGGTGGTAAGTATAGATCCATTCTATTATTATTTCTATCATTATCTTGAATTTGGAATTGTGGACCAAGATAAAATTGTTCCAATTTGGAATAACACTAGAATAGTTAGAGAAAGTATCTTAAAATGATTAGAAAAAAATATTGTTTCAAAATAGGTAATACAAATCATGATAGGATCAAATCATGGGTGGGATATGACCCTTAGAACATCTTCCCTTTTTTTCCAAAAAAATACGACAATATACTTTATATAAAATATCAGTTTGGTGTAGTACAAAAGAAGACGGAATAGTCCAAGAGATAAATGACCAGTAATAGTCCGGAAGTAGACGGCAAATAGACAATATCTGCGATTAGTCCAAATAAACGATCCAGCCGAAAATAAAGAAAGGAAACATGAAGCACCCTGTCAAAAAAGGAAACCCGGGCCACCGGAACCATCATGACTTAGGAAGCGCCCCACACGGTCATTCGATTGTCCTAAGAAATGATTTACTAAAAGGTTATCTGATACATATTCTAGAAGAATCTAGAGTTTCTAGGAATATTCAAAGAGCACTAAATTCAAAATTTGTATCCCTCATTCCAAAAATGAATGTATCTCATCCTTTGATGATTACGCACCAATTTCAATATGAAAATGGAATATAAAACAATAAAAATCATTTATAATATGCAAAAAGTATTTTTTACAATTACTGGGAATCAGTGACTGGGGTGATGCACATACCTGCATTACACAGGGTCGATTCCATACACTACCACTAAAGCCATAAGTGATCCCACAAAACCCACATGCATGGGAAATGAGTAAGTCAAAGTTTGAACCATAAGTGATCTCACAAAACCCACATGCATGGGAAATGACTAAGTTAGAGTTTGAACTTGTGAGCTCTTTTAAAATAAGCCATATCATTTCACTCCTTGACAGTTGAGATACAACCTTGTATTCTAAAAGATATTATTTTAAAGATAATTTTAAGATCAATTTAAAATATTTCTCAAGAAGAAAATTCATGATCTTCTTAGAACAACCTACGAAGGAATACATTCTATAAGGATTTGAAAAGTTCCAACAAAATTAATGAAGCTAAATCTTCTAAAATCATATGAAAAAAGTGAATTATGTTTACACTGGATAAGTGTTGATCCAATTAGGTATGAACTTGCAAATAATAAATTGGATAATAGGATGTATAAAACCAATTTCCATTGTTGTATTAACAAAATGGATCAGCCCCGATACTTTAATTGTTCTAGGGGGTTAAGAAAAATATCGCTTATTCCAATTTATCTCTCTTAGTAGAGTAAGGAATAAGTATTCCTATTTAGGATACAAGGAGACTAAATGAATTCACAGAAGTTAACTAAAATGGATTAATAGTTCCCTTACACGTTCTCTTTGTAGATGATATTTGTGATATTTTTAACCAGTGGATCAAGAAGATAATTGGAACAATAATATAGTTGGGAATCCATAGAAGAGAATAATAATGTATTAAACATAATATTCAATATGATAAAAAAAAAAGAGATCCTCAAAGATGAGACTTGAATACAAGAACATAGAAATGAAGGGAGAATTCAAGTAAAGACATAAGCTAAGTAATCTAAATTAATCAATTCAATTCTCAAGATTATACATCATTGAATTAATTAAAAAATTCCTAATCAATAATATGCACAGTTACATATATATAGGAAACTAAGCTACTTAGGATTACTAAGTATAAAAGCTAGCTAAACATAGAATCAATCACTCTAAGTTGTCAAATACACCCTCTTTATCAAATTATGTTGATCAAGAAAGTATTATTAGGGTTTAACTAGGCCTAAGACATATAAGTGAGATAATTTTGTGTCAATATTAGACAAGCTCACCCTTCCTAGGAAGTAAACTTTGTAGATAGGGTTAACTGGTAATGGAGCACTAGGTAGTTAACTAGCAAAAATTTCTAATTGAAGAAACTCATGCAAGAGCACACTAATCCCTAAAAGGGAAAACTTACTATAAGGGGGTGTCTTTCACCCTAAAAAAGTGGGTTTGACCTTGCAACTGAATTATTGACCCTAGAAATAGGGGAATAACTCTAATAAGATTACTATAACATAGGTGAGTATGATGCACAAATAATTGTGTCCCAAAAATATGAAGTTATGTTTAATATCCTAAGTACATTAAAAAATTGTATTAAGTAAGAAAATAGGAAAAACAAGAGATGATTCAAGTAAAATCTTAAACTAAGTAGTCTCCATTATTGACTATAAATCTCAATTGATTTAACCTAGAAAAGAAACTATAAATATTTATTGCAAAGTTAAAAGTATAAAAATAAATATGCACATGTAGACATGTTATTCAATAAAATAAAGTAAGTGGTAAAAATACAAGTTACTGATATTTTCCCTATGAGACATTCCAAGGTTGAGGATGGGAAAATTGTGAGTTCGAAATCAAAGACAAGTGATTACATCTATTTTGATGGGTTTTGTGTTATAACGAAATTGAAGCAAGAATTTATGTTTCTAAAAGAAGTTTCGTTCCATGTGATGTGTAAGAAGTTTTTCTGGAAGAGTTGGTTAGTTTTATGTTCATTAGCCATAATCCGAAAGGTATATTTTTCAAATTTAATATATGTTTTCATTTTCTCTGAATATGGAAAATGGAAAAAGGAAAATGAAAGAATACATAGAGATATGGATATGGAAAAAGGAAAATGAAGGAATACATTTGTCTCTGGAGAATAATGGAAACTCCAAAGGAATTAGGAGGACGGAGACAAAAACAATATATAAATCTATTATAGAACTTGCGAAAAATAAAATATGGAGGTTTGTATATAATGAAATCCTATGCAAAAATTGTGATGGTAGTGTATCTAAAAGATACATTATGGAAAGGAAAAAGGACAAATGGGTTTCAATTGTGTAGAAAGTATTAAAGTGATGTTTTTCTTAATTGAAAAATAGTTCACTTAAAAGATATGAAGAGAGAATAAAGTAGGAATTGGGAAAGGCCGTGGATTGGATTTAGAAGGAATTTTAAATGGTTTTAAGGATCATTAAATTAATTGCATTTAAGAGGATATTTTGATGCAACACCTTTAAGTGGAAATGTTTTTCTTTATTTTTAAGGGAAAATAAATAAAAAAAGGGCAGAGTAAGTGAATAAGGTGAAACATAGTGCAATAAAAAATTTAAAGCTTGAGCATTTATTATTATGGTAAAAAAAAAATTGTGTAGGTGTGTATAAGTGAGCTAAGGCTATGAAAAAGGATGGAAGAGTATAGGAGGGTGATAGAGTTTGTTAGTGGAACCGAGCAATGTAACACTTTCATGCATAACATAAAATGTATAAACAATAATGTAAATTTCATCATTCCATATAGAGAGAGAGAATTTGCAAACTATAAACCCAACCACCTATGCAAAAAAAATGTTTTTAACTACTTATGAAAAGGTTCCCTAGAAATAAATATATATACATGAAATCTACTAATTCAAAAGATGCTCATGCTCATTGGAAAATGATGATGGTAGAGTATCTAAAAGACATATTTATAGAAAGGGAAAAAAATGACAATGAGTCTCAATTATGTGGAAAGTATTAATAGATGTGTCTCTTAATCAGAAAATATTTAACTTTGAAGATATGAAGAGAAAGTATTATTAATGTTTCTCTCAATTGGAAAATTGTTCTCTAGAAATATATAATAATAAAAAAGAACAAAGTAAAAATTTGATAAAAGAATTGAATTGGACTTATAGGGAATTTTGAATCATTTTAAAGATCACTAAATTAATTCCACTTGAGGATATTTTGATGTAACACGGCGAAGTGGAAATGTTTCAAGCTATTTGCAACCGAGGATACATGATGCAACAAAGCCAAGTGAAAATGTTTCACCCTATTTTCAACAAAGTGGAAATGTTTCATTCTATTTGCAAGGAAGGAGGATATTAGGTGATGCAACAAATCCAAGTGGAAATGTTTCACCCTATTTGCAACAAAAGACAAAAGAATAAGAATAGACGTAATAAGTGAATAGGGTGAAGCATAATGCATTAAAAGTTTTAAAGCTTAAGAATTTAATATCATGGTCCAAAAAAATTGTGTGAAAGTGAGCTAAAGTTATAAAAAAGGTTGAAAGAGTATAGGAAGGTAATAGAACTTGGAAGTAGAAGCCAAAAGGAAATGTCTCAATATTTAATGGTAATTGAAATTTATTAAATTCTAACTCAAAAAAGATATAAAAAAAAAGTTTCGAACAATATTTAAAAAACAAATTAGGAAGATAACCAAGTTTATTGATGAAAACCAACAATTTAGTAGCTAGCTCATAAAACCCTTTAATGCATAAACAATAATATTCATCTTTCCATATTGTTATCGGATAAATCTACTCAAGTGAACTCAAGATAGATCTCCCTAGTTCAAGTGGATCTAGAACAAATCAAATACATAATACAACCTACTTTCCTAGATCAATAGAGATGCAAGTTAACGGATAGATCACCTACCTAAGGTTTGCAAATCCTCTTCTGTCTTTGTTGATCCAAGCTTTAGAGCCTTCAGATATTCAACTATAAAACCTTGTAAAGCAAGTGGAGACAAGCAAACAGTACATGTGTATCCAAACATGAATTGATATAATCTAACAGTTAAGGAAGAAAGTTATAAACATCATCAACACAATAATGTTTATGGAAAGATATTTGTATTAATGTAATCAAGGAGATACATAGAATTACATAAAGAAGGAGTGACACAACCTAGCCTTAACGTTGCAACCTTCCATCCAACAATCCAATCTAAATCTCCACAGGATGATAGTAAGCCTCCCAAAGCATGAGATCTTGCCTCCCAAAGGATGATAGGGATCACCTAGAAATTACACCAACATAAGAGTACCATAGTCCTTCCTCTCTTCACAATGGAGAGAGGATTTATAAGGTTAAAGGGATAGAGTATGTTGTAGATTAGCAGGATGGGTCTAATGGATCTTTCGCATAGGTTAAGAAACTGAATGCCACCTCACCTAGAACCTAGCGATGATCCTCCACCACATACAACTTCGAGAAGAGTCTTGAAGCTTCGTTTTTTTCCCTCTAAACACCATCGGTGCACCTTTCATTAAGTGAAAGAGCATCGACGCACCTAGCATGAAGGGAAAGAGTGTCGATGATGCTTCTATCATGAAGGGAAAATGTGTCGACGCACCTTTCCTTAGGAGAAAGAGCGCTTACCTCCTTAGAGGGGAAAAAAGGTAAGGAAAGAACCTCCTATTCAAAACTATTCAGCCAAGGGAACTTTAGGGCTTGAGGCATAGGGTTAACACATGGCTCAACATGATGAGATTTCAGTGTAACAGAATGCCCCCTAAAGCATGAAGTTAGAGGAATGTGATAGGTGAATGATTTGCGAAGTGAAGAAATTGAAGGCAAGGATGTTGGCTGGAATCTACCACAGTACAACTGAATCAAGTCTCATATGACTCATAACATGGTTGTTGACCAATACAATGCAGATCCATGGTAGTAGAGACCGACTGAACACAATCCAGGCTACTAGACACAAGCGTAGATCCATGATGAGATGATAACATAGCCACAACCAAAACAAAGTGGATCTATGTAATATGACTCAAAACAAACTCCGTGGCAACCTGGGAAAAACATCAGATAACCCAGGTTCTTCAATCTGAACCCGCAACGATATGAATCTAACCATGTTATTACAATGTCTTAACATCAAACATGGTAGAAACCACTTGATTACCAGTCATTAATATAAACTATTAACAAGTGTGAGGGAAATCACCATTGATGTCAATGATTCCCAAGGTATCTCAATACATACCATCAAATGTGAATAAAGGACTTGGAGTCGAACACTCGATGAGATATTTCAATAAAGAGTCAATGATGGAAACTCGTGTTGAAAGCAAGGTAACATCTCATTGAGGCATGCAGGACCAAGGTACTTGACTTGGTTTCTAAGTCTAATTCCTAGATGAGGTGTTGAAGTCGACAAGAATAGACTCATCGAAGGAGGGTCGTGATGAATCCCCCATCATCAACACGAAAACACGATCATAGATGTTTGAAGTGATTCGAACAGCAGAGTGATACACAAGACTGACTCAAAGATGACCAACATGATAGAAGGTAAGCTGACTGTAGATAGTGGAAAAATGACCAAACTTCTCTTGAACATGGGCATGGAATGACTTGGAAGTATTGACATCTTAGCAATTATGATACTTCTTTTTTATTATAAAACATTGCACAAAATAAAATCTTCTTTGCCCATTTTAAGTGCGACTCCTCGAAAAACAAGACGGATAGAT
>LPNX010043194.1:22600-50355 GCA_001517045.1 Pseudotsuga menziesii | reverse complement strand
TGAGGATGATGTTGATGATGATGATGACGACGATGGTGATGATGATGTTCATGATGTTGATGGTGATGATGATGATCATGTTGATGATGATGATGATGACGACGATGATGATGATGACGATGGTGATGGTGATGATGATGATGAACATGATGATCATGATGATGAAGATGAACATGATGAAGATGATGAAGATGATGATGATGATGATGATGAAGATGAACGCTATTTTTGTTTTTACAAAATGCGCACGTGATTTGTTTGTATATAATGCGCATGCGGTTTGTTTATTTACAATGTGCACGTGTTGTTGTTTAACTAAATCGCGCTCGCGTATTTTTTAAATTCAAAAATTTATTCCCTCCAAATGATAAGGCTGAGCCTCCACCCATGCTTTCATGGAATTCCTATGCCTATGTGTCTGCTTTGTACTTTGCTTCGGATTCAACATGCCTGTGCCTTGGAGTATGATAAACCATGGCTAATTCAACATTATATCCAAATTTTCAATATGCTCGTGTTTAGCAGTTCGTTTGATTATGCTGCACACCTTCATTTTTTATGAGATTTTAGAAACAGATATGGTTCTTTTTGCAGATTCTAAATATGTAAATTTTAACAAGAATACATATTTTTTTCTATTTTTTTCTTATTTATCTTCTGTCATCACTCCTCAACTCAAAAAATACACTGGTAGTGTTTCATCCATATCTCTTTCGTTTCTCAACCATCTAAAAAAAAATTGTATGGTGCAGTAAAGAACACCAACCTATACATGCTATAAAAAACCCATTTCCAAATAATTTCATTAAGACATTCAAACGCTGCACCCACAAATGATGTACCATTTTCGAGGTTTGATCTCTTAGATAATTAAAAAAAATTAAAAAAATATTTTTATTATTGGAAAAATAGTCGTGCACTAGTCCTATATGTTCTCTATATGTATACCGGTTTTCGTAAGTTTATTCCATCATTTAGACACTCAGACGCTGCACCCACAAAAACATATACCTTATAATTTGTCACAAAAATAAAAAGTGCCCATTAAAATTGATCTAACTTTAGATAGTTAACACCATTTTCAATAGAAAAAAAATATATATATATATTTGGAAAGGTCATTCAATTTCCTACATTTCTTGTTTTTTACTGATCGCAAGATTCATTGTGTAAGTGTCTCAAAATATCCATGCAAGTTGATGGATGCCTGTTTTTTCAGTTTTTTATTGCATCTAACGCGCCAAAAGAGACCCTCAACTTCTTGCACACACCCTTAAGGGAGTCTCATGAGATCATTATATCATCATATCATCTCATGATACATATTGAATGTTCTGGAGACATAGCTTGTATATCGTATTGGGACTAGTGCTCTTTTTGTAAGATTGAAGGAGATTTCAGGAGATAATAGAAGACAACCTTCCTGTGGATGTATCCCAATTGGGTGAACCACGTATATCTAGTGTACTCTTGCCTCTTTTCTCTTTTTGGTTCATGGGGGCTTCACTTGTTAACCAATATCCTATCACGTTAGTTCATATTGTGGGTTTTAAAATTATCAAAAATCGAACCAATCTATTGTAGGTATTAGGGGGATGAGGGGTTTAAGGTGGGGCTGGGTAGGGTGGTTTATAAGGATTGAGGTATAAAAAAGGGCGGGGAGAAGGTTTTAAGTATTGGGAGGGGGTTTCAACAAAAAGAATTTGGGTCAATATTTCTCAAAATTAAAAGTATTCTTTAATATCCCACGATCACACATGCTATGTGAGAGGTTCACTAAGTGAAGTACCCGTGTTTTGGTTCTTATGTTTGATATGTTGTTGGTTTCATAGATGGATATCTAGTGTAGTTTATCTAAAATTATAATACTAATGTGTCTCTTCATCTTGATTAGGTAGGTTTGGCTTGCATGAGCAAGTGAAATCATTTAAAATTTAGTTTTTTTCAGAAAAATTAATACCCATAACTAACCTAGAAAGAAAATAGACCTTCTAGGTCAACAATTTCCTTCTTTGAATCTCAACTTGGTGATGGGAATTCCCAAGAATCGTATTGCTCACTTTGAAATTGAAGAACCCTATAAACCCATCAAGTTAGACTCACAAGTAGTAAAACTCAATGATGGAAGCATTGATGAGTAGATTTTCACTTAAGAAGTTGTATACCCTTTAGGAAAGTGATCATACTTTAAACTAACTCCATTCATCACATCATCTCTAGAGAGAAATAATCTTGATGCTCATTACATATAAGTGCAACATAATGATCCTGAATCTTATGGGTATCATACGTCAAGTATGCTTCAATAAAAATGGGCAAGGCTTGTGTATCAATTTTAATGTCCGTGTCATGCATAGATGCCCATATACCATTTATTTAGTAATTACTAAGAAACTTATTTTCCAAATATTTTAAGACAATCTCCAATAACTTCTCTGAGGACAAAATTGTTCTCTCCCTTCTCAACCTATTTTCTTCATATTAAAACATACATTGCTATCTCTTTCTCTATTTATTCCATTTCTAATGTTTATTTAAAAAAGAAGAAGTGATAATTAAAGTTTGTCCCAATCAATCTAAACAACTATTGTGAAAGAACATTAAAAATTAATAAAAATTACCATTTTTCATTCAACTATGAGAATTTTTAATTCAAAATTAGTATGTCATTTACAAGTTGGAATAATAAAATATTGTTCCTTTTGATGAGTTGATATGTGTCCTTTATAAACCAATATAGATCCATCTAAAAGGGGATCTACCAAGCACCTAGAGGGATTAAATCTCTCAAGGTGCAAACCCTTGAATTTTATTTAACTAGACATGTTATTTTTAATAACATTTTATTATTTTTTATAATAGACACCTGTCAACTCTAGGATGATCACTAAAAGAGTTATACATCTCTTCCCTACTTGACTTATAAAATAAAATAAAAATTAAAAAAAAACATCTATAAATTTTTTTATATTTAAAATTTTAGAATTACATATATTTTCTATAAAGATTGCATAATTTAAATGTTATAGATACTAAATTTTAAAATATATAATTTAAACAAAAATTCAAAAACTAAAATATAACCGGCTTAAACATAACATAGAATATGAGATTTAATTTAATTTAATTTAATTTATATATTAAAGTTAACAAAGTTAATAAGATGTGTTTCATTCTTAAAAAAAAAATTCAAAGGTTAAGATCGAGAGAAGTGGGATATTTAATAATCACAGATTCCAAAATTAAAAATAAATAAAAATAAAAAAACAATTATGGGCAAAGCCTACTCAAATGAGAAGCCAATAACCAGAAGGGAGTTATTCATATAAACAGAAGGTAGAACATGGAACTTATATCTATCCAAATTTCCAATCCACGAGTTATTCTTCATATAAGCAGAGCATGGAATCTATATACAGTCGTTCTCACTTCATGCCAGTCGCTGGAGGAATGCTCTGAGCATTCCTGAAAATGTTGTCAGGATCGATAGTAGTCTTGGCCTTGACAAGCCTGTCGTAGTTTTGGACAAAATAGTTGTAACCCCATGATCTCGCTTCTTCAACCGTGGCTGATCTCTGAGGAGGAGCCGCACCTAAATCACGATCAAGATAATTGACATAAGAAGCCCTGGGAGAGCTGGAAACGTAAGGAGTCATATACTCATATAATCCTCGAATCCAAGCTATATAATCTGCATCAGGTTTGCTAGATGCTTCCCGTTGCCATGAAACAAAATACTGTATGAAGTATAGATTCCCTGCTCGATGAGGAAATGGAATCTCGGAGGGCTTTATTTGATCATTTCTTCCTCCTAGAGGATCCATAATAAGGGTAGCACTGAGCTCCTCTTCCAGGAATCTCCATGCTCCTTTCAAGGCCGAGGGCGGTACAGGAGCTTCTACGAAATCCGACTTTGCTTTGAAGTATTTCTTGTTGACATTAAATCTGTTGGGCAATTGGGAGGTAGGGGTGGCTGCAATGTAGGATATGGAGTCTATCCAGCTAGTTTCTTTACAGTCGGCGGAGACCATGCCCATTTCCGGAAAGCTCTTATTCACTGCTTCCAGGAGTTGATGTAGGGGTCCTAGATACATCCCATTGAAGGTCAGCTTAACATCCCGCTGGCCCCCGTTTAGTTCGGTACCCGATATGACCACGCGGATAAACAGATCCTCCTCCAAGGCCGGTGCAATCGACTGCCATTGGTTGACAAGGTTCGTCACTGCATCTCGCCCCGTCCTGGCCACGTTGAAGACCGTGACCACCGAAGGGACTGCGACGAGCTTGATTCTCCATGAAACCACGACACCCCAGCTGCCTCCGCCACCGCCCCTCAGAGCCCAAAATACGTCTTCTCCCATTTTCTGCCTGTTCAGAACGCTACCTTTAGCGTCAACAAGCAGGGCGTCGATTATATTATCGGCAGCGAGGCCATACTTTCTCGACAGCAAACTAAATCCCCCACCGCTGAAATGGCCGCCGGTACCAATGGTGGGGCAGACTCCTGCGGGGAATCCATAGGTTCTCGTCTTTTGTGCGATGGCAGAGTATAATTGACCTAGCGTGGCACCGGCCTCTACCCACGCCGTTTTGGAACTCATGTCGATGTTAATGGCATCCAGATTCATGAGATCGAAGAGGACGAAAGGAATATCGGAAGTAGAGGAGAGGCCCTCGTAGCTGTGGCCTCCGCTGCGAACGAGAATCTGCCAACCATGGATTACGCAACAGCTCACTGATTTCTGTACCTGTTCACTGTTTTCAGGGACAATCAGAACGTCGGGCTTGCGAACAGTGGGTTCAGAGTAACGCAGGTTCTGGAGAGAAAAATTGAGCAAGGAATATAATTCTTGTGAAGACGGGAACGAATTAGTTGTGAAATTTGTTATTGCATTTGCCTCAAGGCATGATATCAGCGCGGAATCATCTAGTTCTTGTACTGGGGAAGCGGCCATTAGCATAAGCAGGTGAAAGTGAAAGAATACAATGCACCATAAACCCATCCATCTCAAACTCAATAGAGCCATTGCCATTCTCTGTAATTAGAGGCAGTCACCCACTTCACAAATCATATGCATATCAACAACGCCATTCCTCCTCCGGCTATTTATAAGAAGCTACATGCCTTAGTCTTGGATGAATAAAGTATGCACGCGTTCTGCATTCCACTTAACTTGTAACCAGTGGTCCCTTACCCAAACCTTACATAAATGGAGTAATTCGTATGATTAGTGTAGCAGAATATTCTACTGTTACGCGTAATCATGAAAATGAAGCAACACGATAAGTGCAGCAGACTTTGAGAGCTTACCACGCCAAACTGCCGCTATCTGGCACAATTATTTGAGACTCGTTTGTAACTTGCATTGTCATCGAATTAGTCTTTCCTTGCGTTTGAGGGGACTTCTTTGTGTTTCCTTTCAAACCAAACCTGCTCTACAGTATTGAATGTTTTGTTTTTGCGGCGGCTTTCTTTGATTGTTTTGATCTCTACTTTCTCTGCCATTGCCTTGCACAGCATTGAATGTTTTGATCTCTACTGCCCAACAGCATTGAATGCTGCTCAACAGGTTGCTTATTGTTAATTAGATTGCCTATTGTCAATTAGAGCAAGTAGTCCGTACAGTTGTTCTTTGCGAGTAAGATAAACAGCAACCAAAATGCCAAATGCCACTTTATTCTGGCTTTTTTTCTCATTATTCTGATCAAACTTGTGTCTAGAAATTGCAGTTTCTGCAATTTTGCAATTTCAGTAATCACAATCATATTTTCTAGACTAATTTAAGGATTTTGATTCTAGACTAATTTAAGGATTTTGAGACTACCTAAATCGTCTAAAACACAATTTGAGAAACCAAAAATAAGTTTTCAGCCATTATTGTGTTGCCGCTGATCAGGGCGTTTTGGTCGTCAGGTATACTACTCCTTAAGCATTCTGCCCAACAGGCTGCTTATTTTCAGCTAGAGAAATGATGGCCAACAGGCTGCTTATTTTCAGCTAGAGAAATGATAGAGAAATGATGGGTACAGTTTAGGATGTAGGAGATAGCTGGGTAATATTATTTTCAATATGTTAGTAAGCACAGAGATAATTAGTTATGGTTTCATGTGGTGAAAGAAAATCTTTTCAAAAATACAATGTGTTTAGGATGTAGGAGATAGCTGGGTAATATTATTTTCAATATGTTAGTAAGCACAGAGATAATTAGTTATTGTTTCATGTGGTGCAAGAAAATCTTTTCAAAAATACAATGTGTTTAGGATGTAGGAGATAGCTGGGTAATATTATTTTCAATATGTTAGTAAGCACAGAGATAATTAGTTATTGTTTCATGTGGTGCAAGAAAATCTTTTCAAAAATACAATGTGTTATAGTGCAATTTGTATGACGTTGATTTAATAAAATATTTTTAGAAAATCAAAGAAGGTATGGTGCTTGCATTTCTGGTTCCTTTCTTAGTAGTTATTAGCCATATATATATTAGTAGTTATTAGCCATGTATATAGGTTATTTAGGGGCACAATTTTTTTCACATAATTATGTAACTGCATTTTTTTTGTTTGAGAAAATTTAAAATAGCTCATATAGATCTATACATTATATAAACAATGCCAACTTACACAAATTGGGATAATGTCTTATCTCTGTGCAAGTTTGAAAAAATGTTATTTAATAATGTCTCTATTACCATATATCCATTATAACCTTCTTCATATTGCAATGTTAAATGCTTTGCTTATATTAATCCTTTTATTTTAAGTTTTTTTTTATGAGGTTGGTATCTATCTCTTTGCTAAAGGCACTTTATCATTAAGAAGCATAAACCTTAACACCAATACTGAATCAAGGCTAAAGAAATGTGAAATGGAAAGGGTAGAAGAGCTTACAAAAGCTTGTGCTAAGGTAAACAAGTTTACAATACCATTAGGAAAAAAATATAACCACCAACATCACAACATTTAAGCAAATAGTCACATAGGAACACAATAAACCATTTTCATCTTCATCCATAATAAATCATATCATATCCAAATAATTTTAAATAAACATGAGGTAAGCACTTACCATTGCCAAATACACAATTGGAATTGACTGTGCCAGGTTCCACCCAGTTGTAGACACAATCCAAGCCAAAAATCAATTTTCAATGGTCTCCCACAAGCCAGAACCATGATTTTACAAGCAATGGCACGCTTAATAAAAAAAAATTCTCAAGAAATCAATCCAACCACAATTCAATGGCAAGTATGACCTCTACATCCACTCCAGGGAAATTCCAATGGCTCTAGGACAACAATACAACCACAACCCAATGGTAAGTAGAACTTCCAATCCAGGGAAATTCGAGTGGCTTCAGGACAAATACCATAGCCTACAGACTAACACAACTTAGAAATAGGATTATCAAGGATATCATACCAAGAGCATCAAAACCAAACCACAAGTGGAAAACACAAGCATAAGAGAAAAAGCATGAACCAATACACACGAGCGACCAGCCAACATAAGCAAATCGAATTCCTTCATGAACAATTCAAACTAGGAGAGAGAGGGACAAAAACATTGGAGTTGCATTCCAAAATTAGAAAATAGGAGTTACACATCAAGTTTCTACACCAAGAGGCACACTAATCCAATTCATGAGGGGGGACTAGGTGAGAGAGGAACTCAAATCCTAAAATAAAATTAATCTCAAGGTAAAAAAAGCCAAGGAGTAACATAAAACATGAGGGTACTTAACCAAGAGGGTCCATCAAGTACATAAGAAGGGTTTACAACATCAACATAGGATCACCACACATAGGTATACACTTTTCCATAACCCGTTTCTCATAACATCATGGTTCCTCATACTCTCTTTGGTGGCATCGGTTATCGACTTATTTTTATTTTTTTAATTATTTTATAAGTTCAACATAATAATAATAATAACGTGCAAACCATAGTCCATGCACCTTATGCCACTATGTCTAACATAACAACAATAATAACATGTCTAGGGGTAAACTAGAGAGTATTACACCCCCCCCCCTAAACCATGCATCATCTTCGATGCTTACACAATATACATGCTGCAAAATCTCAAAAAAGATGAGGGTATTCCTCTCTCATAACATGTTCCAATTCCCAAGTTGCATACTTAGGAGTATAATGACTCCACTCAACCTTATCTTGATGAATTTTTCTACCGAAAAGTCTCCTTGTGGATCCACCTAGTCATATTTAATATATATACAAAACATAATCAAGATTATGTATACCCGTCGGCATGAAATCATATATATATATATATATACCAACATGCTAACATGGATCATATGCGAGTATCAAAATAATATAAGAAACAATATATCATATATGCATCATCATCTAATGTAAAACAAAATCATATACACTACAATTTACTTGTATCATATTCGAGTCAATTATATGACCAGGATCATGCACATACTTTTTCAACAAGGAGACATGAAACACATTATGCACTTTTAAGCTAGGAGGAAAAGCTAGTTCATAAGCTATTGGTTCGATCTTTTCCAAAATATCAAAGGGACTGCAATATCTAGCCAGAAGTTTAGAACAATTCCCCATGTTTGAAGTACTCTTTCTCGGTTTCCCTTTCAAAAAAACATGATCCCCAATCTGAAACTGTATGTCGATTCTATTTTGATATGCATAACTTTTCTGTCTATCCTATGTTATTTTAAAATTATGTAAAAATTTGTATTTTATTCCATACATTGCTTCAAAAGGACTTAGTTTCAAACAAGATTTATAACCATTGTTATAAGCAAATTCCGCAAGATGAAAATAATTTTCCCATTTAGTAGGTTGATCCATTACATACATTCTTAACATGTCTTCAATAACCTGATTAACCCTTTTTGTCTATTCATCTGTCTAAGGATGATGTGAAATACTCATATTCAAATATGTTCCAAAACCTTTAAACAAACTTTTCAGAAAATGACCTGTGAATTTTGAATCCATGTTTGACATAATTGCTTTTGTAATACCATGCAATTTAGCTACCTCTTTCATATAAATATATGTTATTTCAATTGCTTTATGTGTATTCTTCACTGGTATAACATGAGCTACTTTAGTTAATTTTTCTATTACTACCATAATAACATCATTTTCTAACATTGTATTAGGTAATTTTGTTATAAAATCCACACTAACTACATCCCATTTCCATTCAAGTATCTGTAAAGGTTGTAACAAACCTATAGGGTGTCTATGCTGAATTTTTACTTTTTGACATTATAAGCATCTAGCTATCTAATCTACAATTCATTTTTCATTCATGGCCAGTAATATCCTTCTTCACTACTACTATTCTCTTTTGATAACCATAGTGACCTGCATACGGTACATCGTGCATTTATTTTAAATCCATTTTATTTATGTTTTCCGAGTTAGGAATGTAGACCCAGTTCTTATACTTAAGTATTCTATCTTCCATTTCATAGTGTTCAAACTTACGTGTTGTTCCCTATTGCTGCAAACCTACTTTTACCTGTTGAAAGAGTTCATATGTATTGTTTTCCTATTTTATTATATCCATTAAATCTGAATTGCTAATACTGATAGCTACGTGCATCACATGCATTTTCCTACTGAGTGCATGTGCCACTTTATTTTCTTTTCATTTTATATGTTTAATGTCAAAATTGTGTTCACATATTAGTTTCATCCATCTTCTTTGTCTTGCATTTCGATTAGGTTGTTTGAAAAAGTATTTTAGTCCATGGTGATCAGTTCTTAATTCAAATTTATTTCTCATTAAGTAGTGTCCCCATATCTTTAAAGCATCTCTTTCAACTTCTGAAAACTTGTTTCACATTTAGATGTCTAATTAAACTTTATACCTTTATTTTTTAAATAAGTTATCAGATGTGCAACATTTGAAAATCCTTCTATAAACCTACGATAGTAACATGCTAATCCCATAAAAATATCTAGCTTCTGACAAATTCTTAGGTGTTGTCCAATTCATAATTGCTTCTATCTTTTTGAGGTCAGCTAAGATTCCTTGTTCTGATATAATGTGTCCTAAGTAGCTTGAATCTTGTTTTGATAGAAGAGAACTTACTTAACTTCTAGTATAAAGTTGATTCTCTTTAAGTACTTACATTACCAGTGTCAAATGTTCTTTGTATTCTTTATTTGTTGTAGATTAAACTAGTATGTCATCCAAGAAAACAATCACAAAATTGTCCAAATATTTTTGAAAATTCCTATTTATCAAGAAAATAAAGGTATATAGTGCATTTTTCAAACCAAATGGAACAACTATAAACTCATAGTGACCATATCTTGTTTTAAAAGCTATCTTATTGACGTCCTTTTCGTTAATTATGACCTAATGATAACCCATCCTGATATCTATCTTTGAAAACATTGTGACACCCATTAACTAATGAAATAAGTCATCAATTCTCGGCAAAGGATACTTGTTATTGATAGTTGTTTTACTTAATTTCCTATAATCTATGCAAAGTATCAAGGTACCATATTTCTTTTTTACAAACAAACTTGATCCTCCCCAAGGTGAAACATTATGCATGATGTAACCATTCTTTAATAAATCCTCTAACTGCATCTGTAACTCTTTCAATTTGGGTGTATTCATCTTATAAGGGACTTTAGATGAAGGAACTGTACCAAGAACTAGATCAATAGTAAAGTCTATATTTCTTCTAGGATTCATTCCAGGTATCTCTTGAAATACATCTACAAATTCATGTAATACAAGGTAATGATGTAATTCAGGGTCCTTTTCTTTAGATTCTTCTAGGCGAGTTGCATAAATCTGAAACCCTTTACTAAAACACTTCTTTACTTGTAAGGATGTAACCTGTCTTAAAGATATCGATCTTTGTATTCCTTTAACTATTAATGTTTTTCCTTCTTCATTTAGACATGTGTAAGTCTTATTCTAACAATCCAAGATGGCTTGGTCTGTAGTCAACCAGTCGATACCAATAAAAACATCGACATAAAAGCATAAGGTAATGACTATCAAATCGGATAAAGTCTTTAAATTATTCATTTCCAAAGGACATTGTCTTACTATTTCTGTGACTTTTCTTTTAGTTCCAGTTTCTAACTGTACAAGGCCTGCTACCTCAACGTTACTTTTCTTAAGAGAGCAATTGAAAACTACACTAGGTGCAACATAACTATTACCATCTCCTAAATCAATTAAAATAGACACGAGTCTATTACCAATCTTACCTGCCAATTCTATCATGTGAGATTGATGATCTTCTTGACTACCTTATAAATATTGACTACCTTATAAATATGCATAAATCCTTTGAGCCTTACTAACATCGCCTATTGTTTCTTCCTGAATTTTGTGCATGTTGTCTCCTTTCTTAGGTGGAAAATCCCTTGCATAGTGATTCTCATTACAATTTCAACATCTAACTTGAGGTCTCTTATATGAATCTAGTTGTTTATGAAAATTACCATGTATGTTGACAAGAGGATTGGTTCCCATGTTCCTTAGGTATCATGTAACATTCTTCTTATCCTTCAAGTTCTTATGTTCCTTATTCTTATTCAACTAATACACATGTTTTTCTTCCCAATTACTTCTTTAAGGGTCTTGGGCATATCATATTGAATCTTATCCTTGTGAAAAGTTGGCAATCCATTTGGAAATATTTGAATATTAACTTTCTCATATTTTATATAGTATGCATAAGTTAATATTTCAAGAGATATCTTCTCATATGCATCCATACTTAAATTTCCCATCTTAAGTTCAAATAATTATTCTATCTTAATATCATATTATTTCTCTCAAAGGTATTATTGTTGAAAATATTTTTAAACTTTTTCTAAATGATATTTTCCTCATCAATATATTTTAGTTTAACCAAATTTTCCCACCAAAGAGAAGATCTTCGCTAAAAATGATATATAGTTATTCTTTCTTCCATGTTTCATGAATAATTATGCAATTGGAAATTTTTTTTTGGAGTCCTACAAACCATGTTTCCACCTATTCACCATGTTTAACTTCTCCATCAAAGGTTGCAAGTTTAATATGTCTTAATTCTCCCATTAACTTGTCATGTTCATAACTTCTCCTTATACTATTACGTTCATCTAAAAATCTAGCTATACTAGCCTCAGGACTTCTAGCTCTTTTTTCTCAAGGAGGTGTATGGTAACTTTCCGGTAGAAATTCCATCCTAGAGTAGGTTTTCTTGCTTTTCCTTTCGTTGTTGTCTTGGTTAGTCTTTAAGGATATTAGTTATTTCATGATATGTTGTTGAAGGTGAGTGATCCTTTCATTAAATTTATTAACTTAGTCTTCCAAGTGAAGGGATGAACTACTCCTCCTCCTTCCTACATACTCCTCTTCAGGTCCATAAGGGGTTGTCTGTTTAACATCCATCCTCTACAAAATTTCCCTACGAGGTATTTTTGGGTTAAATTATTTATTGAAAGCTGCAACTTTTTAATTCTAAGTTTTGTTAACATTCCATTACCATATTTATTTATTTTCTCAAATAATAATTAATTTTCTAGTTAATAAGAAACAAAGCATACTATACTAGTCTTCAAATTTTAAATAAATCACCAAGAAAAATGCATAAAAGCATATGATTATTTTCAAACATCTTCTAAATATTCAAAATAGCAATCAATTTTTCATCTTTCACAAAGATAGCATCACTTTCATAATTAACTTTCATATATGCAACATTTAACTTTTATTCTAGCAAGCAAATTTAAAACAACCAATAGGTCCAATAGCCGCAGTGTTGCAACCACAACTCTGATACCACTTGTAATGTTCCGCGACCATATAAAAGGGTATAAGGGACATATAATTATATATATAAGGATGAATATATAATTTTCTCACAATGGATTAGTCAAACAAATATTTAATTTCATTTTTTGTGATTTAATTTTGACAAATCCCTTTAATTACCACTAAATTAAAATGAATTCAATAACTATTCCAACAAATATTCCAAGGGATGCAAAATTTATTCAAACCATATAAAATAATAAAGCCTTCAATACAATCCATATAAGATATGATAACCACTTCTAAAGGCTAATTATTCTTATTCATATCACAAAAACATATCACAAATCCATTTTCTTAACAAATAACCATCAATTCTAAATATCAATGGATTAATAACATCTTTAAATGTAAATAACGCCTAATTACCAAAATTACAATAATTAGTTATGGTAATTACAAAAGGGAGTCCACAAGACTAGTTAACTAGTTTTCCAATATAAGTAGCTAGTCTTGAACAAAATCAACTTGTAATCATGACATTAAACCAAAAATAAATAATAAATACTTTAAAAAAATATTTAAGCATGCACCTACATCCAATTAAATGTTTATTTACAGATCATTCCACTTGCACATAAGGCGATCTTTTCCATCAATTCCAATGATACTAGTTAACATTCACTGCAATGAATTGAGTCTAAATAACTGAACCAAAACGCAATGCATACATAATTAAATGATCACATATGATAATTATCCACCTATATAAAAATAAAATTTTATAAATAGATAACATGAGTGTAGCATTATGTTATTACTAAAACAAAGATTTCAATCCACATCAATTTATCAATTCTCACCACAATGTACCTAGTTTCCCATTTAACTTTCCAAATTCCAAATAAATATAAATATATTAATAATATATATCATGTATGGAGAAGTATGGTTCACATACATTCATATGTTTGTATCTTTCCCTCCATATAGGGTCCATTAAATAACTCACAAAACTAGCTAATTCTATTTATTCGAATTGACTAGTAATTCTAGGAATCACTAGAGTAATTAAATCCGCATCTCATAGAATCATTCAAATACCATTCCAACTTTAAATAATTTTTTTATAAGTCATAAAATATGTATAAATATTTCAAACATTTTATCAAACACTTCACATGCAAAGTCACAAATCTACTCAAAACAATTCCATTGAAGGAGCTAAAATTAGAAATTGATATAGAATTTTGGAAGAAATTTTCCGAACACTATCAAGGATATATAACTTAAAATTATCATACACATTTCAAGTGTATTTATAATACATATAATATTAAAAATAATACTTAGTAATTTTTACAAACACTTCATGTGCCAAGTCTCCAAACTATGCCAAACAATCCAATAGAAGAACTAGATTTTGAATAGAAGGTAGAAGCATGAAAGAGAAGTGTTTTAAACCATTATGAGAATACTATACCATAAAAATACACATTATATAATGAATAGGTGCATAAATATTAGTTATGTAAAAGAGGTTCCAAATAATCATTTCCTCAAACAATTTGTGCACAAAAATCCCAAAAACTAGTTTCCAATTCCTTCACAAAATTTACCTGCATAAATAGATTGAATTTAATGAGAAGTTTCTTCCACAAATAGCTCATATGTTTTATCAAAAATTTCATCTGAATCCATAAATAAATCATGCCATGGAAAAATAATTAAATAAACATGAGACAAGGGCTTATCTTTTCCAAATATGAAACCAGAATCAACTGTGCCATGTTCCACCCAGTCGTAGACACAATGCAAGAAAAAAATCACTTTTCAATGGTCACCCTCAAGACATAACCATGATTCCACAAGAAAGGGAATAATCAGCCACACGTTCTCTGAATAAATCAGTCCAACCACAACATAATGACAATTATGACCTCTACTTCCACTACAAAGTAATTCCAGTGGCTCGAGGACAATAGTCCAACCATGAACCAATGGCAAGTAACACTTCCAATCCATGGAGATTCCAGTGGCTCTAATACAATTACTAGTGTATCCAAAGTAACTTATCTTGGGAACATTCTCTACAAGGATATTATACCAAGAGAATAAAAATCAAACCACAAGTTCCAAACAAAAGCATGAACCAACACACAAGAGTGACTAGTCAACACAAGCAAATCGAATTCCTTCATGAGAAATTCAAATTGGGAGAGAGAGGGACATAAACATGAGAGTTACATTCCAAATATAACAAATAGGAGTTACACATAAGTGTATACACTAAGAGGAACACTAATCCAACTCATGAGGGTGCACTAGGTATGAGAGGGACTCCAATCCTCAAATAAAATTAATCTCGAGGTAAATAAAACCAAGGAGTAACATAACAAGTGAGGAAACATAACCAAGAGGGTCCATCAAGTAGATAATAAGGGTGTACAAAATCAACATAGGATCAAAACACATAGGTAAACACTTTTACACAACTCCTTGAAGTAACATGATGGTTCCTCATACTCTCTTTAGTGGCATTAGTCATCCGATTGTTTTTATTTTATTAATTATTTTATAAGTTCAACATAATAACAATAATAATAATGTGCAAACCATATTCCAGGAAACTTATTCCACTATGTCCAAAATAACAACAATAATAGTATGTATAAGGGCTAAACCAAAGGCTATTACACTAATACATCATCTTCTTTACGTGCTAAAGTTATATTATGGTTTCTTCAATATATACAATAGGATATTAAAGGCTTGGTAGCAAGAAGCATGAATGGATCGAGTTGCATAGGGACTCAAAATTTCGTTCTAGGATTTCTTGCAACATGATCAGGTATATTTTTACACTTCCTAGTTGAACAATGGGAATGATGTAATGTCCCCATTTTTAATAATTGCATAGCAGGAAAATTCCATCAATCCTACTAGTTCCCTAGGTTGGGTGGAAACATTTGGAAGTTAATAAGGGAGCTAATAAATGGTGTTTAGACATTAGAAGTAATAAATATTTATTTAATAGAGTTAATTAAATTAATTCAAGTGGAAAATTAAATGGCTATGGAGAATGGAGACACATGGAGACTATGGGGCCCACTCAAGCTAGAATTCATAGGTTAAATGGCATCCTCCTCTTGCAATACCGAATCTATGGGAAGCCTAATGTTTTTGGATGGGTTATAAGGTTAATATACTTGTCCATATACTTCATAGGTATAATTTGGGATGAATTGTAACTTACATGGGGAGAGGAAGTGCCAAATGGGAGTTTTATGGACACTTGGCTAGATTCCCCTTACATTTATGACATCTATGACAACAATGATGAAGATGCTATGACACCTATAAAAAAATCATATATGAAGGCTGAAATTTGACATATCTGACATGTTAGGTTTAAATAGAGCATCTAAGAGAGCTCTCATGTGAGTTTGAGAAGCTCAATGGGTTCCTACTCAAATTGGGGGAAGATGGAAGGCTAGGAAAGGGAGGACACATGGAAAACCTTGAGCCCAGACCCAAATTCGAATTGGCTTGAGTTTGTGGATGGATTGGGAACCTTATAAGGCTAATTATTTTTATAAAATATAGGAAGAAACCAAGAGAATGGCTTTTGATCGTTTGAGAAATTGTTATTTGTGAATTGTGAGAGCTAATGGATGACCAATTTTCTTGCCTTAGCCAATTTCGAGGGTGAAATATTCCCATCCAAGCAGGTATTTCAAAGATATTTAATGGAGTCTTATTTGTAGGTGTAAGCTATAGGAAATCATGTGGATTCTTCTATTGCAACACTTTCTCTCAACTATTTCTAGTTTTTATGGCAAATTCTTGCCCATGGAGGGATTGCGCTTTGGGTGAGATATTGATCTCTTTGGGGAAGATTATAATACTCCATTATTTTATGTTATGATGTAAATTATTTTTATTTCAATTTCAGAAGACTCTCAGGTCGAAATTCCAAAATATTTCATGTAAAAATGTTAAACAATGAAGAAACAGTGTCATGTCCCCACTATCTTATTGTGCACCATTGTAATGCTAATGATTTCGAATTGGGATACGCTTTTCATTTTCCATTAATAATTTTAATAATATAAATATGATCTGTTATTCTCTGTTATCAGGTTTAAATATCAAATGGTTGTAAGGAAAAGTGATTATTAATGAGCAAACGATGACCATTTCCCCACTACATTGATGTATGCTATGATAATGATGATTATTTCGAATGGAGGAATCTATATATAATACATGTATCATTAATGGAATATAATTAATTTTTATTTCAAGTATAATTTTCATTAATTAATCATTGGAAGCCATTTTACTCATTTTTATTTCATTGGGAGAAGATTTGGTGCCTTTTCCCCAAGGGTCAAAATTGTGATTTGGGAGCTGTTTTGGAAAGAGTCATAACGGCCTGTATAAACTGAAACATGATTCATATGAGACCTTAAAATTTTACCTTAATCATCCCCTGCCTCTTTTCATCAATTCGAGTGACATTGGGATCATTTGAGAAGCCATTTCCGGCAATTACCCAGGGGGGAATTGGAGCCAAATTTGCTAGTAAAGACTCCTACTTTGAACAGAACATTAAACAACTTCATAGAAGTAATTGGGGGGCCATAAAACATCCCTGAATATCATATTTAATTTATAATATAATTCATATACATTCTGAGAAAATTTGGGAGCATTTGGGTCAGTTTGGAGGTCTAGACATCAAAACTAGTTAAGGTCGAAATTGGGGAAAAAGTGGGAAAATTGGTCATTTAATAAAATATTAAAAAGAGATATTACAGTGGTATTAGAGCATGATATTGGAACCTGATGTGGTCTAATATTTATGAGGACAATAATTCAGGGACCACCATTATATATTGAAACCAAAAAGTGCTTTTGTTGAAGAGGAAACAATGACCAGGGATGAAAGGGGAACCTGATATGATGGTGAGGAGCATATAAAAATAATTGAACCTATAATTGAAGACATTACCAAGAATATTATGAAAGGATTTTAATTGTTTTCTATCCAAAGTTGGAAAAAATATATTGATTTTAAGAAAACCAAAGGGAAAATGCATCAGCTTGCTTGAAGGAGCAAAAGGAGGAGACCCATGAACCACTTAGTTCTGAAATAGGTGAAGTAGAAGAAGTAGTACATGAAGAGGATCAAAATTCAGTCCCAAGTGACTCTGAAAAATATGAAGAGACATCACATGAGTATTAATAAGTTTCTATTGAAAATATTGAAGACCATTTCAAGACACATTATACCTTGGAAATGAAACAAAGAGAATCTATTGATGGATGCTTGAACTACGAAGGAGGACCTACTGATGGATGCTCACAAATATATGTTGGTGCAATCGAGATCAGATTTCAAAATGTTTCTGCAAGACAAATTTCTAGTAAACATGAAAATGAAGACCTTGTAGCAGTTGAAGAAGAAACAAGATCAACTTCCCCATCACCACTTGAGCTTCATGAAGTTGGTCCAAGCAAGAAGGAAGAAGATGAGGAGGTTCATTTGCAAGAGCCTCATTTTATTGAAGGGTCCTTAAAGAAGATTAAAAGAAGATCCAAGAGGCCCTTCGCATACTCCATGACACTCAAGCATTAGTGTCAAATTATTGTTGGAGAGCTACTTCATTGAAGGAAACATCCTTCCTTGAAGACATGGAGAAGATTCAAAGAGAAATGTGCCACATCAAAGGAAATTTCATGTCTTTGATTTTCGATAGAAACCATTTGTTTGAGCTTAATGAATTGTTACATGATGCATACTTGAATAATAATGAGGATAATCATAATCTCACAATTCAAAATGAGCAACTTCTTGAAAAGTTGCAAGATACTTATTTTTCCTCCTATGTTTCAGATTGTCAAATGGTAGATTGTTTGGAGGATTCTCATGACATGGTGGATCATGAGAAATGTGGAAATTAGAATGTGCTTGATGTGTTTGAATATGAACTTGAATATATCCAAAATCTTGATGTGGTGGAAGAGGAACTTGAATTGTCTCTTGATGAAGGTTAGGCAATTTTTAAAGAAGAGCATGATTCCTCTACATTGGGACCAATCTATGCCAAAGGTTTCACACTTTTGAAGGAGCTGCATGATACTACCCATTTGGATCCTTACCATGATTAAAATTATGCACTTTTTGATCATTTGGATGATTTAATTCATCTCCTACATCCTACGATTCCATGTTTTGCAGCATTAGTCTCAATGAAGTATGGGTAAAAGGGTTCTTTTTTATGGTGCCGCATGAGGGGTATGGAACTCCTAGATATATTTTTTATGATGACATGGTTGGAGCACACTCTTATTCACATTTGCAGCAAGATATTTTGTTACATTATTATGATACACATCTACATGGATGCACCTATGATATGCATTTGAGTCACTTGAAGACTCATGGTTTTTCTTGCTCAACACTTGGTTAATTTGATGTTGGAGGAACTTCATCCAACTCTTGGGTGAAGAGAGATATGATTGAGGAACATTATTATTGGCAGCAACATCCTCTGTCATTTCATGACGATATACATATTAATGGGTGTATTGATGAGACTCCTTTGAGCCACTTGAAGTCTTCATGTTTTCCTCGCTCCTTATTTGGTTCAAATTTTGGTGGAGGTTCTTCATTCACTTATTTGATGAAAGAACACATGGCTAATTATATTGATGCACATTATATATTTTTGGAGCAGCATTATGGGACATGGAATCCTCTCCTATGTTATTGGAATAGATTTCAGTGGTAATTTTATGCTTGTTTGTATGGGCCACATGGTGATCTACTTACTTGGATGTACAAGCACTTTCATGATTATTTGATGAGGTACCTTATTCATGTACATTTGTATGAAGTTGTTATGTACTTTCATGATCTATATTTTGTACTCATGATGTTTGGAAGGGTGCAATACTAGCAATTGGATCCTGCAATTGCTTTGTTTCATCTCAATTGGAGTAGCAGTTCGATTGTTGGTTTGAGAAAGCAAACCAACCTTCAGTTGTTTGAGTTCATCTTTGCAGAGCAGTGTTCATGTTTCCTATGTGGAGTACATTTCGAGAGATGGATTCAATTTTCACATGTTTGGTGTTCATGGCATATCATCATAGTCATTTCGCACCATCCATGTATCGGGATAATATGGGACCCTGGGATCATTTTTGGTCTCATTGGTTTCAATTTTGGAGGCAACATTGGATATTTATTCACCACTTGAGAAGATGATGGTAATCAGAGTAGTGCAACAACAAGCATGATGGCTCCTCTCCGATATTTTATTGGAATCTTAAGCAATTCAAAGTTTGGTAACTCAGTACCAAGTTCAAAGAATTATACAGAAGCAAAAAATGGGTGAAAGTTGAGAAAAGGTTTCCAAAATATGGAGGTAAACATTATTTGCAGAAATTTGGTTTTTATGGATTTGATTAATCCTTTTGGTATTAGTGGTGATGTTACAGGATACATCAATATGCACAATCCACATCTCTTTAATTTTGGGAAAAAAATTTGCACTACATGAGTCATTAGAGGAAATTTGAGGTATAAAATGGGCCTCCTAAGGAAAATAATAAAATAATAGTTATTGATTTTGGAGGAAGAATGAAAAAAACTACTGTTTTTGTTCGTATTTCCGACATATCTCCCTGTGTTTTTACTCAAATTCTGAGCGGGAGAGCTCGTTGGATGCAGAATTTAATTCCACATCCAACGAGTACCCACACTGCATAATTTTTATGAACCTTGCTACCCCAAAAACAAGAAATACCTTAAAAAATGTGATGATGACATCATCATCACATGTTTTCAGGTATTTCTTATTTTTGGGGTATCGGGGTCCATAAAAAGTATGCAGTGTGGGTACTCGTTGGATGCATAATTAAATTCCGCATTCAATAAGCTCTCCCGCTTGAAATTTGAGTAAAAACACAGGGAGATATGTCAAAAATACGAACATAAAAAATAATTTTCTTTTATGAAAATATGTCAATTCAACCATTATGGTTGACTCATTTTATTGAAATTCTATTGGTTCTTGAATTCCAACTCACAAAATTTATTGTTGGTGCATTTTCTTATAAGGCCCATTTTAGACCCCAAATTTCCTCTAATGTCCACTACTAAATTGCAGCTAAAGAAAATTAATGAGTAGAACCATAATAGAGCACTTGGTACAAAGGAAGGAGTACCAAATGAGGATTACACTTGGAAATATGAAAGAATATTGCAGAATACAAATATTAAATTGCTTGAGGACAAGCAATCTTTGGTGGGGAGGACTGTACTGTCCCCATTTTTAATAATTGCATAGCCGAAAAATTCCATCAATCCTACTAGTTCCCTAGGTTGGGTGGAAACATTGGGAAGTTAAAAAGGGAGCTAATAAATAGTGTTTAGAAATTAGAAGGAATAAATATTTATTTAATGGAGTTAATTAAATGAATTAAAGTGAAAAATTAAATGGCTATAGATAATGGAGACACATGGAGACTATGGGGCCCACTCAAGCTAGAATTTCTATGTTAAATGGCATCCTCCTCTTACAATCTCGAATCTATGGGAAGCCTAATGTTTTTGGATGGGTTATAAGGTTAATATACTTGTCCATGTACTTCATAGGTCGAATTTGGGATGAATTGTAACTTACATAGGGAGAGGAATATCCAAATGGGAGTTTCATGGACACTTGGGCTAGATTCCCCTTACATTTATGACATCTATGACAACAATGATGAAGATGCTATTACACTTATGAAACAAATAAGATCTAAAGGATGACATCTGACATATCTGACATGTTAGGTTGAAATAGAGCATCTAAGAGAGCTCTCATGTGAGTTGGAGAATCTCAATGGGTTCCTACTCAAATTGGGGGAAGATGGAAGGCTAGGAAAGGGAGGACACATGGAAATCCTTGATCCCACACCCAAATGCGAATTGGATTGAGTTTGTGGATGGATTGGGAACCTTATAAGGATAAGGATGTTTATAAAATATAGGAAGAAACCAAGAGAATGGATTTTGATCATTTGATAAATTGTCATTTGTGAATTGTGAGAGCTAGTGGATGACTAGTTTTCTTTCCTTAGCCAATTTCAAGGGTGAAAGATTCCCATCCAAGTTGGTATTTGGAGAGACCACTGAGGTATTTCAAGGAGATTTAATGGAGTCTTATTTGTAGGTGTAATCTACAGGAAAGCATGTGGATTATTCTATTGAAGCACTTTCTCTCAACCATTTCCAATTTTTATGGCATATTCTTGCTCATGGAGGAATTGTGTTTTGGGTGAGCTATTGATATCTTTGGGGAATATTCTAATGCTCCATTATTTTAGATTCAATTACTAAATATTTAGATTCAATTACTAAATATTAATTACATTGGACGACAAGATTAACTACTCACATTAAATTTAATTACTGAAAGAAAACTACCCGTGTGTATGGTGTCGCGATGTCCTCTACAACTGCCATGGCTCCATCTAGGTTGAAGGAACTAATGTCCTCCCACCTGGGTGTTGGAGACTCAACACTGAATAGATGTACATGAAAACAAATCAAGTCATTAACATTTGATTCTAATTTAAATTTAATAGAAATTATGAGATTGCTAACGTATAATCAATACTTGAAAATTAAATAAAACAATAACTAACCTGGTGTAGGTAGCTCTCTATGGCATTCTCTTACATGGGAACATGGCATGGATTCTCATAGGGAGAACAACGATGTGGCACTGGTCTCATCGAGCTGGATGGATTATCCTCGCTACCACCTGTAGTTGCTCTCCATCGCCCACCACTAGTAAACCATGCAGAAGTGTCTCTTGGGGTGGTCCTTCTCGCTCTGTGAGGACATAGAGACAAACGTGGTATTCCTGAGAAGGTGTCATGTGGCATGTCTAATAGACTCATGAATCTCATCTATCCCTCTACCTAAACCAGGAGGTTGAGGAAGCGGGTTTGGCTCTTGCTTAGGTGCAGGAGGTCATCTGAGTGGGTCCTAGTGGGTGTAAGGTCGATCTTGGGCTAAGCCAAAACTGACACCATAGAAATAGGTGATGTTGAAGTAGTTCGCATGGAACCCTAACATAAACTCAGCCCACACTTTCCTGAGAAAATACTGTGGGACCTCGACATTGTTGTATGGAGGCTTGTCAAAAACCATGAACCATCTCTTCCTCCAGTTTTCTCTCCATGGCTAGTAATTACACCAGTTCATGCAAAAGCACCTCTTCCTCACATCTGGAGGCTATCTTGTCCTCGGATCTATAAAGTTGCTCCATAGTTGGGATTTTGTGATATTCAGGTTTTTTATATTCTCTTTGGACATACCAGTGCCATAATGTTCTCTCATTCGATCCCTATATTGGTTTAAATTGGTTATCTCATTGTGGGCAATGTTGATAGACTCTATTATGTTTTGTAGTGACGTGGCAAGGGAAACCCGAGAGGGTTCCCTGGTGTTCTTCAGTTCATCACTAAATATTTTTAATTGGTTTAAATCCCTGTGTAATTCATCTTCGGGGTTTTCTGATGGTTCACCAAATCCATCTTCGGGGTTTTCATCCTTTAATTTGGGGTTTATTGGGTCCTTTGATTGGTTTGTTCCACTCCTTTATTATGATGGTTCATTGGTATTTGTAATTATGTTTAGGTAATTTGTAGCTACAATATCAAATTTTTTCCATTTCAATTCATTTGCAATTTTTTTTAATTTTATATTTTATTTGAAAAACAATTAAAAACATAGAAAAAAACAAAAAAAAATGCAAATAATACTCCATCTACCTTACTCCAATGTCGTGGGTGTCGTTGCAGGCTGATTGGACACTTCCTTTGGGCTTCTTGGGTGTCGTTTTCGCCTCCTTGGACGTCGTTTTCGGTGGCTTGTGCTCTCACAGGTCATTTGTGGAATAAAGAAAATTGTTCACTATTTTTTTTAAACACAAGGACGTGCACGCGTCCCTGTATGCGTGCGCATAAAACACATGCATGCGTTCTGGAATGTGTGCGCGTCCTTAGGGGCACATGCATGATCCTATTGTCCACTCTGGCAATCTAATGTGGAGGTTCGTCATTGCTGAAGCAGGAAAGTGTGCGCGCGTCCAAGGGTGCATGCGCATTCCTGTTGTTTTCCGCTCACGCGCTCCCATTGCATTATAATTGGGTAGCAGCTTCTTGTAGGCGCCCACTAGTTTTCCAGTTTTAGTTAAATAATCATTCTAAACATGTTAATTTTATTTCCTTTCTATTCTAAAAATTCAATAACATGTCAATGAATATATTACATGCTTAAAATTGAATATTAGAGTCCCCCTTCCTGTGTTTGGAAATCTTGGAAGTTTATCTTGCTGCATAGTCATAACAGCTAGTTTTTTCTAATGCAACTTTCAGAATTCCTTTTATCTATTCAAATATTTTATAGAAATGCTAATGAGTATGTTAGCATCCCAGACATATTTCTATAACCCTCCTAAGTTCATCTTATCCTTTGGTTTGTTGGAGATTGCTTGTAAAGATTTTAGTTTGCACTGGTTGGGACTCCTAGAATTTAGGTAGTAGACACCAGCCTTGCTGATGTTCGAAACCTAAAAGTTCCCAACATCCAGGTGATCAGGAATATAAACCTTTAGTATCTTCCCTTGTCTTTTGGTTTCATCTGCAAATCCCAATTTTGTCCTTCCTCGGCTTACTATATTGCCCACCTGTTAGCTAGTGTCATAAAGTTTGTTTCAAAAATTTATTGCATAGAGTTAATGGACCTAAATTCTTCCTTAGGTTCATTACATTAATTGAATATTGAATTTTTTCACAAGAACAATTTAACTCACTTGTTAACTTTTCTTTAAATTTGAAAGGACACGGATTTAATTAAACACAAATTTGACGTGTTAAATAATAGTGATATTTCATAGAAAAGCAATAACCATCTTTATGGATTCACCTTATATCTTTATTAGTTTTATTTATTCCTAAATCTAGTATTTCTATTTTTCTTTTTTTATAAGTTTTGCAGTAAATATATATGATCTATCTTTTTCACACACACATGCACACATTTTCCTCGACAACATATCTTGGCATAATTTCTTTTAAATCTAAATTAAAGTTTTCTCTTTTTGGATTCTAGTGAATGCTCAATAAATGGGATTACTACCAAAGGATACAAGTTATACTATACAATGTAGATTATCTATGAATGGACACCTAGAAATGATTCCTACAAGTTATACCCTTTCTATCTAGGAATGATTCCTAAAAGTTATAATCCTTTTACCACTATATCAACCAACCATTACTCTTCCCCCTCAACCTACACAATGATAGGAATGAAATTCCCTTCTCCGTATGCACATTCCCTCATGCTATATATATTCCCTTCTCTGCATACAATCCTTCATGCTATCCCAATTCCATGATAATGATTTAGCATAGGTTGGCTAAGGAATCTCACTACTAAGAGTTTAGGGATTCTCAATTGTAGGCTAGGTTCAATTCACACTGCAGAGTAAACATCAAAACCAAATTCTCCATTGTAAGTTTGCATAAGCAACTATGAAAACTCAAGTTTCCTCTCTATGTTTACCAAAGTTTAATCCCATCTTATAATAATTAAGTAATGATTCACTAAAGAAATGCCCATAAAGACAGGCTTGGGACCTTGGATTATATTCCTAACAAAGGTTTACAAGTAAGCTTATGGGGCTTAGGTTAATACTAAGTAGGGTCATAGCTCTCTAGGCCTCATTCACTTCATATTCCTAACAAAGGTTTACAAGTAAGCTTATGGGCTTAGGTTAATACTAAGTAGGGTCATAGCTCTTTAGGCCTCATTCACTTCCCCCATTTGTAGAATCATAGCCCCCCGTCTCTTCTTTTTCCTTCTTCTCTTGTAGTCATTAGAAATTTATATATTATATATAAATGTACATCAATACATTATCTTTGGTCACTCTAGACCATTTTAGTTTGGCTTCTAGTCATTTCGTCATTACATACATAATTACATTCTAGGGTTAAAAATGGGGTGTTACAAATCTTATAGTTGGATGGAATGCATGCGAGAATTTGTTGAGAGGGAATTGCAAGTTGCTGTAAAGAACAATGTACCATGGTACATGGTGCTTGCTTGTATGTTGTTATACCATGTTGCTTGTTTGTATGTTGATAGTTTGCAAGTTGCAAAGAGAACACAAAGTGGAGGTCATGGTTATTTTTGTTGAAGACAACTTGTGAAGAATATTATTGTGAATAACTTTCATGGTGATCTTGTTCGTTGATAGTCGTGTTAAGTGAATTTGTGTTATTTTCATATTTCAAAGGGTTAATAGTGTAGTTAAATATGTAATGCAAAGATCAAGTTCACAATTTTCATATAAAAGATCGAAGAATAATTGAAAATGAATATTATAAAGGAAAATTTATGAAATTCTAACTTGAAGAATAATTGAAGATAGATATTGTAAAGAAAAAATTATGTAATTCCCATGAATGAAAAGACAAGATTTCCAAAAACACATATGCCAAAAGTTGTTGGATTTAAAAATATAGATTTAACTTGTCTTTGAAAAGTACAAACATGCTATGATGTCATATATTCTTGTACCTATATAAAATTATTGTATTAACTATGAAGTGTTATTGCATGATATGAAAGGTATATAGCCACAAGACATGATATGAAAGGTATATAGCCACAAGACAAGGGAGCCATGATGATTGTATCAATGTTGTCACACATGAGAAGTAGTAATTTTGTTGTAGATGTGTGTATACCATAACATGTAACATTATACAGTATTTTTCTCCATGTGCTTTAGACGGGCTCATCAAACGAACATGAGTATTGTAGTGTATATCACTTATGAAAGAGTATTCATTCACTTACTTTAAGTTAGTGTTAGAAAATTAGAAATAACTCTTGTTTTTTAGTATGTGATTTGCTATATCGTATAAGTTTAGTATGTTGTTTTTAATGACTTTTAAGTGTATTAGTATAAACTAAAAATAAAAACGGTCCAGTTGACCAAAAAAACAGAAAGAGTTGTCCAATTCCAATGTCGTCCAAAGCCCGTAAGCTCTGGTTTGTGTACAGATTTTTTAATCCACGTGTTAGTGAATTAATTAATAATAATATATCTTAAATTCAAATTTGTTCCTCAAAATTATAATAACAACTAATTTTCTTGATACATGTCATGAAATGAAATGAATATATGATATCTATGGATTAGGGGTTTCATTGAATGAAATTATGTAATAAGCCTTCTGGATTAGGGGGTTTCATTGAATGAAATTATGTAATAAGCCTTCTTTCATGGAATAGTAAAGAATATCTTTAATTTCACTAGATATTGATAATTATTTACAAAAATCCTTTTGTTAAGCCCCTTCCCAATACATATTTCTACTAAAAATACCCCTATTTTTACAATATTTTTATTTTTATTTTTACTAGAAACCCCTTTTTATACCCCAATACCTATAAACCTCCATACCTTGTTTCCTTCCCCCAATACCGACAATATATTGATCTTATTTTTCACAATTAAAAACCTCTCTTTATAAATAAACATGATGTGATAAGATATTACTCAATAAAATGAATCCCCGTGCTATGGATTAACACCAAATAATTGAATCGAGTCACACTCTTGACTACTGAACATTACTAACTCCACCTTAAATAGGAAGTAGAAGTCAAATTAATATATGAAAANCTCAGGGATTTCTCTTTTGTATCGTTTGCTTTTTTCCACCAGTGGTTTCCAAAACCGGGGGATGGGCTCATAGGTTACGACCAGCGTAGATCCAGTTTTACCCGACTCTATCATGCGCCGAGAGGGATCAAATATTTCGAGGTGCAAACCTCTCATTTCTATTCCTTGGTTTTTATGAATTTAGGGTTGCATGCCTGTGCAG
>LPNX010043194.1:11642-21836 GCA_001517045.1 Pseudotsuga menziesii | reverse complement strand
GATCATAAAACTCGACATATTATTGGAACAATGACTCCACAGACATAACTTATTCTGGCGTTGAGTGCATTATCAATATCCAGAGAGCGTTCTGCAGCAAACCCCNAAAACATTATTTATTTGGCCTCTATTTGGCATTGAAAACAGTTTACCCACTTGACACAGAAACTCAAATTACATGCATTCGCATACAGACAAACTCTGAATTTATCTCAGGGTTATTCTCAGGGTTATTCTGAAGTGTGTAGAGTTGTTTTGATTCATTTATTTGTTTTGGGATATATATATATATATGAGAAATTATTAAATCCATAATATGAATGTTACGAGAGCATTTTAGCTTTACTGAATCTATTCAAACAATTTAAATGATTCTTACATTTTTAATTTAAAAAAAATAAAAAATAAAACTAAAGATTCAAAATAATAAATTTTGTTCAGTCTTAACTGGCTCCTCACACCATGCAGACTATCCAGACTGCTGCAGTTCGTCACTGAAAAGAATACAATGGTCAAAGGAAGAATCATAACCGTCAGACTGTTTCAAAGCTTTCGAACACATGACCTTCCTTGTTGCCGGTGTCATAACTATATTGAAACTTTTGGCATTGGGTCAAAACGACACGTGAGCTGCTACATAACTTCTATATTGATGGCAATTGGCTTCTACCTCTTTAAAACTTGGAGCCCAATTTTAAATTGACTGGAGAGGAAATACAGCATCTGCCATTCTTCTAGATAAGCATCGAAAATCTGTTTACAGGAAACTGTCCCAGGTCTCCAATTTTCTAGATAAACATCGAAGATCTGTTTACGGGAAACTGTCCCACGTCTCCATAATGGGGAATTATGAGATATTAAATTTTAACGATCGACAGGGATAGCGATACTGGAAAAAGTTATATTCAAGTCTAGTGTGGATCGGAGGGAAGGAAGCTGAAGGTGGAAGAATCCATCGGTTGGGAGTAGTTGCAGATTCTCCGACGCCTTAAATTCATTGGACCGACTAAAACCTGGTATACTTTTGCCCATAATATTTAGGGTTTGCAAAAGAGTTGGGAAAAATAACAATTGCATAGGATTAGGGTTTGTAAAATGGTCAGATGCTCATATAGTCATAACACATTTACTACACCGCAATTGCAGAGGCCTATCTGGCCTAATCCTTGTGTTTTATTTGAAATATCCACTGCAATGTCTTTGAAATGGCCATTCCTTATCTACTGCAACTGTCTTCACATAGACTGCGCTTTCCTTCTTGATATTGACCCGTGAGAATACTCTGCCTGGCCCAACTGCTAGACTGCGATTTGTCTGGAGCATTGCCTGCATGATATTGAACCTCGAGATATAGGATGTGACTGTCTTCACATGGAATGCGTTTTTCTTTTTGATATTGACTCTTGAGAATACTCTGCGCATGCCAAACTATTAGACTGCATTTTGCTTTGAGTACAGACTGTGTATGAAGGGCGTTTCTCTTTTGTATCGTTTGCTTTTTTCCACCAGCGGTTTCCAAAACCGGGGGATGGGCTCATAGGTTACGATTTACCAGTCTCTGGAGGCAAGGAAACAAGGCGAGAGTGCTTTCAGGGAGGCATAATTTCAGCCTAGGAGCGGTTTCCAAAACCGGGGGATGGGCTCATAGGTTACGATTTACCAGTCTCTGGAGGCAAGGAAACAAGGCGAGAGTGCTTTCAGGGAGGCATAATTTCAGCCTAGGAAGGAGACCGTCGATAGCAAGAGAAAAACTTGGTAAGGAGTCGGGTTACGTTTGGGAACACTGGCAGAGTTTGGGAACTCGCCACAAGTTTTGACAGGTGGCTGTGGTTTTGGCAGACATTTTCACTAATTTCCGAGGTTTCCATAAATGTTTTCCGGATCATTCTTACTGCTTCTCGCTCACGGGATTGAAGTGGCCTCGCACCTGTTTTCTAGAGCATTCTGACGGCTTCTCGCTCGCGGGGTAAATAGAAACCATATGCCTTAGAACAATAGACCGGACGCCCAGGAGTCCAAACTTCTCTGGAAAATTTGCTTGCCGGAGTTTAAGAATGTGGTGTGGATGCGTGAAGGGAAATGTCGAAATCCAGCCATTAACAACCTCTTCTTCTCCGCCGTGCTGCAATGTCGGTGAAGCTATTTCAATGTTTCAAACAAATTAAAAAAAAAGACTGTAACTAAACTGTAATCCATGCAACTACACCAACACCGGTTTAATATCCAACTAACCATTCAACATTGATAGGAGTAACGACGATAAGTTTTATGTCTCATTGTTAGAGTTTTAACGTTTTTCTTTATACAATATCTATGATTAAGTTATTTATGATTTCACTATAAGTTATTCATATTTATGTTTTAATAATTAGATTACTCATTAACGATGAGACAATTAGATTCGCTGTCATCCATAATTTTAAATTGCTTGATGTCTCATAAGTAATGGCACGATTCAAGTTAATTATATGAATATTAGATTTACACATGTCACGACATTGTAATTTAAAATTATTTATATTTTTATATATTAATAATTTTTATGCATTAATAATTATTTTGATCTTAATACTAGTTTTAATTATATTTTAATAACAAATATATAATTAAATTAATTAAATTTTTTATTTAGTCATCATAATATATTCCAAATATATACTCCAAACTTATGTTTAGCATTAAATAGATTAGTGTAATAAAAAATTTAAATTAAAAAAGTGTATAAATATTTGCTAATCAATTATTATGATATTAATTTTAATAAAGATGTTAATAATATATTAAAATGTGATTACATACTCTACCTTTATGGACCCATAATCTTGATACCAATTAGAAATATTAAAATGAGATTACATTCTCTAAGGCCTATGGACCCATAATTTTGATACAAATTAGATTAATAAAGTATGAAACTTAACATAACTTATTGTTGCACAAGATATCTGCAAAGTCTTATATATGTTATAGATGTAATAGAGTAAAAGGAATGAAATCAAAGTCTTATATATGTTATAGATGTAATAGAGTAAAAGGAATGCATTTTAGAGTTTAATTAATTATTTTTATAATGGCATCATGTAACAAGAGTGTAGAAAGACTAGTGAAGTATATGACATCTTAAATTTTTCAGAATAATTTATAAGAGAGAACAATGATCTTAATGGGATATGAAAATTGAAAGTGTAGGCATGTCATCTTGTCTTGAGATTGTCGTAACTAGAGACATGTTAGATATGGTAAGAAGTATGAGATAGTATTTTTGTTTAATTGATCCAAAATGAGTCCTTATATTCCCTTGGAATGTTGAGAAGAAAACTGAAGATAAAGGAATGTAGTATCCATTGTGGAAACAAATTATGAACTAAAATTCAAGGTTTGGTGAAATTCTTAAAATTTTGATAGAGTAATAGGAAACTGTTGATATCATACTATATAATCTCACAGCTGGGTGACTGTAGTTGATGCAATCTCATAGCAAGTCAATGCAGTCAATGCAATTTGTAGTCTTGCAAGTGGCGACGATGAGGAGAGTCCACCAGATGAGCCACATGAGACAACAAAGACCAATGGACATTCCAAGAGCATCTGGAGGACACACCTTTAAAACAAACATTGGTTGGAGAGATGCCCACTAAGAAGGTACAATTTTATATTTTCAAACTAACCCAATTGCCAACTTTTATTAATACACAGAAGATTAATTTTTATTATTAAAAAAAAACATATAAAATAAAATAGGTTAATACTCATTAAAGCAAGTATAAAGTACACTAAGGCTGGCACAACCACTCAACTTTGTGGGGGGTGCATGCCATCATTTTTGAAGTTGCTCGGACTTAAAAATAAATTTAAAGCATCATTTGAACAAACAAAAAGTTCCATAAGCATAAGAATTTAAAGCTTGACTAATGATTCCAATTAATACTTTAACTAACCCTATTTAAATCTTAATTAAGATGCATTTAAGCATAACAAGATATGATGATCATGAAATGAATTCTGACTGTACACTTGTTACAGTCCGGTTAATCTTGTTAATCCACTCAATGAAGCCCAAAATACGATATATTAATGCCTATCGACATAATTAAAGGTTATACATTTGATGAACAAGATGTTTATGAGAATGCGAAATTGTAAATGCTTATTAAAGAAATACAAAAAGATGTTTTAGAGGATTTTTATTTTGTGTATTAGCATCTATGTGGTCAATTTGTAAAATTTAGTTGAGAGTGTTTATAAAAATATTCATGATTTTTCATACTATTATATATTCTTAATAGAAAATAATATGAACATTTATATTATTAAATGTACTTAATGATATTAGGTTTGTGTTTGAAATGTGCAAAATTCTATTGTTTTTTCACTCTACTATTAAGTATTTTGATAAGAGTTTATCATGGCCAACTATGCTAAGAGGAAGACCATCACAAATGTATACCATCATGCATATCATAACTTTAAGGCTCTTAATTAGTTCTTAATTTTGTATAATTTATAATAATTTGAAAGTTATAATTTGTAGTAGATGAATATTTGTCAAATTCATTAGTTAATGGATAACAAATTAGCATTTTATCAACAAGATGTTCCGTGTTCCTTCTTAGTAATCCCCTTCTTCAAAATTGATGTGACTTTCTCCATGAGTTCCTTGGCCTCCTTGAGCTCTAGGTATGTAAGAACCTAATACACTGATTGTAGTCTTATTTGCATCATGCAAGATCAGGTTGAAAATTGCTTCTACCACATCTTCCCATGCCTCATGATGATCCATTTTAAAAATATCAATTAATTAGGAATTGCTCATGCATGCACAATGCTTGGCGTATTAGTATTATTCAAAGTTTCACTAATGCAACCACATCATTGCTTTTGATGCTTGAATATATTGATGTAAAAAAAGGAAAACAAATCGAAATAAACATGTTGTTACAAAGGGTAGGTGTGATCTCAACATTAGTCCAAGTGATATTTTAAAGATTAATCATTGCTTGTTTTTTGTTTATTCTTGAAGGCGTGTGAATGTATCAATCTCTAAAGAAAACCAACTAATATTTCTAAATCTCCACACAATGTTAAGGCTCATTGAAATATAGTTCGTACTCACATTATTATTATCACATTAAGGTCATGAGGTTCACTTAATATGTCATCACACTATGGAGGTACATATGGCTTCACCCTCTGTCTATACGTGTAGTTCATAAATAAATTAAAATAATATATAACAGAATATGGTTCTAGGGATATTTATGAGACAAAAAATGATGCCTTCTAAGAGCTCTAGGTGATATTATTAAGAATGGTACAAGATTGGGTATGAGGGTTTCTCTGGTTGGGGTTCAACTCCCCAAACACTAGCTATAAGTTTCATTAGTTATTTAGATAGACTAGGTAGGCCGATAATATTTCCGTGAGGTTTGTCTAGAAAAGGTATTAAGATAAAGGGGACTTATGATAGGTATAAGTTCAAGATTTAACTTGTATTTGATTCTATATATTTCCACAAGGTATTTCTACGGAGAGAAGGTATAGATTTGAGGCATAAGTTGTTATTGAGAGGTCCCTAAGTAATCTCCCTAGATAAGGTAGTTGCAACTTTGGGAAAAGATTACTCCAGCTATTGCATTTTCCATCAATTTCTTTGTTTCCACTAATCTTCCTTTCTAGCATTTATTGCTTCCATCTGTAAGTAGCCTTTGACCTTCATTAATTTCAAAGTGACATTTCCAATGCTATTGTGCATTATGTATTGACAAGTGCTTCACATAAGCTCTTATGCCATAGCTCCTTATGTTTAAGAACACGACCTAATGAAACATGAGAGATTTATTTTAGCTTTAGGTTTTAATCTTAGGAATATCACCTACTTGAATTGACTCATAACTTTTTCTAGATGTCCAAACTAGCTCGAATCTCTAGCTTTAGTGATGTTGCTTGAGCCTACCCTACCCTACTAAAGGAGCCAATGAAAAAATTACTAGATATGTCTAATTGATAGAAAATATTTCAATGCTCTTATTTGGTTGAAAATGGTGTAGCGAAGTAGTGAGAAGGATCTATTGATGCAAAGCATGAAAAAAGATTTTTTGAAGCTAATAGTACACATTTCTATGAAATATCACTATGAGTACATGTAAATGTGCATGGAAAGAACTCATAAATGAGTTGTAGAAGAGGACACAGGTCGATGAAGGTATCATGTTGTTGTTGTCAAAGTTCCTTTAACAAAACACAATGCATTTTTCTTACTTGAATAATGTCGATATCAACTCAAGAGGGCATAGTTGTGTTAGTGTGGATGTCGCTTTGGGAATTACTCGAATACGGTATAATTGTTTACACCATTTAGGTTTTATGATCATTTTATGATGATATCTCACATCAACTACTAAATACAATACAACAAATATACAAAATTAGTTATGTTGGTTGTATGTTGTTGCTTCTTCCTTTTTCTTTGGAATCTTTGAATTGATATCAACATTCTTGACACTTTCATTTAAAGGGGAATGGGCATACTTGTTAAAATGGAAACATAGTTCAAAATCTCTCAACAATTCTAGGAACCCATGAAATTGAATGATGTGGAGTACATAACCTCTTTGAGAAAAACCAATTGATGAAGACAAAGCTTTTGAGCTTGTAGAGCATTTGAGTGTCCACTTGAGCATCCACAAGTACTAGCAAAGCTCAAAATCGAGTGTCTCATACACCAAAATACCCATATGCATAAACCATCCCAAAAAAGACTTCATATATGCAATTGTGAGTCCATGATACAACAAATAAGGTTTTCTTAGTCCCAAGCATAAACAAAGAGTCATCACATTGGGTGACATTGGGTGGAAGATCATCATGGGGTTGGATCCCAACCTAAACCTATAATAATTCGAGAAAAACAAATTACTACTATGTTTTCCACTTCATGACATCTACTTTTCTTCCCATTTTTTTCCCTTTCAGCGTATTATTGCACCTTCTGGGGCAATTGCTACTGAGTATGCTCTTGTTAATCAATTGGAACTCACCTTGATTTGACAATTCATTAATGAGCAGGCGCATGTCATCATGACTTTGGAGGAGGAAGATCATCAGGCCAACATAACACGTCACACACTTTTGTTCATTCACTGGATTTCACCTTGATTAATGGAAATTCATTAATGAGTAGGCACACATCATCATGACACTGGAGGAGGAAGCTTACGAGGCCAACGTACAACATGTCATGCACTTTTGTTCGTTCACTGGTGGTGCACTTGTTTCTTAACTCATCACATTGCTCCTTGATTCTATCATATAGTTTCTTTAGCATGTGTGTTGAGTATCATATAACCTATGCACATTGATTAAATCGATAGACTTAGGGTTAAATTAATGCATTGAGCATCCAATTAATGCGTTGAGGATCCCATCCTATTGCATGAGATAACACAAGTCTGCATATTGAATATATCACAAATTTGAACATGGTTGTATAATACAAGGTTGCACATTATATATATCATAAAGTTCGTGCACCCGTTTTATCAAAGCCCCCAAATGGATGAATACATATCTAATTTTTTCAAGGGAAAATCGACTGGGAAACCCACCAATACTTCCTCATATTTCATGGATGGTAAGGGTGGAAAACTGTTGGCAAACCTAGTAGGAGGCCTAACCTCGAAGGATTCAATGGTCGAACTTGTGACATCCCCCCGAACCAAGAGTGTGCACATATCTTGCCAATTAAACTAACTCTTGAGACTGAATACATATATACTTGTAGATTATATTGGTAACCTTACACTTTTACATATGTATAATCCTCTACATACGTTTACTCAAACCTACACTTTGATTTATTCAAACCTTGCACGTTTGTAGGACATTTTTACGTATGAGTATTGGTGAACCTATGTGCATATAAGATGATATAATTAATGTATGTAGCTTGGTGGTTGGGAGGAATGATTGTTACCCTCCCCACCTAAATCAATTCTCGTAAGTGACATGATGCTCTTGTGAGCCCCTATGTTAATGCTTGATATGCTCTTGTGAAGCCTCTTTGTAATAAATGTGTTGATGATGTAAGATGGCCATATCTTGATTTATGTTTGAATAGCACATATTGATATTTTCCATGGAATAGCCATCTAACAAATAATAAACCACATTTTTTAAAATAATATAATCATATATAAATAATAATATAATTAACATATGGACATCAATAATATCATTAACATACAGACATCAAATATACTCCTCTACTTGTTTTTTTTTTTTTTTCCAAAGAAAAAAATCGTAAATACTTTATTCACATTTAGTAGATGGCCCTCATAGTCCATTTTACAAATTACAACAAAAAAGTTGTCAGTTACAATATTTGCCTCAAAAAGCACAAATCCACATTCTAAATCTAATGTTCATACTCATCAGATCATAATGTTCACTTAATCCTTTCCAACAGAAAGAAGCAGTAGTACATGAAATAAACTAAGTCTGATCATAGCAGACTTATATCATCACTCCTGATAAATCAGGTCAGATCAAAAATGTGATCAAAAGCAAAGATATCAGAGCAGAACAAGCATGCTGGAGAAGTCTCAGAAAAGTCAAATGCTGATAAAAATAAACAGCAGCTAAAAAATAGGCCTATTCCAGACCATCCAGAGATGAAACATAGAATTCCAAAATCAATCAGTACCATATATAAGAGGCCAACCAGCCCGCAAGTCAAGCTCTGAATATTGTTGCTAGAGATCACCAAATTCGAAAATGCAAATCAGTATCAGCCATGGCATCATATCTGGAAAGTCATCAAGAACCAGCAATCTGTCATATGACAGACAGCACGCTACAACAGCTTTAGAAAACCTGAAAAATTTCTGTGGAGTCTGCCTCATTCTGTTCAAATATGTTCCAAAAACCCTCATGTATGCTACCCCCTGCTTTTGCCAATAAATCAGCTTTGGAATTTCTTTCCCTATATATGTGTTTGTAAGACACATAATCAAGACAGTATGATAAATAATGAACATCTTGAAGAATCAAGGCTAATTCAAGATTTTGTAATTTATACTTACCAGATGCCCAATTAATAACAAGCTGGGAGTCCCCAAAAATTTGAATTTTTTCCAAATTATGCATCCTAGCCAGCCTAAGGAGAAGCTTAAGTGCACATAATTCTGCATAATTATTCGTGCCCATACCTAAACCTGCTTTGAAAGATATATGATGCCTATCAGAAAAGTACAGAATACCACCAGCCCCACAAATCATTGGATCCCCAGCAGCAGAACCATCAAAATAACCCCACGCATATGACTGATCAATTTCTTCTACAAAAATTGTTCTGATAGAAACCACAGGGATAGACTGCGGTAAATTCTTCAGCATGCTCAAACTATAACTTGAAATCTGAGCTGGAGATGAGTCACAACCCTCAAAACAAGATCTATTTCTTGCTTTCCAAATAAACCAAAGGACAATAATGGGTAAAGATTTGATAAGATTTACATCTGATAACATGCACCAATTTTGAAAGCATTCAGAGATTGTGACTCCATTCCATAGATTATTAAGGGTCAGATGATCCTCAATAATAGACCAAACAGATTGCGTAAAAGGGCAATCTACAGCAATATGGAAATTTGATTCACAGCTCTGTTTGCATAGATAACATCTACCAGGGCCCTCTCTACCTCTTAAACAAAGAACATCCCATGTCAATGCTTTACCAGTGAGGAGAAACCAACTAAAAATTTTGGTTTTTAGTGGACACTTCATCTTCCATAAAATCTTCCACCAAATCTTCCACCACCAGTTCAAATCCACTACTCTGAAAATAAGTTCATTATATCCCAATTTTGGAGAATATTTGCCTGTTTTTGATAAATGCCAGATAAGATAGTTACTCCTCTACTTGTTTTTTTTTCAGAAAAAAAAGCCTGTCCTTGATATTCTTTATTAAGAATCAAAGGGCAGTGTTAACACTCACCCAAAAAGAGTTACATATCGAAGACAACACAGTATCATATGAAAGATCACATCCAAACTGTGGCCAGGGGGAAAGGCATACAAAAGAGAAATGTCCCATCAGATATTAGTCACATCTTCACAGGGGTCTCATGTACTCATCCAAATCTATCGTGAACCAAGGGGATTCAGAGCTGCTGTTCAGAAACAACCACTCTAAAA
>LPNX010043194.1:0-10836 GCA_001517045.1 Pseudotsuga menziesii | reverse complement strand
AGATGTTTACCCATCCAAGGAATCACCTGAAGGAAACCACGCCAGATAATAGATACACCCCTCGTATTGAAATGTTTACCCCGAAGCCATGTGACCACAGAATCCCCTTTTAGATACTTGGCAGAAAGTACCTGATTCCAAAGACTGTCACTGAAAAGAACATCCCAAATTTTTTTTAAACGAAGTGCAATGCTAGACCAGAAGAAATTTTTGATGCCCCAGCCTTCATGTTTTTTTGGCCACGATAGATCAGACCAGCTGGCTAAATGATAGCGGCGAGAATTGCCATTTGAGCCCCACAGAAAGGCAAAGGTGACACTTCTGAGCTTATTCAGGATAGCCGCCGGGACAGGTGCCAAACCCATCCAATAGACAGGTATGCTACAGAGTACAGATTGAACCAATACCAGCCTGCCCCCCAATGAGAGCATCTTGTGGGACCAGTGACAAATCTTTTTCTCAAATCTTTTTACCAGCCAGAGCCAGTCTTTAATTTTGTAACTGTGCGGTTTAAGGAAATAACCCAGGTAAGTAAGAACTTGTGTAATGGGAGACATTTTGTAGGGAATGGATCTAGAGAGACAGAGAAGTTCTGAGACAGGAATATTATGGTGCAAGATAACTGACTTGTCCAGGCTGATCGACATACCCGTAGCTGAACAAAAGGTGTCCAGAATAACTTCAAATGCAGCCCATTCCCGAAGAGAAGCATGCCCCAAGACAATAACATCATCCACAAAGAGCAAATGTGTTAATGCTAGGGTAGGCGAGATCTGAATACCCCTGATAAGACCATTATTACGAGCATCAGCAATAAGTAGACTAAGACCTTCAATGACCAAGATAAAGAGTAGGGGAGAGAGGGGACAACCCTGTCGGATACCACGAGAAGCAGGGAAAAAGCCTGAGGGTATCCCGTTGATAAGGACAGCAAAGGTGGTAGAGGTAATGCATCCCATGATCCAATTAACGGTCTGAAGGGGAACACCAATTTGAAGAAGGATGAGTCGGATGAATGACCAATTAACTCTATCAAATGCTTTGATCAGATCAATTTTAAGAAGGAAAGCACAGAGATTTTTTGTTTTGATAGAGTGTAGAGCTTCCTGAACGATCCCAATAGGGTCAATGATCTGACGGTTCTTAAGGAATCCATACTGTTGACGGGAAATGCTGTGATCAAGGAAAGGTTTCAGCCTGACTGCAATAACTTTGGAAATAAGCTTATACAGAAGGTTGCACAAAGAAATGGGTCTGAAGTCTGCGAACGTCAGAGGCTTGTCTTTCTTAGGGATAAGGGCAATGAAAGTGGAGTTAAGTGAAGCAGGGATAACCCCAGACACCCTGGTATGATCAATGGCAGCAAGAAGTTCATCTTTTAAGAGATCAAAGAAGAACAAATAAAACTCCACCGGCCATCCATCCGGCCCAGGGCTGCGATCTTTTTTAAAGGATTTAAGAGCATGTTCAATCTCCCCAATAGTAACAGGACAAGAGAGTTCAGAAGCTCTCTCCTGAGGGACCATCCGAGGAAAAAGCTGAATAACCCTAAGTTGTTGAAAAATACATGAACCCCCATCATCCATGAAAATATGCGCAAAATGCTTCATACCAAGGGATTTGAGGGTATCTTCATCTTCAAAGACAGTGCCCGAGTCATTTGCTAAGGACCAAATCGAATTCTGGTTTCTGCGGCCAGAGGCAAGCAAATGAAAATATTTAGTATTGGAGTCCCCTTCGAGGGACCATTTTGTCCGACTCTTTAACTGCCAGGTGAGCAAGGTGTGGGCTAAGATCTTCTGCCTAGCAGCTCTAAGGAATGTGAGATGGTCCAAATCAGAAGAAGTGAGAATACCATGATCAGAATTATTTAAGAGAGAGGAAATATCGGCCTCAATGGCAATGAGATCCTGGTCTTTCTGGGCCTGCTTGTCCTTAATCCATGCTTTAGTGTCAATCTTATGGTATCTCAGCTTCCAGAGGAGAGAATCGAGGGCTGAGACAGAGTCCTCACTGCCATGAAGGGGCCAAGAAGAAGTAAACCGAGATGAGAAATCCGAGTCATCAAGCCATGAACGATTAAACTTAAAAGGATAGTTAAAAGCAGTGCGTGACTTGTTCCATTCCAGAACGATAGGGAAATGGTCTGAGATATCCGAGCAGTGGGTCCAGGCTCGATGGAAGCCCAAGAGGGGAATAAGAGAACTGGAGATCAAGAACCTGTCAATACGTTTGCTAATACCTTCATCCCCTGCCCTTCCGTTGCGCCAAGTAGGACCCGAACACACTGGGGCAACGTCCAGGAGGCCTAGTGAATCAAAAAAGGCAGAGAAATGGTGAACAAGGGGATCCGAGGAGGCCTTTTTGCCCCAAATTTCAGAAGAATTAAGGGTCAGGTTAAGATCACCTCCCAAAATCAAATTTTGTAGATGAAGAAGCCCACCCTGATGAGCCTTGTCCCAGAAGGACTCCCTATCTTTATAGGGTCCGTAAACATTGAGAACTGATAAAGGAAAGGAGTGACCCCTAAAAGTAGCAGAGAGAAGAAGACCCACACATGTATGAAATGCTTTGCAGCGAACCTTGAGAGGATTCCAGGCAGATAAGAGGCCACCAGAGAGACCAGAAGCCCCAACTGCGCAGAATTCCCATGAGGGGAAGAGTTTTGAAAAAGCCAACAGAGCTGAAGAAGAGCAACACATAGTTTCTTGAAGCAGTATCATATAAGGACGGAGGGTGCAAAAAAGTGAACGGAGGTGGTGTAATTTTGTCTTACCCCCGAGACCACGAACATTAAGGGACACAATGATCATGGATCACACTGGTGGGGAGACAGTGCTCTAAGTCCCCGGGGAGGTGTGATACAGTCAGCTTCAGAAATGCGTTCAGAAAGAGGAATGTAAGGGGGAGACTCGGGTGAAAGTGCCTTCTGCGGGTTGCACTTATTTTTCCCTCTTTTCTTCCTAATTGTGACATTTGCGAACCAGATAGAATCGATGTGATGAGTGGAAGGGGAGGTGGGCATAGCAGCAGTGAAAATTGAAAGTGAGTGTTTAAGAGAGGGATCCGAGAATGATGGGGTGCCAGTGGGACTATTGGGAGGAAGTGGGGGAGGGGAAGGCTTAACAGCCGCTGCAAGTGGCGGGAAATCGATAAGAGAAGAGAGTGTAGGGACGACAGGGGAGGACAAGGAAGGAGGCAGTGGCTCGAGTGAGGAAGGGACATCAAGTGTAGGAGGTTCCAGTGGCGCAGACTCGGAGATCGAAACAGGTACAGGGGTATCCGGGAGAGAGTAAGGATCCACTGACCGATGAGACTCCCTTTGGTGAGAGTGAATCAAGCCATCAACATCATGGAGATAATCTTCAGAAACAAAATCAGTAGGGAAAGGAGATCTCATTTCCTTACCCGAAGTAAGGCCCGAATGGACCAAGGACTTTGGCGTGCTCACAACCTGGAAATCCTCGTGGACCGATGACGGAGCACTCGAACGTAGAGATGGGCAGTGACGGCGCAAGTGACCTGTCTCGTGGCAGATGTTACATCTAAATGGAACCCTGAGATAATCCAGTTTTTGTATAAAGAGGCGTTCCCCACATAAAATCTCAACATCTGCAGGTAAACCAGATGACACATCCAGCTCCACCAAGACGCGAGTGACTCTCTTATCAAATGCCAGCATAAAGTCTGCCTCCACTGCAACAAATCGGCCAATGGTATTGGCTACCCCCTCCAGGATCTGTTTATTCCAGAGTGGGAACGGGAGCTGTGGAAGCAGTGTCCACAAATGCCTCTTGGTGATACGCTCCCGGAGAGGGTCAAATCCCGAATGCCACCTGTCCAGGACCAAAGACCCCTTACCCATGCGCCATGTGCCCTCCAAGATGCGAGTACAGTGTGCTTCTTCGAGGAAAACGATGGTGATCCAGCCCCTGGAGAGGAGGCTGATGGTAGGCACGTAATTAATCAGTGGCTTCCAGTGCTGTGAAGCCCACTCAAACCATTCTGCTTTGCTCAAACGTGCATATTCAACCCTCCCGATCAGTGCCCGGGAACAGAGAGATGATACCCTATCCATATACACGTCGTGCCCCAGCACAAAGCGGAAACGACCTTCGGATGCCTTGATACATTTTGAGGCCCTTTTCCTGCGGAACCGTGAGGTGGGAAGGTCCACAGACATGATGAGAACTAACAGTGGCAGAGACCCCGACAAGGAAACCCCAGAAGCAACCCCACCAACCTCAAGAGAAAGGAGGGTCAACAGCCTATGTCAATAAGATGACTCAGCAAAGAGAAAAGGTGACACAGCAAAGAGAAAAGGTAGCAGTTGAAGGGAAGGCGTGCGAGAAGAGGGCTTATACCTAGTACAGCAAACCCCCAAAATACGGGCGACCCAGCAAGGGGTTAAGAAGACTGACAAACCGCAAACCCGCAGAGGAGGGTCAACAGCCTATGTCAATAAGATGACCCAGCATAGAGAAAAGGTAGCAGTTGAAAGGAAGGCGTACGAGAAGAGGCATATACCGAGTGCAGCAAACCCCCAAAAAACGGGCTACCCAGCAAGGGGTTAAGAAGATTGACAAGGGAAGAATCAATCAGTCACGAGATACTTACCTCCGCCAAAGTCAACCCTGATCACAGAATAAGTAGCTCGTGGCAAATAATATGACTGTCACAGAGTCAACCCTGATGTATCCGCCACCTTTATCATAAAAATTACTAAGAGAAGAAGAGCCTACTCTAATGCCGGTAACAAACCAGCAAGATAGAAAAAACCCATGAAGGAGGAGTAGAACAGAAAGAAAAATAATGTAATATGACCCCTGTAAATACCACAAGAAGACAAGCAGCTGCAGAAGAACCAGGAGAGGATGATAAAACCCCAAGTTGCTGCACAGATTGCGGATAAGCGATGTCCTTCCCACTTTTTGTTGCACTTGGTTGGTACTAGTCCCCCATAGCAGGGGAGGGACTCCAAGTAGCAATCCGTGCTATCATCCAATGAAATGAGCAGGCAAACCCTAAACTAGAACCAAAAAGGATAAAACCCTAAAGCCGACCCTAGTTGCCACCGAATGCTTGAAAGTTAGAGAGAAACAGTTGTTCCGACTGGAGACGGAACAACAAGATACAGGGAAAAGCCTGGTTTTGGATCGCAAAACCCAGAACAGGGATGCATTCCATCGTTCCGACTTACCTCCGCCATCGCCCCCGCTCCACCAGATGAGATCATTTAGAAAAGACGACTCCTCCTCTACTTGTTACTTCATAATACAAGACATCGGGGTTGACACACGATCGAATTACTCTATTTTTTTGTTTGTTTGTGAAGTTATTTTGGAAAGGGATTTTATGAATTCGATTACATCCTCGACAATTTGTAAAATTCACTTTAATTTTTTGTTGAGATCTTTTGCAACCGTTCGAGATGTTAGTTTATGCCGCGTGTTAATTTGTAAAATTCACTTTAAATTTTGTTGATATCTTTTGCAATCGTCCTAGATATTAGTTTATGCCACGTGTTTGAAGGCTCTTCTTGTGGGTATTCCTTCACTATCCCATAACTAAAATATTGTACAACTTAAGTGGTTTCCTAACATAATAGGGGTTAAGGTATTTGTGGGTATTCCTTCACTATCCCATAACTAAAATATTGTATAACTTAAGTGGTTTCCTAACATAATAGGGGTTAAGGTATTTGTAGGTTGTGTAGTATGATTTTTTTTGAACTTTTAACACCTCCGTAGTGCATCTAAACCATATATCATGGATTAACCATGGATATCCTTCGATTCAACCTCTTATCGTTTTACAATTGAGTAATACTTTGATTTGAGAATAAACATCCATGCCTTATGATCTTAAAATGTTTTTTAAAATACGAGGGAATGTATTTAACATGTGATATTTAGATTTTTTGGTCTCCAAGATTCCAACAAGAATGGGATATTTTGATTATCTTTTGACAACTCTAGATATGTCAATGAAACGAGTGATGTACGTTGTGGAATCTTCACATCTTTTTAGTGTATTGTTCTTTGCTTGTCACAGTTCTAAACACACATGGATTACATAACAATGATAGTGGGTACCAGTTTCAAATTTATATTCCACTAGTGCTTAACATGGGACATGATTCAATTCCAACACTAAAATCCGTAGAATTCAATGCTTTACCACTCGATGGTTAATATGCATCATCAGTCGATTCCAATATCAAAATCCCTTGATCCCTTGATCAGTTCATAAATAAATTAAAATAATATATAACATAATATGGTTCTAGGGATATTTATGAGACAAAAAATGACGCCTTCTAAGAGCTCTAGGTGATATTATTAAGAATGGTACAAGATTGGGTATGAGGGTTTATCTGGTTGGGGTTCGACTCCCCAAACACTAGCTATAAGTTTCATTAGTTATTTAGATAGACTAGGTAGGCTGATAATATTTCCGCGAGGTTTGTCTAGAAAAGGTATTAAGGTAAAGGGGACTTATGATAGGTATAAGTTCAAGATTTAACTTGTCTTTGATTCTATATATTTCCACAAGGTATTTCTACGGAGAGAAGGTATAGATTTGAGGCATAAGTTGTTATTGAGAGGTCCTTAAGTAATCTCCCTAGATAAGGTAGTTGCAACTTTGGAAAAAGATTACTCCAGCTATTGCATTTTCCATCAATTTCTTTGTTTCCACTAATCTTCCTTTCTAGCATTTATTGCTTCCATCTGTAAGTAGCCTTTGACCTTCATTAATTTCAAAGTGACATTTCCAATGCTATTGTGCTTTATGTATTGACAAGTGCTTCACATAAGCTCTTATGCCATAGCTCCTTATGTTTAAGAACATGACCTAATGAAACATGAGAGATTTATTTTAGCTTTAGGTTTTCATCTTAGAAATATCACCTACTTGAATTGACTCATAACTTTTTCTAGATGTCCAAACTAGCTCGAATTTATAGCTTTAGTGATGTTGCTTGAGCCTACCCTACCCTACTAAAGGAGCCAATGAAAAAAAATACTAGATATGTCTAATTGATAGAAAATATTTCAATGCTCTTATTTGGTTGAAAAGGGTGTAACAAAGTAGTGAGAAGGATCTATTGATGCAAAGCATGAAAAAATATTTTTTGAAGCTAATAGTACACATTTCTATGAAATATCACTATGAGTACATGTAAATGTGCATGGAAAGAACCCATAAATGAGTTGTAGAAGAGGACATAGGTCGATGAAGGTATCATGTTGTTGTTGTCAAATTTCCTTTAACAAAACACAATACATTTTTCTTACTTGAATTATGTCAATATCAACTCAAGAGGGCATATTTGTGTTAGTGTGGATGTCGCTTTGGGAATTACTTGAATATGGTATAATTGCTTACACCATTTAGGTTTTATGATCATTATATGATGATATCTCATGTCAACTACTAAATACAATACAACAAATACACACAATTAGTTATGTTGGTTGTTTGTTGTTGCTTCTTCCTTTTTCTTTGGAATCTTTGAATTGATATCAACATTCTTGACACTTTCATTTAAAGGGGAATGGGCGTACTTGTTAAAATGGAAACATAGTTCAAAATCTCTCAACAATTCTAGGGCCCCATGAAATTGAATGATGCGGAGTACATAACCTCTTTGAGAAAAATCAATCGATGAAGACAAAGCTTTTGAGCTTGTAAAGCATTTGAGTGTCCACTTGAGCATCCACAAGTACTAGCAAAGCTCAAAATTGAGTGTCTCATACACCAAAATACCCATATGCATAAACCATCCCAAAAAAGACTTCATATACATAATTGCGAGTCCATGATACAACAAATAAGGTTTTCTTAGTCCCAAGCATAAACAAAGAGTCATCACATTGGGTGACATTGGGTGGAAGATCATCATGGGGTTGGATCCCAACCTAAACCTATAATAATTTGAGAAAAACAAATTACTACTATGTTTTCCACTTCATCACATCTACTTTTCTTCCCATTTTTTTCCCTTTCAACGCATTATTGCAACTTCTAGGGCAATTGCTACTGAGTATGCTCTTGTTAATCAATTGGAACTCACCTTGATTTGACAATTCATTAATGAGTAGGTGCATGTCATCATGGATTTGGAGGAGGAAGGTCACCAGGCCAACATAACACGTCACACGCTTTTGTTCATTCACTGGAACTCACCTTGATTAATGGAAATTCATTAATGAGTAGGCACACATCATCATGACACTAGAGGAGGAAGCTTACGAGGCTAACGTACATCATGTCATGCACTTTGTTTCATTCACTGGTGGTGCACTTGTTTCTTAACTCATCACATTGCTCCTTGATTCTATCATATAGTTTCTTTAGCATGTGTGTTGAGTATCATATAACCTATGCACATTGATTAAATCGATAGACTTAGGGTTAAATTAATGCATTGAGCATCCAATTAATGCGTTGAGGACCCCATCCTATTGCATGATATAACACAAGTCCGCATATTGAATATATCACAAATTTGAACATGGTTGTATAATACAAGGTTGCACATTATATATATCATAAAGTTCGTGCACCCGTTTGATCAAATCCCCCACATGGACATGAATACATATCTAATTTTGTCAAGGGAAAATCGACTGGGAAACCCACCAATACTTCCCCATATTTCATGGATGGTAAGGGTGGAAAACCGTTGGCAAACCTAGTAGAAGGCCTAACCTCGAAGGATTCAATGGTCGAACATGCGACATCCCCCCAAACCAAGAGTGTGCACATATCTTGCCAATTAAACTAACTCTAGAGACTGAATACATATCTACTTGTAGATTATATTGGTAACCTTACACTTTTACATATGTATAATCCTCTACGTAGGTTTACTCAAACCTACACTTTGATTTATTCAAACCTTACACGTTTGTAGGACATTTTTACGTATGAGTATTGGTGAACCTATGTGCATATAAAATGATATAATTAATGTATGTAGCTTGGTGGCTGGGAGGAATGATTGTTACCCTCCCCACCCAGATCAATTCTCATAAGTGACATGATGCTCTTGTGAGCCCCTATGTTAATGCTTGATATGCTCTTGTGAAGCCTCTTTGTAATAAAAGTGATGTAAGATGGCCATATCTTGATTTATGTTTGAATAGCACATATTGGTATTTTCCATGGAATAGCCATCTAACAAATAATAAACCACATTTTTAAAAATGATATAAAATGATATAATCATATATAAATAGTAATATAATTAACATATGGACATCAAATATACTCCTCTACTCGGTACTTCATAATACAAGACATCGGGGTTGACACACGATTGAATTACTCAATTTTTTTTGTTTGTGAATTTATTTTGGAAAGGGATTTTATGACTTCAATCACATCCTTGACAATTTGTAAAATTCACTTTAATTTTTTGTTGAGATCTTTTGCAACCATTCGAGATGTTAGTTTATGCCGCATGTATGCAGCTTCTACTCTAGCCCCCTCTCACTCTGCTGTGTTGTAACTCTTGCAGAATGCCATTGATATTTTATCCACAGCATCAATATTTTGTATTGTAACCCAGTTACTGGGATGACATGTTAGATGTCCTTTGATTCTTAATGAATATCAAGGTCAGGCTTTTTTCTTCTAAAAAAAAAATCACTTTAAATTTTGTTGATATCTTTTGCAACCGTCCTAGATGTTAGTTTATGCCACATGTTTGTAGGCTCTTCTTATGGGTATTCTTTCACTATCCCATAACTAAAAGATTGTACAACTTAAGTGGTTTCCTAACATAATAGGGGTTAAGGTATTTGTAGGTTGTGTAGTATGATTTTTTTTGAACTTTTAACACCTCCGTAGTGCATCTAAACCATATATCATGGATTAACCATGGATATCCTTCGATTCAACCTCTTATCATTATACAATTGAGTAATACTTTGATTTGAGAATAAACATCCATGCTTTATGATCTTAAAATGTTTTTTAAAATACGAGGGATTGTATTTAACATGTGATATTTAGATTTTTTGGTCTCCAAGATTCCAACAAGAATGGGATATTTTGATTATCTTTTGACAACTCTAGATATATCAATGAAACGAGTGACATACGTTGTGTAATCTTCACATATTTTTAGTGTACTATTCCTTGCTTGCCACAGTTCTAAACACACATGGATTACATAACAATGATAGTGGGTACTCGTTTCAAATTTATATTCCACTAGTGCTTAACATGGGACATGACTCAATTCCAACACCAAAATCCATAGCATTCAATGCTTTACCACTCGATGGTTAATATGCATCATGAGTTGATTCCAATACCAAAATCCCTTGATCCTGTTGTAGAAAAACATATCATCATAGCTCCTATTCCCTGATAAAACTCTAATTAGCAGCTCAGGTTCCTTTTCCCATGCACATATGTGAGACATGCAATCTATGCGAATTAGAGACATGATCATGTACACATAACTCATGCGCGACTAAGAACCATAGAAAGTCTTTGTTGTAGTTCTAGATTGTTAACATTTATCACTTATTATCAAGTCCTTGAACTTAGAGATTACATGGCATTTAAAATCATCTTTCTTCGCTTAATAATTTAGGTGAATTTGATTTTTTTAATAGTTATTATTGTGTTACATTTGCTAATGTCCCCCACTTTGCTAAGAGGTATTGCTCTAACACAAAATCTATAGAAAAGGAAACCTAGAAGAAAAGCATACGTGCAAAAGAGTAGGTATTATCATTTGAAAGGTGATGCCTCAATGATGTTGATAGACAATTGCTAGCGGCATTACGTAAAAGTCTATTTTCTTTTCTAATAGTT